>VXAD01010129.1:2499686-2722216 GCA_013399195.1 Dicrurus megarhynchus
CCGGGGGCCCCCCGCCCCACCCCGGCAGCAGCGCCCGCCGCTCTAAGGGCGGCACTTCCACCCGCCCCCACCTCCTCCTCCCGCCTCCTCCGCGGCGCGGATCTCCGGGCGGCGCAGCCCCACCCCTTCCCCGTGCGGGGAGCGCCGGCGGCGGGGCGAGTAGCGGTCCTTTGTGTGCGGCGGCGGCAGCGGGATGTGAGTGCGGGCCGGGCCGGGCCGNTAGGTGTTCCTTTGGTGGGAAGCACGGAGGTCGTTTGCACGGCCCTCATACCGCTCTTGATGGTGCCAGCTTTTATTACCTGAGTTTTTGTGTCTTTTTTTTTTTTTTCCCCTGGCGTTCTCCTTGTGTTTTATCCTGATTTCTTTGGGGAGTTGTTGGGGAGAGCAGAAATTCACCTGAGAGTGCTGATGTGTTTGTTTTGCCCTCCTGCCATTCTGGTCAGTTTCAAGACCAGAATTGACATCACTGTGAGATGAAAGTGACAAGTTAAAAATAGAGGTCTGGGCACGGGAGAGAGTAGAATGAATGAATGAATAACCTTGTTCTGTTGAAGGTATCAGCCTGGCGTCAGTCTTTGGGTACTGCTTGGTGTGCTTATAGCTGCGCTCTTGGGAAATGGGAACCTGGAGACCTGGTGGGATGGGATGAGTAGAGGCAAGAAGGGGAGAGAGAGGAGGTTAGAAATTAGTGTTAAATAGGGCAAGGGGACTTGCAAATGTGTAGAGAAGAGAGGGCTCTAGGGAAAACTTACTGTGACCTTTCTATATATAATAAGGGCTTATAAGAAAGATTGAAAGAGACTTTCTACCAAGGCCTGAAGTGATAGGATAAGGGACAATGGCTTTAAACAGAAAGAGGGTAAGTTTAGATTGGGCACAAAAAAATTTTTTAGGATTAGGGTGATAAGACACTGAAAGTTTCCCAGAGAAGTTGTGGGTATCCCATGACTGGAAATGTTGATGATCAGGTTGGATGGAGCTTTGAGAGACCTGATCTAATTCCCGTTCATGGCAATGGTGGGAGGGTGAGTTGGGCTACATGATCTTCAAATGTCCCATTCCAACCCAAACCATTCTATGATGCAAAGAAAGATATAGGTGTTGGTTGTACTTCTCAAGTAGCTTTTAAGAACCTGGGGAACACACATAGTCTTTGAGGGCTCAGGTTTGAAGCAAAGTGCCTGTGTAGTTTATCTTTTGTTTTCTTGTCCGGTTTTGTGTGTCCTTGGTTTTGTTCTTGCCAGGCCTTCCTGTTTTGGAGGACAAACTCTGTATCACTTTCTAAAATTTGCCTGGAAGCAAAGATCTGACTGGCACAGAAAACTTATCTTTTGCAGGGAACAGTCAGTAAGCAGACTGTTATTGCTATTCTGTTTGTTTGGGTTATGTTTTATAATAAACTAGAATATATATGGCAATATTTATTCTGTACTGTAGCAAATTTGAAAATCCTTTATAAACTTTTGAATTCCCGTTTATTGGGGTCGAATTGTTTTTTAATTTTCTGAGTCGTAGAATATTAATCCATAAATCTTTTTTTTTTCCCATTAGAACTGTTATGTGCAATTTACAGATGTTAAGTAAAATCCAGTACCTCTTTGTCTCATAGTTCCTTACAGTATTAAACAATTTATTTGAATCTATTCAATATCCAAGTTTCTAGTGGTGTTTTGGTACGAAAATTGTACCTTAGAATATTCAGTTACTCTATCCCTTTAATGCTTGGTGATGGTTTACAGCATTCCATGGATTGTTTTTCATTTTAGTGATTTCAGAGTAGCTATACGCAATTTTATGGCTTGAGAAAGTTCAACTCAAGTACAATATTTCTGTACTTTTATGATAAACCCACTGTTGTTTTAATCACTATTTAAAACTGGTGTAAGTAAAAAATAATGTAAGGTTTTTTTCTTACTGATGTTGTTAAATAATGATTACATACTCTGGACTAGGGCTGTCTTTTGCTTATTAAATGTAGTTAGAGTGTAAGCATCTATGTCTGTGTAAACACTAACTGCTTTCTAGTGGTTTGTTTTTACCCATCAAAGTGAGGAAGTAGTCCCAAAATTTGCTGTAAATCGAGTAATATAATCATATAATTTCACATAATATTTTAATATAGTTTCTAGTTAGTATAGTGGCCTTCTAATTCTGCATTTGTTGTTGTTGCATGCAGGATAACATATGTCGTATATGAGTTTTCTAACAACACTTAGTATATGAATGAGACACACATCATGTGAAACGAGAATTGCAGCAAAACCATTATGTGCTGTGATTACTGAATAGTTTTCCCAATGGCTACTAAGGAATGTGTTGCTTAGTTTGCCTCAGTTTCTCGCTGATGTTCCTGGTGAGTCCACTGGAGGTTGGATTAGGTGACGTTCAGTGGTCCCTTCAGCTTTGATCATGCTGTGATAGGTCTGCATGCAGAGTAATGCGGGGATGAGGCTGTCAAATTCTTCAGGGGTGTTTCTCTGACATACTTTTGTCTCTACACATTGTGTCTTGCTAGCTGCTTTGAGCTGATATTGCTGAGTTTAAGCCCCCTATGAAATTGCATACCCAGATGTACTTGTGGAGTACAGACTATGTACTTCCTGTATATGTTAATTTTTTTAATGGGCATTCCCCTTAGAACAATAATGCTTTAGTTTTATGCTTCCAGAACTTCCCTGAATACAAAACTTTTTCAAATGTACAAACAAGAGGCCATGGCTTGCTCTTAGTATGGTTCTATAGGCATTTTTTCCACCTGATTTGTTTTGGGCCTGTTACTAACAAACTGAAACTTCTGACCAAGATCTGTCTTATTTTTTCCTTCAGTTGTCTGATGGTATCAAGATTGTGGATCTTCAGAAGTCTCAAAATCAAGTTTTTCTGAAGCTTCAGTCAAAAGGGTTGAAAGGAGGAGGTATGGAAAATATTTGTGTCTGTTCATAAACTGCAAGCTCAAAGCATTTTCTCATGCAACATGGAGTTAATTGAAATTTTTATCTTCTTTAAATGTGAAGCAATTATTTTTCATGTAAGTCCTAGGTTTGTCACTTGTTCTTTTCATTCTGCTTTAGAAAAATTAGGCTTCTCTTTTTAAGTGCCTTGGTGTTTGTTTTTTTTCTTTGTAATATAATGTGTAGAATTTAGGTTATTGCTGTCCTTTGGAATCAATGAGACTTGCCTTTCAGTAGTGCTGTAGCTGCCTTGTCTCATATAAAATAAGCTGAATATTTGAAAACAATTCAGATACTGAAAGGATATCTTTTCAGTAACCACCATGTAACAAAATATAACTGGTAAAAATCTCTGGATTTCTTCTGTTGTTTTTAGGGTTTTTTCTTTGATAGTTTGGTTTTCTTTTGATTCTGTCTGTTATTTACATTTTTATTGAAGAAAACTGAAGGTGTACCTCTTCATATGGTGTCTTGATAACTGAATATCTTCAGAAATGCTCTAATTAAAATCTGTCATAATTATTTTATTTGGTTGCAAGCATTAATATTCTCACAATAACTTTATTGTAAGGCAATGAAGTAAATGCTAATGGGATGGTAGGATGAAGAAGGAAACTGTTCTTTTCATGCAGATATTTTATTTGGTCTCACAAAATATTGTATTTCTTAGCCTGTTCAAGCCATGAATGTACTGGATTATGTATTTTTAGTGACAGAGGGAAGTTTGTATATTAGCCAGAAGTTCATGTCCACATTCTTTAGAACCTGAAGTGATTAGAAAACACCTATAAAAATGGACTTCATGGTTCTATGACATCAAATGCTTTTCTTTCTGTCATTCTTGATTGCTTGCTCTGATGTTTTGCTGTGTGTAGGCTGTGGTAGACTAAATCAAAAGAGTTTTATTTTCCACCATGCAAGTATATAGAGAATAAAGTGTAGTGGCCCTAAGAAACCTTTAATGGGAAAGAAAAACTGGCACTGTATTTTCGTGCCTAGAAATGGAGATTTTCTTAGAGATTTCACTGTAAGCTGTCTATGTCTAGATAAAGTGCTTAACTTTTTCTGGCCCACAGTTCTGATGTAAGTCAATCTAAAACATCTGAAGGTTTTAGTATCAGCCTTCTGTGTTCATTCTGGAGTCTTTCAGTTCAGAGATTTTTTCCTTACAGCAGATGAATCAAGAAATGCCTGAATTTCTAACTTGGAAGTGCATGGTCAGTAGGACCAAGCACATGGGTTGCTGAAGTACTCTGAAGATCATCCATGTCTCCTTTGTGTTCATTCATTGCTGGTGTCTGTCAAATAATGCATGATCTTATCATATGATCACAGAATAATTCATGTTGGAAGGGACATCAGGAGGTTTTTACTCCAGCCTTCTGCTCAAAGTGTGGCCGGCTCTGAGGTCAGACCAAGTCACTCGAGGGTTGATCTGGTTGAACTTGGAAAGCCTCAGAGGATGGAGACTGCCCAGACTCTCTGGGCTCCTAAGTGCTTGTCCGCCCTTATGGCGGAACAAATTTCTCCTTGAAATTTGTGGTACCAGTTTTGTGTTAAATATGACCAGCTCTAATACTCAAGAAAAATCAGTTCATCCTTTGATCAGATGCAGTAAATAATGATCTATAGCCAGAGTAATTGTTGTGACATACATAGAGCAGCTCTGCTCTTAGATTGAAAGAGAACAAAGTCTATCTTCATTCTTATCACTTAAAAGTTATTTGTCTGTTTTTGTGGTTCCCATGGTGAATGCAATGTGTTGTTTAAACACTTCCACCTGTCTGCCCAACTTAGAGAAGATTAGTTTCTTGATTTTAGATAATTTCTGTTGGTCAGTTCACCTTATTTTGGAAGTATGTATATTGCATATTGACTTTCATATACTTCTGTATACTATAAAAATAAAAGTTATAAAATACTTCACACACAGTCAGCTGTCAGTTGCAATTTCTTGCTTATTTTTTTCATTGATGCTATTAAGTTACTTTAAATAACGTGACACAAAATTTTAAAGACAAAATATTTCATACTTTTACTTGATGCTTTCTCAGCAAATAGAACTCCTATTTGTCCCCTTTTTTCCACTTTGTTTTTTTTCCCTAGTGTTTTATTCCAGAATATACATAATATGTGTATCTGTGTGCTTCATAAACACACGTATATGCAGAAGAGAGGAAGAGAATAATTACTTGTTAATAATTTTAGAAGGAAGCTTTAGATGGAGCATCATTGTGGTCTGTTTTCCTTGTGAGGATTGCATCACTGCTATTTGTTTGAAGCACATGTTTTAGAGGTTTGGTTTAGGGAGCTGCCCTTTAGCTTCAGACTGGAGTTTGAATTGAAGAGTATTGAACATTTCATTTTGTGACAGACTTTTTCTCTTGGATCAGATGTTCATAATGCTGGGACTCTTTTCCCTCCAGGGTTAGGCTCTGGCAACACCAAAACTGGCACCAGGTCCATGCCCAGAATGTGTCAGAACAGGAAGTGTACACTAGAGCCAAAACCTTCTGTGCCTGTGTGTAGCTGTCAGTAGGGATCACCACTGGCTGTAAAAGAGTTAGAGCCACTGCTGCCCTGGAATACTGTCCTGCTACTTCAAAAATAGTAGTCCTTTAGAAATTCCTACTTTTGAACATCGAGTAGTTGGAATTGTGGTATAACTGTTGCAAAGACTTAGTCCCCAAATTTATTTCATCTGGATATGAAACAACTCGTTGACTTTAACATTAAAACTGTTGTTTTACTTTTTTTAATGAAAAGATTTATTATGTAGTATTTTCACAGTTGATTTTGGAAAGACAAGGTTTTACAATAACAGGCCTTAAGTTAGTGTAAAGAAATTATTTAAGTGCGCAGTAATTGTTTAGTGTTTTGTTTTTTTTATCTGAAATTAAGCGCATAGTAGCATAATGCACAGTTTTTTTAAAAATTTATTTGTTTGGTTTTAGGTCGTTTTGGACAAACAACTCCACCACTTGTTGATTTTCTTAAGGATATATTAAGAAGATACCCAGAGGGAGGACAGATTCTTAAGGTAGACAATAAATAGCATTTTTAACAGTCATTTAATATGCATGACACAATACCAAAGTTTAACACTTTCCAGCAAATCTTATGGTTGTTTTATCTTATATTCACTGTAGTACAGGTGATACATGTTTCCATTTGTGTGGACAAGGCAAAGCGAGTTGTGTATTTTGTGTGGTTTTTGCTTGTTTTTTTTTCTTTAAACATTTCTGAGTTTGCTCAGTAGAAGATGATTTGTGTGTTTTATCATAGCTTCCTATGCTAGTATCTGAAAATGGCAGGTTTTTTTTTTTAAGAGCATCTGGGGTGGTTAGTTGGATGTTAAACTTCTCATCCAGCATGCTTCATCACATGGGTGGTAGGAACTTGATTTTCTTAGTGTATGGGAATACTAGGTTCTAGGTAATGGAATTTGGTACAGATATGTCTTATCTATCTATACATACGTACATACAAAACACACAAATACAAATGTTGACAGATAATGACAGTTCCTGATGTCTGTTGTCTTGTTTGCAACTATGGAACTAGAAGCTTAGTGGGAATGCCCAAGTTAAGCAGATCTTCAACTGTTTTGGCAAATTGCTTCCTGGGTATGTTCTGAGCAGTGTCTGCACATAGGAGGGGTGCTTATATTTTTATTATTTCTCAGTACTAGTTGCATCTGTAAAATGCATTTGAATTAAGAAGGGTTCAGACCTCCTCAACATTTTAAACCCAAACTTTCATTCCAACATGAAGAAATAAGGTCATGTCCTTAGATAGGTAAATCTAAAAGTAGAAATGATGCTATTTTCATAGTTTACAGTTTAGGGGTAACAGATTGTTAGGGAGAGATTACTACCAGGAATTTTGCTGATACCTTAAAATTTATTTCAGTGTTTTGATACTTCAGATACAATGCTGTTACAGCTGAGTGTAGCAGTTACCCCATGTGCCACAGCATGAATGCAAGTCTGACTACATGGTGATTTCCATACTTAGTATTTAAAGTTTCTAGAGACTTTGGGCTATCTTTCTGTGTCTTCACGAAGGACTGTCATGATTGTTCTTTTAGAAGAACTGCATATAAATATCTTGCAAAGATTCTTTAAACATTTGTTATTTATATTTAACTGTAGGTATATTTCTTGCTATCTCATAATACTTCAAAATTATGTAGAAGTGACAATATAATATGCGTTATAGACTGAACACACTGTCACAAACTGCATAATCAAAGGGTTATAATTTTGGAACCAGATATTAGATAACAGTGAGGTTATTTTAGTCTCAACAGTATATTTGAATGCAACCTAATCTGAAATACTTGCTGCTAGTTGATGCATTTTTTAAGTACAAGTTCATCTTGCTATCAAGTCTTTTATGCATAACTGAATGAAATTATGTCTATGAATACATTGCATGTGATGTATCTATGTTGCTTTTCAATTCAGCTGAAATACTTGCTTATGCCAAGCTTGCACACACCCACATAAACATACACACGTGTTTATACGTCTGGAACCCTGATACACTGGGATGATTCAGTGTAAACAGAGCATTGTGTGAGGCTGTAATCCCGTAGGTATTTATAATCACGCTTACGTGTCTACTGTTGATGAGAATGGGACTGAATAGGCGTATTTTATTAATGGTTGTGTTTACAGAACTAGTTTACTGACATTTTAGTTTTCCATAGCTCTCACCGCTACTAATACTGTTTAACAAATACTCAATCTTAATATAAGCCTCTTTCCAGTCTGTGGGTTTAAATCAACAGGGGCACTGCTCTGTTGGTTCATGGCTTAGGGAGCTACTGGTCAGAACTGTTTTGCAGCCCTTTGTCAAAGGGGTTTAGAAGTGTGAGCATCATGGCCCTTGAATGGTTGGTTCATACTGTGAAATGTTGACTTGAACCTAATTCAGTTGACGTAAAGAGGAGTGCTGTGTATTACCCTTTTGAGGATGGTTGCCTCACTGTTGTACAAGGTTTAACAATACACTTTGATAAATATGAAAATTCTTTTTTTTTCCTTCTCACATTTGCATTGCTTTTAGACTTCTACAGCTCTGATTCAGGATAATATAGTAGTAACAGTTTAGTAGCTTATTTCTCAACTTTGTGACTGCTTTTGTATGGTATTGAAATCCAAATTCAAATCACATTTATAGTATTTGTCTGAATAAGGATACCTATTCTCATGCGGCTAAACTGGATAAAACCATTTTGGTTGAAAAGTATGAAAACAATTACACTGGAGACAATTGCTTATTATTTTCTACTGTTTAAGTTCAAAAGCCATTGCTAGAATATCTATTACTGCATTATACTTTGTTTTGTTTTTTTTTTTCTGCCTCAGGAACTGATACAGAATGCAGAAGATGCTGGTGCCACAGAGGTTAGGTTTCTATATGATGAAACTCAGTATGGAACAGAAACGTTATGGTCAAAGGACATGGCACAATATCAGGGTAAATATAATTTTTATTAAATGTGGCCATTGTTCTTCAATATGCATGTTGTTTGGGGTTAGCTGTCCTGGCTATGTCCCCTCTCAGTTCTTTATGCACCCCCAGCCCACTTGCTGTTTGGGCCACATGAGAAGCAGAAGAGGCCTTGGCTCTGTATGAGCCCTGCTCAATGATAACTAAAACAGCCCTGTGTTACCATCACTGTTTCCAGCATAAATCCAAAACACAGCCCCCAGCTACCATGAAGCCCAAGCCAGCACACCAGTTCTTAATGTAAAGATGACCACAGCTCTTTACATTTCAGCATTGTCCAGGCAGTTCAGTTTTCTTCCCCATCCTTTTTCTCTTGCCCTTACACCCAGCTTTCCTCCATGTTGCCTATATACTGCAAAAACAGTTTCTTGAAACTTTAACATCATTTTACATAATTTACTGTGGCTTTGTGAGATAAAGGTCAGTTACGTATTTTACAAGCAAATTAGTTTTCATAGTCATCCTGAAAGGCATTCAATCATTATTTTAAGATTTCAATGATGGATGATCCTCTACTTCTTTCTTCTGGCTTTTTTTTCAGTCATTAATCAGCCTTACTATGTCTTCTAATGTGAATTTGTCTGTCTTACTTTCTAGACACAGGTTATTGTTATATCTTGCCTTATATTCCCTTCCAGTGGAGGTATCTTTAGACTGTGACAGTACATTTTTAAGACATCTTTTTGATAGACTGAATAGATTGAGTTTGTCTTGTGCCACATGGCACTGTTTTCAGAAGTTTCGTTGTTTTCTGCTTCCTGTTCAGTTTTTCAGAGTCATTCTTTTAAAATGTGGATGTGAGAATTAAATACCACATCAGAATATAAATCTAACTATCATGTACAGAGGTAAATTAATCTCCTTGCTTTTGCTTTTGCATATTGCTTATTTTTTTTCATTACCAGTCATAATTTGATGTCAGCTTAAGTCATAGTTTCCCTATTCAATTTGCACATGCATACTTCAAAGAAATGCTTTCTCAGGTCTGTGACTTCATTTCCTAGAAATTTTAAACATTAAAAAGTTTTCTTCTGTCATCTTTTTGACTCTTTCCTGTTCATTATAGGGCCAGCATTTTATGCTTACAATGATGCCATTTTCACCCCTGAAGACTGGCATGGTATACAGGAAATAGCAAGAAGCAGAAAGAAAGATGATCCCCTGAAAGTTGGAAGATTTGGAATTGGCTTTAATTCAGTTTATCATATAACAGGTAATCTTAGTAGTTATTTTAAAAAGAAAATGTTGAAGTTTTAAATAGTTAAATTACTTTAGATATTCCAAACATTTAATATATTCTCTATAATGCATTTAAAAATTAGTACATGGCTAGATTTTCTTATGAAGCACTTCTATTTTTCTGCAATCCTATAAGGTATCTATTTGATTTTGAAGGCTTTTGAAAAAGATTGTTTTATTAGCATCATTATGTACTTAGTCCCTTATATTGAAATTAACATTCCTTTACACTGGTATTTCAATTATTCACTGCTGCACATTTTATAGAGGCTCATAATGTGTGGTAGATATCCAAGTAGAAGTGTGAAAGTTCACTAGACTGAAACTCTTTTGCAGGTTCTTTGTATAATAAGTAGTGATTTTTATTTACTAGAAAAGATATTATTTATTAGAAAATATATTACGTAATAGAGGTATATGCACATTTACCCTTGAAAGAGATAGTACATACTGTTTCACAAGCAGGTAATATTAAATCTTGAAACATATTATTCTTCCAGAATGTTTTATTGTGGTACAGAAGCAGCATAAATAGTTCTTACAGTCTCCACAGTTATAATAGTATAGAATAAGAGGCAAATTTTTGCTGAGATAAAAATTTTTACCTTGTGAAGTGAATTTTTAAGACACATGATATTTCTAAAGAATATTTTACCTAGCTGAGCATGAATAAAATTAATACGTTCAGTGGTTTGATAATTCTGGGAATTTGTGCTTTTAAATGTACAGAATTACTGTTTGCCAGCTTTCAAGGTCTGCAAATTATGAATGTAGTAGAACACACATGTAGTAAATTAGTTGTTTTTTTCTTGAAAATACTGGAAACATAAAAATATATATTTGAAAGAAATTGTATTTCCTGTTGCTTGCTGTCTGCTACAGTTCAAATTGTTGAATGAGTATTTATATATTCAATTGCAGGTGTGTGCTTGTTTCTTCCCTGTCAGTAAGCACTGAGTTATGTTATCAGAATCACAGAATCATGTAGGTTGGAAAAGACCCTTAAGAACATTGAGTCCAACTGTAAGCCTAATGGTGCCAGGCCTGCTACTAAGCCATGTCCCCAAGGGCCATGTATGTGTGTCTTTTAAATACCTTCAGGGATGGTCACTCAGCTGTTTCCCTGGGCATTATACTCAGTTCATCACAGTTTTACCGTATTTTTTTCTTGCCTTTTGAAAGTTTGTTCCTTAACACTGTATTTTTAAAGCATGTTGTTTTAGGATTATTAATAATTGTTGGTTTTTATGTATACAGATGTCCCTAGCATCTTCAGTGGTGACCAGATTGGAATGCTTGATCCCCACCAAACCCTTTTTGGACCTCATGAGTCAGGCCAGTGTTGGAATCTAAAAGAAGATAGCAAGGAAATAAATGAACTTGCAGACCAATTTGCACCTTTCATTGGTGTATTTGGCAGCACAAAGGAAACCTTTAAGAATGGAAATTTCCCGGGTACCTTTTTTCGTTTCCCACTTCGCCTGCAGCCTTCCGAACTGAGCAGCAATGTTTATGACAAACAGAAGGTTTTGGAGCTGTTTGAATCCTTCAGAGCAGATGCAGACACAGTATTGCTTTTCCTGAAGAGTGTACAGGATGTTTCATTGCACGTTCGGGAAGCTGATGGGACGGAGAGGCTGGTTTTTAGAGTAACCGCCAGCGAGAACAAGGCCTTGAAACACGAGAGACCCAATTCTATCAAAATCCTGGGAACTGCAATAA
Source organism: Dicrurus megarhynchus (assembly GCA_013399195.1). NCBI lineage: Eukaryota > Metazoa > Chordata > Aves > Passeriformes > Dicruridae > Dicrurus > Dicrurus megarhynchus. The sequence continues at coordinate 2,511,119 of VXAD01010129.1, forward strand.
ATCAGTATTGTAAGGGAGTTCCAAGCAATAGCATAACATGTGTGACATACCATGTAAATATAGTTGTAGAAGATGAGAGTGTTAAGGACGCACAGAAAACATCTTGGTTAGTGTGTAACTGTGTGGGTGGTCGAGGAATGTGTACAGAGTTGGATTCTTTAGCTGATGACTTGAAATTTGTTCCTACAATTGGAATAGCCATGTCTTTAGCAACTAACGAGGAGGAGAATGGAGCTGTAGCAGACTTTTCAGGAAGAGCTTTTTGTTTTCTGCCTTTGCCTCCAGGCGAAGAAAGCAAAACTGGACTCCCAGTTCATGTTAGTGGTTTCTTTGGTCTCACAGACAATAGGAGGAGTATCAAGTGGCGAGAGTTGGATCAGTGGAGAGATCCAGCAGCTTTGTGGAATGATCTTCTTGTGGTGAATATAGTGCCTAAGGCATATACCACCCTTATTTTGGAAGCTATCAAACGAATGGAGACTGAGAAGAATTCAGATTTTCCGTTGTCAGCTGAAAGAATTTATAGGTTATGGCCTGATGAGAACAAAATCAGGGTACCCTGGAAACCAATTGTAGTACCTCTCTTTAAAGACCTGCTCCAGCATACAGTTATTTACTCAGTGAGTAATCAGTGGATAAAGGTGGAACAGGTGCACTTTTCTGAAATGGATGAGAGTTTGGAGTACACACAGTCTGTTCTCAACTACCTCCAGAATTCAGGGAAGCAGATTGCCAAGGTACCAGCAAATATTGCTAGTGCAGTGCATCTTACTATTTCTACTGCTAAAGCTGTGAAAAAAGTGACTCCCGCTGTAGTGCGGCAAGTGCTAAGGAAATCTGGACACAGTGGACCTGCTGAAGAAAAGCTTCATCTTTTAGAATTTGTGCTTTCTGATGGAGTCTACAGTGAATTGATTGGATTGGAGCTTTTGCCTTTACAGAATGGGAATTTTATTCCTTTTTCCTCATCTGTGTCAGAACAGGATGTAGTTTACATAACCTCGGAAGAATATCCCAGGTATGCTTAATATTTGTAATACTGTGGGGGGTTTTTTGTTACTATTTTGTTTTTTGTTTTTGTTTTTTAATTTACATATTGAAACAGAGCTTCAGACTGTTCTTTGCTTATCATCAAACAAGGTATGCAGCAGCCTGTATTGTGATGAAATAATGCATAGATAGAACTTAATTTTTTGTAAATATGTGTATGTCTGTGTGCATATGTCTCATTTGAAAAATTTGACACCCATTTGCCATTAGCCCTTTATAAAAGAATTGTGTGATCTACCCTTTAAGAGAATACCTCAGGATACCTTTCAAGTCCATTTTCTTCTGGGAATTACAAATAGGAGGAGATTAGAAACATACATACTAGGAAGTTCATTAAATTAGGTAATGATAAGAGCTTTTATTAAACTTAAGGCTTGAGATTACATCTGCTTTTTGTTTTTTTTTTTATCACAACACTTACTTTCAGTGAGGTAGTACTTCTACATCTGCTCTCCTTTTGTTCTTTCCAGTCCCTCTCCAATTAGTTTTTTTCCTTGCTTATTTCCCAGCTGCACTAGTGTTCCATTTCGGTTCTCATTTCAGCAGCCAAAAGAGCTTGCACTGACACTGGGGAGGGGATAGCAAAGAGCAGGCTAGCTGGAATAAATGAGCTTGGGGTCACTGGGGAGAAAGCATGACTGTTGCTTTTTATGTCTGTACTGGATTATGCATGTATTAAATACTTGTTAAATCCAAACTATTCTCCACATAATCTCTAAAGATATATGGCTTGAAGTCACTCAGACACATCAGCTGTCTTACTGTTTCCCCTTACAATGTGCTACCTGCATGTATCTTTACATTGACCTTCTCCTTTGCCTCAGAGTTCCACTAATTTCCAGACACTCAACTTGAGAGAATGTGACACTTGGCCTGTTTTTCTTGCTTTTATTGCTCTGTGGACTGTTTATAAGGGAAGTAGAGGTGGGTTGGAGTGTGCCCATAGAGATATTATTAAGGCAAAAAGACCTGCAAGTGAGGTCCTTATGTAAATTGTTTTGAATATATATATAGACAGCCAATCTTCAAGAAAAGCAGCTGGATGCAGGTAACTTGTCTTCCCATGCTTCTTGAAGACAATTTGCATATCTTCAAGTCTGCTGCTGTTTTTTTTCTGCTATATTCTAATCAGAATCACAGAATGGGTCAGATGACCCCCTGTGGTCCCTTCCAACCTCCCTGCTCAAGCAGGGCCATCCTGGAGCACAGGGCACAGGGTGGTGTCCAGATGATTCTTGAGCATCTCCAGTGAGATACTCCACAACCTCTCTGGACAGCCTGTTCCAGTGTGTGGTCACTGCACAGTGAAGAAGTTCTTCCCCATGTTCAGCTGGAACCTCCTGAGCATCAGTTTCTGCTCATTGCCTCTTTTCCCATTGCCTGTATCCTTGGCACCACAAAAAAGTGCCTGGCTCCACCCTCTTGACACCCTCCCTTCAGATACATATAGACATGGATGAGGTCCCCTCTCAGTCATCTCCTCTCAAGGCTGATCAGGCCCAGCTCCCTTAGCCTTTCCTCACAGGAGAGATGCTCCAGTCCCTTAGTTATCTTTGTAGCCCTCTGTTGGACCCACTCCAGGAGCTCCACAAATTTAAACCCATAATCATAAACCCATAATCTTTCTTGCTCTAAACAATTCAGATTATTTATCAGGGGATTAAAACTACTCAGAGCCTGTGATTCCAGTGTCCTTTTCTATAAAAAATGTTCTTTAGCATCTATTGTGAGATGATTTATCTTTTGTTGTTCTTTCACTCCTTCCAGAAGCTAAACCAGTATATTGAACAGAAAACATTCCCATGATGAGACTAACAAATTAGAGCCCTGCTTCAGACTAGTCATAAGATACTTTTTTTGAAACTTAAGCATACCAATATTTCTTATTCAGTTCATGTTCCATTGGTAGTGAACTTGGTTTGATAGGCCTTGTAAAACTGATTCAAAAGCATATTATAACAGGCATAAATCTCCTTGCTAGCTGTGCTCAAACAGAAATAATAATGCTTTCTTTGCCTCTATTCTTGCTTACATCAAGTATCTTTAATTCTAATGCTTTAAGTATGATAAGTTACGCATGTAAGATGTTTCAAAGACCTTTCAATTTAGGAGATTGGCTCTTTCCGTATTCAAATTTGGAGCCTGCTAAGAAGGTAAAATAAGCTCTTAGGAATTTTCTTTCTGCTAACTCTCTGGAAGAACAAGATTCTGTGTTAGTTTATGTCTAATGAACATACCTGTGATCAGAATTAAACTGGATATTTTATTTTTGATTTCACAAAGACCAAAGCCCTGAAAACCAATCTAGTTTTTAAGAGCTTAAGCAAGAGAAGGGCAGGATGAGATTTACTCTTGGCACAATAATTTTAACTATTGACCGTAGATCTTCTGAAATCTACAAATCTTTTCAAATCCACAGATCTGTGTGACATTCTAGAATTATGTGTTGTATTTTTTGTACACTTTTCAAACAGAATTCTAAGAGACATAGAATAGTAAGGTGTTATTTTAACTTTTTTTTTTGTTACAATACAAATAGGTAAAAATAGTTTTTTAATCCCAGTTTTTCTATGAAAAGAAAACTTGCTTAGACCTGCTTTGAAAAGAATAGTTGGAAAAATTACTTTCCTACTACTCTCTGCTTCTAAATGTATGATTTTTTCATTTGTCAGAAAACGCCCACTGAAAGCCCTACTCTGCATATGTACATGATTGCTTTGCACGCTACTGTTCTACCATGATGATTACCAAGCTGGTAATGTCTGTGCAGTAACATAAATAAACGATGCTTTGCTAAAGTGCTAAAGTGTGGGGGCCTTTTTTTCTTATCTTTTTTTTCATGGTGTGCTAGATCACTCTTTCCTGGCCTGGAAGGAAAGTTACTCTCTGATGACCTGAAGCCTGAGGTTCTTGCTGCTTTGAAAGAAGCCGCCAAAAGCCGAGGTAATGTGTCTTTTGTATTCTCTTATGGTGAAACAAACTTCTAATGGTTCAAACAGACTTGCTCTAAGCCCAAGTTTAAAGCAATGTCTCCTGGAGTTGCATTCCCATAAATCAGACGCGCATCTAAAAATCCATTAAGATATGATAGACTTTATTGTTTGAATTGGAAATGACACAAATGAAAATTGTAAATGAACAAAAAGGCAAAGGAAGAAGGATAAAAATTTGTGATAAAATAATAGATACTCATTTAGCAAAATGTATTCAAGGATGAAGAATTTTATTCAAATAGTATTCTTCCACTTAAGACAGTCTTAATTCTGTTTTGTATTTATAGTATTTGCATATGCAATAGCCATGTCATGGTTTTGGTATTGTGGATCATCTCTTATCTCACAATTGCAAGTGATCACTTCAGTAGATTTGTTTTAAACCAGATTAAATCAGTTTAAGTGTCTAGCCTCAAGCGTACTGTAGATCATGTAATTTCCTCATGTGTTTCCTGAGTCTTAATTCATAGTTTATGGTTGTGTCAATGTGGACCTACTGAAATACTCCCAATCAGGACCAAAAGACTTAGTGAAGGGGTTTGTTGCATCTATAGATAAGATGCATCTATGTCTAACTATTTTCACAATTAATTTTTTTTGGCATTTATTCTTCAGTGTTTGTTTGCACTTACATTTCCACCCTTGTGTTTACCATTTGATTGGTAAATTTGAAGCCTGAATCTCAGAAGTATCTTCACGTAAACAAAATTCACAAACCAATTCACTTGTTAGTTCCCATATAGTAAGACTATTTAAAAATAAGCTGTTCTTCAATGTCCAGAAAATGTACTTTCAGGAAAACATTCTTGTTTCTGTTTTTTCGGTTTTTTTTAATGACTTGATTCATCAGAGTTCTTTTTTAGACTGAAGACATTAGAACTGGATGTAGAATACTCATAGTCTTGATTTGCTTTTCTTTATATTCTTTATCATGATCTTCAGTCATTCAGTCTCTATTGCTTCTGTGTTCTGACCTTTTTTCCCCTTCAATCCTTTAAGTGTTCTCTTTATTACTCTTTTTGTTGAGTTCTAAAGCCCGTCCTTTCTCCATGTTTTGATCATTCCTTCATTATCAAAACCAATAGAAAAATAAGGTAATTCTGAGGCAAGATGATAAATTTTTGAAGTATGGCAAAGCATCTGTGAAAAAATTGGAAGAATCAAGTGATTTTTTTGCATAGAGTAAAACATGCAAGTATTAAAACCAATATAAAATGTATAGAAAATATGAAATGTGGGACTTTTCTGAATATGAAGGTCATCAAGTTTGAAATTATCATAAAGCAAACCTTTATTTTAAAAAGCAGAACTTTCAAAGTCCTATCAGCATATTAGATGACGGATGTTGTGTCTATCAATGCAGTAGAATATGCTTGGTTTAATTTTTTTCCCCTACTGCTAATTTCCCTCAGTACTGCTTTTAAACAGAATGTTAAGTGTTGAAAGTAATGACTACCTCAAATTGTGTATCCAAACAGGGAATATTCATGATCTAGGATAGAACCATAAGGAGCTACTGTTTAATAGTAATTTTTAAAGAGCAGAAATATATAGGTATCAAGACAACCACAGTGAGATTAGATGGATGAAGATTTTATGTAAGACAGCAATGTTAATACTGAAAAATGCCTGTTCTGTGTGATGAAACCTTGAATTGACTTTTGAGATGTACTTTCCTAGACAATTTCCTCCAAGTGAATGTCACAAAGCAGTCTAAAAGCAGTCTTAAATTAAAAAGCAGAGCAAAACAACCAAAACAAAATACAGTGTATGCTTGAATACATCCTAAAAAAGCAGAGGTGACAGAAACAACAAAAAAACCCCCCTCTATGTTTTTAAACGAGTCCCTTGCTGAGTTCTAGGACATTCCTTCCCCTCCAGGCTTGGTCTTAGAGCTGCAATGAAGTCTTTCTAGACTTTTTAGTTCTTGGGAAGATTTTAGGTCACGTTTAAGGTCTTGCTTTTGTCTCTCTTTTCTTCTGGCAGATTCTTTGGATGATATTTTTCTAGGGACTTATTCCTGGTAATGTGCCTCTCATTCATTACAAGAACATATTTTTGTAAATAAATTTGATGAGTATTCTTCTAAATGTTCTAGAAATTCTTAAATACTGTTAGACAGTCCTTTACAAGATTCAAGTATCCTACTTTTCTCTTCACTCTACCTCCTCCTAAATTATTCTTCATTCTATGATTCTGCATAATTGTAAAGTACAACTGCACTACCATAAATGTTGTATGTTGCAATAAGTAATAAGTATTAGAGGGGGTTTTGACAAGTTTAGAAATCTTAATCTGTCAAGAATTTTATTTATATAGCTGTAGAAATTACATCAGAGAGATTTCTGATACAGTTGCAGAAAGAGAAATTTTCTTATATCATTTCTTTGAAAGACAATCATCTTACTTTTAATCTCCTAAAATAAGAACTGTATTTGTCTAGTTAGTGACTGTTTCTATACTGAGTGTATTAATTTGTAGCTCACAGGATGTTTTCTAAAAATGGATTTGATTATATTCTAGCCCAACAGCTTCTCTGGGGATTTTCAGGTATGGTTATTAATTGAAGATGTACTGGTTTGGATTGAAGCTTGATATTTGTGTGAATTTGGTCATTAGATATTCTCATTACCCCAGCTTTCTTGTAAAAAAAATTTGCCAAATAGAGCCGTCAAGATATAGCAACCTAAGATAATTATGAAAAGATTTCTAAATCCAGCTGAGGGGAAAATGCATACTGATGAAGAAAACATTGTAATAATGTTACATGGAAAATATCAATATTTTCATTGGTTTATTTATATATTTTTAATAATTTTAGATGCAGGAAGATTTCTAGTATTTTAAGATCAAAGGTATAGTTTTAAAAACAATATTTTAAACTTCTGTTCTCAAATTAAAAAAAAGGGGATTTAAGATTAGCTTTTAAGTAGATTCTTATTTTCCTGGGCCCCTTCTGCAAATTTTCCTCACTTTCACAAAGCTGATGTGTTTACCTGTTTTCTGTTCAATAGAGCTTAGACAATCCATAGCGCTGTAGGCATGAAGTGAAAGAAAAAAATATTTTTTCTGACAGATGTCTATAAGTGCTCTTAATCGTTATGTGGACTGTTGCCTTCAAGAAAATGGCAGCATTATCTAGATGCATGATGAAAGATCTGAAATTCAAATGGATGTCTCGCTTCCACTTCTGTCATTGGTTTTGGTGTGTTGGGAGGTAGTGGTATTTTTATATCCTATGACATTTTACCCCCACAAGTTCTGTAGTTTTTAAGTATATACTGTCCTAATGATAATTAAGACATGAGTATAAAGACATATATCTTTTAGTGAGAACTTTGATAATAAGAATAAAAGCATACAGACTTAATTTCAGCACTTCCTGCACAACTGAGTCTAATTTCTTGTCAGTTTTAGTTGTGAAATCAGCTGCACCGGAGCCACTTTGCTATATCTAGTAAATAATCTTTCAAATCTATTTGAACAATTGCAATTTTACACAAATAATGGATTAGACTTTTATTTACTACTAGGCAAATAAGTAGGGTAAAGAATCAACTAAACAAAAAAACTGTTTGTAGTTCAATTCTAAATCTCTATCTGCTATGTATGCCTGAAAATTTTTGTGTTAAACTAACAAATGTAGTAACATACTGATAATTTTCAATCTGTTTATACTTTTGTACTAATGTGGAATGCATTTGCTTTTAATTAACTCCTGAAAGCAAAGGAAGCTGGTATCTGCAGTCCTGTTTAACAAACGTTTTTTTTTCCACAAAAAGACAGGGCACAGATTAGACTTTTTTTCTTGTTTTCCTTTTTCTTTGCCCCCTGAAGCCATTTGCCAAGTAACTCTGCTCTGTGATTTTCACAGCTTTTCCCTTTTGCTGTAATTTCAGGAAGGCCATGCACTCAGCTGCAGCTCCTGAACCCAGAAAGGTTTGCCCGGCTCATTAAAGAGGTTATGAACAGCGTGTGGCCTGGGAGAGATGTGGTTGTACAGTGGTATCCAGGCTTGGAAGAAAAAAAGCACCCATCAGTTTCCTGGCTGAAGATGGTCTGGAAAAATCTATATATACATTTTTCTGATGACTTGAGTATGTTTGATGAAATGCCGCTTATCCCCAAGATGCTGCTGGAGGAAAATGAAACATCAGTGGAACTGGTTAGATTTAGGAATCCATCACCTATCATTCTGGAAGATGAATCTGAGACTCAGCTCCCAGAATATTTAGCTGATATTATTCAGAAAATCGGTGGGGTTGTACTTAAGAAACTGGATATTTCTATCCAACATCCACTTATAAAAAAATATGTGCATCCACCATTGCCAAGTGCTGTTTTACAAATAATGGAAAAAATGTCCTTACAGAAGCTATGCAATCAGGTTGCGTCATTCCCATCGACACATAAAGATGCTCTTAGGGCATTCTTAGCGAGTTTAACAGATGCAAATGAAAAAGAGAAGAGAATTATTCAGGAATTGCTAATATTTAAAAAAATTGAAAAATCATCTGATGAAAGTGTCCCGGTTTTTACTGGGCTAAAAGGTAGTAAGGTATTACACCACACTGCCAAAATTCCTCCTGGTCTAAGATTTTCTGTTCCAATAATTGACAGCAGTGATGAAGCAACTATTCGCTTAGCTAATCTGCTGAAAATAGAACAGCTGAAGAGCACAGACTGCTTGAAGTTTGTTATAGAAGACATAAGAAGTGATTTTTATTCATATGATGAAACAGCACAGATAATGCAATGGGTTCTCGAGAATCTGACTTTTCTGAAAAATGAGAATACAGATGTGATAGATTGGCTGACACCACTAAAGTTTATTAAGATTTCACCAGAAAAGATAATGTCAGCAAATGAACTCTTTGATCCTGAGGTAGAACTTCTGCAACATTTATTTTATGCTGAGGAGGAAAGTTGCTTCCCCCCTGTTATTTTTACCTCCTCAGATATTCTTCATTCACTGAGACAAATAGGCTTAAAAAATGAAGCTAATCTTGAGGAAAATGATATCTTGAGAGTGGCAAAAAAAATTGAAAGTTTGCATGCTGACTCTAACACCAATCATGATTTGCTGTTAAGAAAAGCTAGAACTCTCTTGACGATTTTGAACAAAAACCATATGCTGCTTCATTCGTCTGAAACAAAAGCTGCCATGAAAAAGATCAAATGCATTCCTGCAAGTAAGGAAAGGCCTCCAAATTATCCAGGGTCCTTAGTTTGGAAAGGAGATCATTGTAATCTGTGTTCACCACCAGAAATGTGTGATATATCACATGCAATTTTAGTAGGTTCCTCAGTTCCTCTTGTGGAAAATGTACTGTTGGATATCGAAAAAGCACTTGGCATCCCCACCAAGCCCAGCATAAAAGCAGTCTTGAAACATTTCAAGGTGGTAGTTGATTGGCATAGTTCTAAAACCTTCAGTGATGAGGACTACTATCAATTTCAGCATATCCTACTTGAGATTTATGGATTTATGCATGATCATCTAGAAGAAGGCAAAGAAGCTTTTAAAGCCCTGAAATTTCCCTGGGTTTGGACAGGTAAAACATTTTGTTCCCTCTCACAAGCAGTAATAAAATCAGTTCCTGATCTTGATCTTCAACCTTATCTACATTATGTGCCAAAAACTATGGCAAAGTTTCACCAGTTGTTTAAATGTTGTGGTTCAATTGAGGAGTTAACACCCGACCACGTTTCTATGGTCATTCAGAAAATATATCTGAAGAGTGAGCAGTCTCTCTCGGAGCAAGAGAGTAAGCAAAGCCTTCACATCATGTTGAGCATCATAAGATGGCTGTACAGCAATCAGATCCCCGCGAGTCTGCATACGCCCATGCCACTGTACAGTGGCAAACTTCCTTATAAACTTGCAATGAAGCCAATTCATGAGTGCTGTTACTGTGACATCAAAGTTGATGATTTAAATGATTTGCTTGAGGATTCTGTTGAACCCATAATTTTGGTGCATGAAGACATACCAATGAAAACTGCTGAGTGGTTAAATGTCCCATGCCTTAGCACTAGACTGATTAATCCAGAAAATATGGGATTTGAGCAATCTGGGCAAAGAGAGCCTCTGACTGTGAGAATTAAAAACATATTGGAAGAATACCCTTCCATTTCAGATATCTTTAAGGAGCTTCTTCAAAATGCTGATGATGCTAATGCAACGGAATGTAATTTCCTGATTGACATGAGAAGAAATATGGATATAAGAGAGAACCTTCTGGATCCAGGAATGGCAGCATGTCATGGTCCGGCTTTGTGGTCATTCAATAATTCTGAGTTTTCTGACTCTGATTTCCTAAATATAACTCGATTAGGGGAGTCTCTAAAAAGAAGTGAAGTTGACAAAGTAGGAAAATTTGGACTGGGTTTCAATTCTGTTTATCATATCACTGATGTTCCTATTATTTTGAGCCGAGAGTTCATGATTATGTTTGATCCAAATGTCAATCATATAAGTAAGCATATCAGAGATAAATCTAACCCTGGCATCAAAATCAACTGGAGTAAACAACAGAAGAGACTGCGAAAATTTCCAAATCAGTTTAAGCCATTTATAGGAGTTTTTGGTTGCCAGCTACCACTGACAGTAGAATCTCCCTACAGCTACAAAGGAACACTTTTCAGGCTGTCTTTTAGGACTCAGCAGGAAGCTAAAGTGAGTGAAGTCAGCAGTGCATCTTACAATACAGCGGACATTTACTCTCTTGTGGATGAATTTAGCATTTGTGGTCACAGACTGATAATATTTGCTCAGAGTGTAAATTCAATGGTTTTGAAATACTTGAAAATTGAAGCAGATGATCCTGGTGTGGCACAAGATGTTGTCACTATCAGAAAAAATCTGTGTTCTTCCAAAGCCTTGACTGCACCAAATGTAAGTGTTTTAAAGGAAGCAGCTAAACTCATGAAGGTCTGCAGCAGCAGTACTAAAAAGCTTCCCACTGAAACACCAAAGTCATCGTGTATCCTACAGATAGTAGTAGAAGAATTTCACCACGTGTTTAGGCGGATTGCTGATTTACAGTCTCCACTGTTCAGAGGTACTGAAGATGATCCAGCTGCTTTCTTTGAAATGGCTAAATCAGGACAGATGAAAAGATCAGGTGATGAATTGCCACAGAAAACAGTAGATTCAACAACGTGGCTTATATGTTCTTGCATGGATGTTGGAGATGCTTTGAAATTTTCTTTGCATGAAAGTGGACGAAGACTAGGCCTAGTTCCCTGTGGTGGTGTAGGAGTGTTGCTGTCTGAAACCCAGGATCAAAAATGGATTGTGAAACCTAATTGCAACAACATAGGTGAAGTATTCTGCTATTTACCTCTGCGAATAAAAACAGGCTTACCTCTTCACATAAATGGCTGCTTTGCAGTTACTTCAAATCGAAAAGAGATCTGGAAAACAGACACTAAAGGAAGATGGAATACAGTATTCATGAGGCACGTTATTGTGAAAGCCTACATAGAAGCCCTTTGTGTTTTACGTGACATGGCAATCAATGGTGAGCTAGTTGACTACAGTTACTCTGCAGTGTGGCCAGATCCTGATTCAGTTCACGACGATTTTTCTGTTATTTGTCAAGGGTTTTATGAGGACATAGCTCATATGAAAAGCAAAGAAGGGATCAAAGTGTTTTCTGATGGCTCGTCCTGGGTTTCCATGAAGAATGTAAGGTTTTTAGATGACTCCATACTGAAACGGCCAGATGTTGGGCCGTCAGCCTTCAAAATCTTTCTGAAGTACCTTAAAAAAACTGGTTCCAAAAATCTGTGTGCTGTAGATCTCCCATCCTGGGTAAAGACAGGATTTGAAGAAGCGGGATGCAAATACATATTATTGGAGAACACGTTCTCTGAGAAACAGTTCTTTTCTGAGGTATTTTTCCCTAATGTTCAGGAGATTGATGCAGAGCTCCGTGATCCTTTGATGCGTTACGTTCTCAATGAAAAAGTTGAGGAGTTCTCAGGAATTCTTTGTGCTACTCCATGTATTCCCTGTTCATTGGATGGACATTCATTAGTTACACCATCAAGACTGATCCATCCTGAAGGAAGAGTTGCAAAGTTGTATGATGCTGAGGATGGAAGATTTCCTCATGGTACCACTCAGGATTATCTTAACCCTGTTATTTTGGTTAAGCTTGTTCAGTTGGGAATGGCTAAAGATGATATTTTATGGGAAGATCTGATAGAACGTGCAGAGTCAGTAGCTGAAATTAACAAGACTGATCATGCTGCAGCTTGTCTCAGGAGCAGTATTATATTGAGTCTTATTGATGAAAAACTAAAATCTAGAGATCCTAGAGCTAAAGAATTTGCTGCAAAATGTCAAAGCATTCCTTTCCTTCCTTTCCTTAGCAAACCAGCAGGCTTCTCACTGCACTGGAAAGGCAGTGATTTTCAGCCTGAAGCGATGTTTTCAGCAAATGATCTTTACACTGCTGATCATCAAGATACAGTTTGCCTCACACAACCAATTCTTAATGAAAATTCCCACTCTTTTAAAGGTTGTGGTACTTTGTCATTAGCTGTCAAAGAATTTTTGGGTTTACTGAAGAAACCAGCTGTTAATTTAGTCATAAATCAGTTGGAAGAAGTTGCAAAGTCGTTTGATGGAATCACATTGTATCAAGAAAATATCACTAATGCCTGTTACAAATACCTGCATGAAGCAATGTTAGAGAGTGAATCAACAAAAGCCATGATAATTGAACAGCTAACAAACTGTAGTTTTATTTTGGTTGAGAATTTGTACGCTGATCCATCAAAAGTGTCTTTTCATTTGAATTTTGAGGCAGCACCCTATCTCTATCAGTTGCCTAACAAATACAAAAATAGTTTCCGTGAGCTGTTTGAAAGTGTGGGTGTAAGACAGGCTTTCACAGTTGAAGACTTTGCTGTAGTTCTGGAATTAATAAATCAGGAAAGAGGGACCAAACAACTAACAGAAGACAACTTTCAGCTCTGCAGGAGAATAATTAGTGAAGGAATATGGGGCCTCATTAGAGAGAAGAAGCAGGAATTTTGTGAGAAAAAGTATGGTGAGATTTTATTGCCAGATACTCGTCTTGCACTTCTGCCTGCAAAATCTTTGTGTTACAATGACTGTCCATGGATTAAAGTTAAAGACACAACTGTTAAATACTGTCATGGCGACATTCCAAGAGAAGTTGCAGTGAAGCTTGGAGCAATACCAAAACGCCATAAAGCTTTAGAAAGATATGCATCAAATATCTGTTTTACTACCCTTGGAACAGAATTTGGCCAGAAAGAAAAATTGACTAGTAGGATTAAAAGCATTTTGAATGCTTACCCTTCAGAAAAAGAAATGCTGAAAGAGCTCCTTCAGAATGCAGATGATGCAAAAGCTACGGAGATCTGTTTTGTGTTTGATCCTAGACAGCATCCAGCTGATAGAATATTTGATGAGAAATGGGCACCACTTCAAGGACCAGCACTGTGTGTTTACAACAACCAGCCTTTTACAGAAGATGATATTCGGGGAATCCAGAACCTTGGAAAAGGTACAAAAGTAGGAAATCCCTGTAAAACTGGACAATATGGTATAGGTTTCAATTCTGTTTATCACATTACTGATTGCCCTTCTTTCCTGTCTGGCAATGATATACTTTGCATTTTTGATCCTCATGCAAGGTATGCACCAGGTTCAACATCAACAAGTCCTGGCCGCATGTTTCGAGATTTAGATGCAGATTTCAGAACACAGTTCTCAGATGTACTGGACCTCTACTTAGGAGATCACTTTAAACTGGACAATTGTACCATGTTTAGGTTTCCTCTTCGAAATGGAGAAATGGCAAAAGTATCAGAAATCTCGTCAGTTCCATGCTCAGACAGAATGGTCCAAAATCTTTTGGATAAGCTGCGTACAGATGGAGCAGAACTCCTAATGTTTTTGAACCATATGGAAAAAATTTCTATTTGTGAGATAGAAAAAACAACAGGAGCACTGAATGTCCTGTATTCTGTACAAGGCAAAATCACTGATGGAGACAGACTGAAACGAAAGCAATTCCATGCATCTGTGATCGACAGCGTAACTAAAAAGAAGCAGCTAAGTGAAATACCTGTACAGCAGATTACTTACACAATGGATACTGAAGACTCAGAAGGAAATCTCACAACTTGGTTAATTTGTAACAGGTCAGGCTTTTCTGCCATGGAAAAGGTATCCAAAAGTGTGGTTTCAGCCCACAAGAATGAGGACATAACTCTTTTCCCTCGTGGTGGAGTAGCAGCTTGCATTACTCATAATTACAAAAAACCCCACAGAGCATTCTGTTTCTTACCCTTATCATTAGAAACTGGATTGCCTTTCCATGTGAATGGACACTTTGCTCTGGACTCTGCAAGAAGAAATCTGTGGCGTGATGACAATGGTGTTGGAGTGAGAAGTGACTGGAATAGTAGTCTAATGACAGCGCTGATAGCACCGGCCTATGTTGAACTGCTGATTCAGCTGAAGAAGAGGTATTTTCCAGGCACTGACCCTATGGTATCAGTGCTGCAAAACACACCTATTCATGCTGTGAAAGACACTTTAAAAAAGTTCTTATCCTTTTTTCCAGTTAATAGACTTGATATTCAGCCAGATTGGTATTGCTTAGTGAAAGCAGTTTACAGTTGCATTTATGAAGATTTGAAGCGTCTTTTACCTGTTATGAGAGCTCCAAATGTTGATGGTTCTGATCTGCATTCTGCTGTTATCATCACATGGGTTAACATGTCTACTGTGAACAAGGGCAGACCTTTCTTTGACAATTTGCTACAAGATGAATTGCAGCACCTCAAAAGTACAGAATACAACATCACAACACGGAAGACAGTGGCCGAAAATGTTTACAGACTAAAGCATTTACTCTTAGAAATTGGATTTAATTTGGTATATAACTGTGATGAGACTGCAAATCTCTACCACTGTTTGGTAGATGCAGATATTCCTGTCACCTATGTGACACCTGCTGATGTCCGAGTGTTTTTGATGACATTTTCTTTTCCAGACTCTAATTGCCACATTGGAAAGTTACCCTGTCGTCTTCAGCAGACAAATCTGAAACTCTTCCATAGCCTCAAACTCCTGGTTGACTACTGTTTCAAAGATGCAGAAGAAAATGAAATCCAAATTGAGGGTTTGCCACTCCTTATTACTCTTGACAACGTTTTGCAAGTTTTTGATTCAAAGCGACCAAAGTTCTTGACAACATACCATGAACTGATTCCGTCTCGCAAGGATCTGTTTATGAACACATTGTATTTGAGATACAACAATATTCTGCTCAACAGTGAAGTAGCAAAAGTCTTTGATATCAGAAGTTTTGCTGAACTGTTATCATCTGTGCTGCCTAGAGAATATAAAACTAGAAATTGTATGAAATGGAAGGAAAACTTTGCAAGTGAATCTTGGCTTAAAAGTGCCTGGCATTTTATCAGTGAGTCTCTAAATATTAAGGAAGAGCAAGAAGACACACAAGCAAAATTTGATGGTGTTATCGAAACTTTGAAGGACTGGACTTTGCTCCCAGGTGTAAAGTTTACTGTCTCAGCCAATCATCTTGTTGTGCCAGAGTGTGATGTTTTGCTGCCACTCAGCATTATGCATATAGCTGTCTTTCCAAATGCTCAGAGTGATAAAGTCTTCCATGCTTTAATGAAAACAGGCTGTATTCAGCTGGCACTGAACAAAATCTGCTCCAAAGACAGCGCTTTAGTGCCTTTGTTGTCGGGACGTACAGCAAACATAGATAATCCCTCAAGCATTCTGAAAGCCATACAATACATGGTACAGACAGCAACTTTTAAGACTGAAAAGTTAGCAGAAAGTGACTTTGAGGCTCTCCTAATGTACTTCAACTGCAACTTATGTCATTTGACATCTCAGGATGACATTAAAATTTTAAAGTCTCTTCCATGTTACAAATCAATCAGTGGCCGATTCATCAGCATTGCAAAATATGGGACATGTTACGTCCTCACAAAAAGCATCCCATCAGTAGAAGTAGACAGATGGACACAGTCAACTTCATCGGCTTTTCTTGAGGAGAAGGTTCATTTGAAAGATTTGTATACTGTGCTTGGCTGTGTCTCTGTAGATGATCTTGAAGTGTACTTGAAACATCTTTTGCCAAAAATTGAAAGTCTGTCTTATGATGCAAAATTAGAACATTTGATCTACTTAAAGAATAGGCTAACTAGCATTGAAGAAACTTCAGAAATGAAAGAACAGCTGTTTGAAAAGCTTGAAAGCATTTTGATCATTCATGATGCAAGCAATAGGTTAAAACCTGCAAAGTACTTTTATGACAGGACAGTTAAAGTCTTTGAAGTTATGCTTCCTGAAAAATTCTTTATACCTCAAGATTTTTTTAAGAAGCTAGAGCAACTTACAAAACCAAAAAATCAAGCTGCATTCCTTCCATCATGGGTAACTTTTCTACGACATATCGGATTGAAATTCATCATTTCACAGCAGCAGTTACTGCAGTTTGCTAAGGAAATCAGCATGCGAGCAAATACAGAAAACTGGTCTAAAGAAACACTACAGAATACTGTCGATGTTCTCCTCCATCACATATTTCAAGAAAGAACTGACCTTTTTTCAGGAAATTTTCTGAAAGAATTGTCTTTAATTCCTTTTCTGTGTCCTGAACGAGCTCCAGCAGAATTTGTGAGATTTCATCCTCAGTATCAAGAAGTTAATGGGACACTTCCTCTTATACGATTCAATGGGGCGCAGGTGAATCCTAAATTCAAGCAGACCGATGTGTTGCAGTTGCTGTGGACATCATGTCCCATTCTTCCTGAGAAAGCAACACCTTTAAGCATCAAAGAGCAGGAGGGGAGTAGTCTTGGTGCACAAGAACAGCTTGAGCAAGTTTTAACCATGCTGAATGTTAATTTGGACCCTCCTCTGGACAAAGTTATCAATAACTGCAGGAACATCTGCAATATAACAACTTTGGATGAGGACATGGTGAAAACTAGGGCCAAGGTCCTAAGAAGCATTTACGAGTTTCTTAGTACAGAGAAGAGGGAATTCCGCTTTCAGCTTCGAGGAGTTTCTTTTGTAATGGTGGAAGAAGGTTGGAAGCTCCTAAAGCCTGAAGAAGTGGTAATAAACCTTGAGTATGAATCCGATTTTAAACCTTATCTTTACAAACTTCCTTTAGAACTTGGTACTTTCCATCAGTTATTTAAACATTTGGGTACTGAAGACATTATTTCAACAAAGCAGTATGTTGAAGTTCTAGGTCGCATATATAAGAGCTCAGAAGGAAAGCAGTTGGATCCTAATGAAATGCGCACAGTTAAAAGAGTAGTTTCAGGCCTGTTCAAAAGTCTTCAGAATGATTCTGTAAAGGTTAGGAATGATCTTGAGAATATGAGAGATTTTGCCCTTTACCTTCCCAGTCAGGATGGTAGGTTGGTAAAGTCTAGTATCTTAGTTTTTGATGATGCACCCCACTACAAAAGCAGAATCCAAGGTAACATTGGTGTGCAGATGCTTGTTGATCTTAGCCAGTGCTACTTGGGCAAAGACCATGGCTTTCACACTAAATTGATAATGTTATTCCCTCAGAAACTGAGACCTCGCTTACTTAGCAGTATTCTTGAAGAACAGTTGGATGAGGAGTCTCCCAAAATTTGTCAGTTTGGAGCATTATGTTCTTTGCAGGGAAGGTTACAGTTACTGTTGTCTTCAGAGCAATTCATCACAGGACTCATTAGGATTATGAAGCATGAAAATGACAATGCTTTTCTGGCTAATGAAGAAAAAGCAATAAGACTTTGCAAAGCTTTGCGAGAAGGTTTGAAAGTTTCCTGTTTTGAGAAGTTGCAAACAACATTAAGAGTTAAAGGGTTTGCTCCTATTCCCCACAGCAAAAGTGAAACATTCGCTTTCTTGAAGAGATATGGAAACGCAGTAATACTGCTTTACATACAGCATTCTGACAGCAAGGACATAAATTTCCTCCTAGCATTAGCCATGACCTTAAAATCTGCAACTGACAACCTGATTTCTGATACCTCATATTTAATTGCCATGCTGGGTTGTAATGATATTTATCGGATCAGTGAGAAGCTTGACAGTTTAGGAGTGAAGTATGACTCTTCTGAGCCATCAAAACTTGAACTACCAACACCTGGCACTCCTATACCAGCTGAAATTCACTATACACTTCTTATGGATCCAATGAATGTATTTTATCCTGGTGAATATGTTGGTTACCTTGTTGATTCTGAAGGTGGTGATATATATGGATCATATCAGCCTACTTACACCTATGCAATCATTGTGCAAGAAGTAGAAAGGGAAGATGATGAAAGCCCCAGTTTTCTAGGGAAGATTTACCAGATTGATATTGGATATAGTGAATATAAAATAGTGAGCTCCCTTGACTTGTACAAATTTTCCAGACCGGAGGAAAGTTCTCAAGGCAGGGATAGCACACCTTCTACCCCAACCAGTCCTACAGAATTTCCAGCACATGGACCGAGAGCAATTCCACCTATCTTCACTGGTAGAGAGAGCCACAAAACAATGTCCTCAAAACACCACTCTCCAAAGAAGATAAAGTCAAACTCGTTGCCAGAAATATTAAGAGAAGTGACATCTGTGATTGAACAGGCCTGGAAGCTTCCAGAATCTGAAAGAAAAAAGATTATTAGGAGGCTGTATCTTAAATGGCATCCAGATAAAAATGCAGAGAATCTTGATATAGCTAATGAGGTTTTCAAACATTTACAGAATGAGATTAACAGGATGGAAAAACAGGCCTTTATGGATCAAAATATGGACAGAGCCTCGAGAAGGCCTTTTTCATCCTCTGCTTCTCGATTTCAGTCAGATAAATTTTCATTTCAGAGATTTTACACTTCATGGAATCAGGAAGCAACAAGCCACAAATCTGAAAGGCAACAGTATAAAGAAAAGTGTCCCTCTTCCACGGGGCCGTCGTACTCCCAACGCTTTTTCGTCCCACCTACGTTCAGGTCTGTTGGCAACCCTGTGGAGGCACGTCGATGGCTTAGGCAGGCCCGAGCCAACTTTTCAGCTGCACGAAATGACCTTCATAAAAATGCCAATGAATGGGTGTGCTTTAAATGCTACCTTTCTACTAAACTAGCCTTGATTGCAGCTGATTACGCTGTGAAGGGCAAGTCAGACAAAGATGTAAAACCAGCAGCCCTTGCACAAAAAATAGAGGAGTACAGTCAGCAACTTGAAGGACTTTCAAATGACGTTCAGACATTGGAAGCTTATGGAGTAGATAGCTTAAAAACTAGGTATCCTGACTTACTTCCTTTTCCACAGATTCCCAATGATAGGTTTACTTCAGAAGTTGCTATGAGAGTGATGGAATGTACTGCTTGTATCATAATAAAGCTTGAAAACTTCATACAACAAAAAGTATAAATGGTTTGAAGAGGTTAGGGGACTGTTTTGTCAAGAGTTTAGGTGTTTCATGTGACGGGATACAAATGCAATTGTGCAGATTATGGGATGTCCAAGAGGTTACATGGTGCCAAGCAGTTTAGAAGTGTAGTACACAAACGTGGATAGTACCAAGGTACTTAGAACTGAAATTTACTTAAATGGGATTTTTTTCTTAACTGAGCCTGCTGTTAAGCAAACTGTAAAACCTGAATATTTTTTAGAATTCGCAAGGAAATTGAGCTGCAAAAATTAGATGTATGCACAACATTGTGATTAATTGGCATATTATTGAACTGCACTTTATATAACCAAAGCTTAGCTTTCTGTTAGATGAAGCCTGTAATTATAACTCCTTATTAGATTTATTTCATTTAATGTAATGTTTCTGAAAGGGTAATGTCAGTTTAATGTACTAATCTTAAGACTGGACATACAATGGAATGGGAGATGGGGTGGAAGTTTAACTTTGGAGGTATTGCTCCAAAGCATATCTGTATTCTTTTGTGTTCTGTGGACATTCATGTCACTCATAGTAATACTCTTATCAGCTGGATCTGATTATAAATTTGCTGCAGCATCACATTGTAAACATTTACAGGATAGTTTAGTACCTGTAAACTGGTGCAGTTATTTTAATGCTGAATAATGATACTTGATTTAACATGCCACATCATGTCATGCATTGATTGCATTTACTTTATTATAAAAAAATGAAGTATTTAATTTACTTTTGTTTTTAGAGCCTCTCATCTTTTGTTTAATGAAAAATGCATGTGGATGATATAAAATCTGTGAACATTATTATATGGTGTTTTATGATTTCTTTTTGAACACCAAAACTAAGTTTTCAGATGTCTAAATGCTTGAGTTTCTTTTTTTTCCCCTGTGTGTGTGCCTTTGTGTGTGTACATATATATATATTTTTCCACAAACATTGGCAATTAACTCATTTTTGGTGTACACAGAGCACTGGTTTTTTGTTACGTTTAAAGGTGCTGCAATGTAATGCTGGTTTTATTTTGTTATTCACTACAGCCCTTGAGAAATCTGATTATTAGTTCACACTCTTTCTTTTATAGTTTGTAATACTTTTGGTAATGTCATGCAGTATGTTCAACGTTAGCTTTTTGTAAAAAAATGTAAAAAAAATAAAAAATTGAAGGATAATGCTAAATTGAAGGATTTTTCTTAGCTGGATCAGCCACATTAAACATAAATGTTAAACATTTTCCAGTGGCATGCTGTTACAATTGTCTACTTGATAGCACAGTGAAACTGCAATTTAACTTACAGAATACAAAGGAAAATAAACCAACAGCAAGCTTGCACAGCTGTGATAGTGTTGCAATACAAAATTAAAAATCACAGTGAGGTCTGCTTCAGTTTTGAGTAAATTATAAAGGCCTTGTTCTCAAAGAAATGTGATGTTTGAAAAATGATCCTGCTTCTGATTGTGGAGCCCTATTATTATTTCTGCTATTAAATTAAGTGCCATAAACATAGTAAAGAAAAATGCAAACATATATTTCAGTCCGATGTGTTTTGGTTTTATTATGTAGGCTAACATTACCTATTATTTGAAGCTCTTATATAGGTAAATACACAATCTTTTTTTGATTAATTCTAAATAATTGTACAAATATTAAAATACTATTGAAAAGGAAACATGGTTTTTCTTGCAAATGTTTGCAGTTTTCTCAAAGAAATTGTACATTTTGCTGATTTTTTGCAATAAATAGCATGTAAGTAAAACACAAATCCCGGTGTGCCATGAAATAAATCAGTTTAGTTAATTCCCTGTTTTTAAAATAGATTCCTTTGTGGTTCTTGCTTCGTGCATTAAGTCAGATGAACAGTATTCAGGGTAAGCAAAATACTTGAAAAGGAAACAGTTCTCATGCTTTTCATTTTAAATGGAGCTAAAACATGAGGTACCACGGCAGCATGCAAAAGTGTAACAGGAGCACCATGAACACTTTCCTGTTTTTATGTGAGCTCTTGAGGAAGAAAATCTTCTAAGTGTGTAACTGTGTTTTATAAGCAACTTATGTTGCCTTGCCAGTATTACTATTATGAACTGTTAAAATGGCTGTGCAGAACCACTATACTATTCTAATTATTTTGTTTATTTTGTATATATTGTTGAGCGCTGACATTGAGAGAAAGAAAATGGTCCCAGTTCTTATGAAGTTAATGGCCTGAAGCAATTTTAAACACTGAACCAAGCTGAGAAAGAAAACTTGAATGACGCAGAAAAACTAATTTATTCTGTTACTCCTGAATTGAAACTAACAACAAAATTTACATATGGCAGACAGACAGGCAAGAGTGGTGTCTCAGTTGGAAGTCTCTTAGTTTCTAATTTGCTTAACTCACTCTAACAGCTGGCCTAAGTAAAGAGGCTTTGTGAGACCAGGAAACCATATTCTGATAGAACAGGATTTTGTAAGTGCCATTTAATTCCGGTTAAAAAATAAAACCAAATAAATAAAATGCTTAATTGATTCTTCCTTTTGGCTCAGCTGGGAGACTGGGCAATGTGTCTAAGTCAGGTATGGAAGCTTAGAATAGTTAGGATGTGATGATTCTGTAATAAGGGTCTGTAGAAGTAACTTAGCATGTAGGTTCCAGAAAAATACATTAAACAGGTAATTCTGCACATTAAATGATTTCTCAATTAAAAAAATGTCTTCTCATTCAGGTCTTTCTCCTACCTTTCACAGGTAGGAGGAGTTTATCTAGGAAAAGCAGCTTCAGTAGTCTTGTCTCCCAAGATTACAGCTGAGTTTAACAAAAAGTCAGTGGTACAGGAAGCTGATTTAACTATATATTGGGCAGCTTAAATCTATGGAACTCCAGTTAGAAAAAGCCTTAATAGGCTTGTTACTATCTTCTTGTGCTTTAAAAGCTTTCCTCTCAAACAATGGCATACACAGCTATTCTAAAAAGCCCTGGACACTTGTCTCAGCAACTAGTGACAAGAAAAATACTGTTTGTTTGTGGGGTTTTCTGTTCTTTTTTGTTAAGGAAATGGATTTTTGTGTAGCTCACTACCAGAAGAAAAATAAATGGTTTATTGTGTAAAAAATGCAGTTTTGCAAGATTTGTACTCAGATCTTTATCAGTAAAGTTATTGTAATGATTTGTGAAATAGGATTTAAAACTTGCTATATGGATTGCATTCACTTGATACTGGTATACTTGGATTGCTTTAAACAAGGCTGTAATTAAATCGATTGTAATTTATCCAATTAAAGTAGAGGAGGGTAGTGCCACCTTTGAGAGTTTCTGTTGCTGTATCTAAACTCTTTGAGAAAGGCTGGATTGGTCTTGGGGAACAAGGGCAGAACTAATAGTTCAAAAGTAATTAAACTTGGCAGCCAAAGTAAATGTTTTCATTTGAAGAAGACACACATTTTTGTCACATGAAGGGATTTGTCAATGAATTTTTAATCAAAACTGTTTATCTTTTCCTTTGGTTTGTTTTCTGGATAATTTATTCAGTAGCACTGGC
Source organism: Dicrurus megarhynchus (assembly GCA_013399195.1). Classification (NCBI taxonomy): domain Eukaryota; kingdom Metazoa; phylum Chordata; class Aves; order Passeriformes; family Dicruridae; genus Dicrurus; species Dicrurus megarhynchus. Next base: position 2,534,157 of record VXAD01010129.1, read on the forward strand.
ATAATTTCTTTGTTTCCTTTCACCTACTACTGATTAAGACAAAGGAATTCTAGACGTCCAATGAAACCTTATTGTAAAGCATTTTCTAAATTCTGCAAAGTACATTTTTAGTTGGGACCAAGACTTTTGTTCGTATTTTTAAATAATGTACATTTCACATTCTTAGTCTTGGAAAAATAATTTTGTTGTAAAAATGAAAACATTCATTTAAGCTGTGTTTCATTTGAATACAAAAGGAGAAGCAGACTTTTCAAAATGTATAAATTTTATTCAAGAACTCAGTTCCCAATTCTTGAAATTTCCTTTTGCATAAAGCTATATAAAGATAGACAAATGTAAATGCTAAAGGATTGTGAAATGGAAACAAAAAGGCTCGTGTTTGGGCAATCACCAGTGAAGTTTTACTATCATTTTTCCACTGTGTAACAATTGCAACCTACAAGAACTGCTGTAAATAATTCTTTTTGAGGGAGTAAATATGCAAGCAAATCAGTTCACTATGCTGGTAGTGATTTTTTTCTCTTCTGCATTTGGAAAATACTTTTGGAAATAAACTACAGAACTGCACACTCACTTCCCTGCACCATAATTTTCTGTTAATCTGTAACTATTTACTGAAGTTTGGTTCAGGTAGAAACAGTAACTGAAGTACTAGAGAGGTATAGACATCCACATGGAGAGAGCAGAAATGATAATTTAGTGATGGATGGGCTATATTGAGATTAACAGCAATTCAGATTGTAGCATCAGCTTATTACACTCTGGTAATTTTAGCATAAATTTTGTTTCTCTACTAGCCACACCTAAAAGAAAAAAAATATTTAGTGACAAGATGTTGCCATTCATGCTTTAAAAAATGTGCACAACTTTTATACTGCAACAATACTTCTGATGTCAATGTTGTAGCGTAATGAAAAGAAGACTGAAATTTAAGCAATGAAAAGGGTCAGGTTGGTGATTTGGGTGATGGCAGCGCTGAGGGTACAGCAGACCTCTTTAGTTTTCGGTACTACTCAGAATCCACCTGTGAACTGAAGCATGTCCAGAAGGTTTATCTCCACAAGAAAGGTGGTAGTTATTGCAGTGTCTAAATGAGGTGCTATAATGCTTAGTAGTGTTACCAGACAGATGACTGCACCCTGACTTTCCTAGCTCTTTAGGGGTCAGGTGATTCTTGCCTGGAAAGTCACAGTTCACTCCCTTGCTCTCAATTGGCAAATCACATTTGAAAATGTGCCTCCAAAACAAAAGCGTAAAATGTGTAACTTAAAAATGCTGTGCTTCTATTGCTAGCAGAACAAACAGATTGTAACTATCTTGCAGTATCTGGCTAACATTTAGGGATTAGATTAGGTGAATAATTTGTTTGATACCCCATGGAAGTGGGCATATGTTCCTTGATGTCAGAACAATGACTGAAATTAAGGACTCGAGTCCCAGTTTTGCTGTTAATACCACATCTATAAGAGACTGGTGACACCACCGTTCTCCAAGTTACTTGTAGCAGCAGTTTTTAGGTATCTGGCACATGCAAGGGTATTTGCTGACCTTTATTTTAATATTCATATTTTCTATCCAATGAATAAGCAAAGTCTGCTTGTATTTTGGTTTGGAAAATCTTGTGCATGGAGCTGGAACCACCTAAACTGACTTTAAAGGAATACTGAAGACAGGTTTCTGTTACCGTGTGCCTCAGCTGAGGGCTTAGTGGTAGAGACAGATATTTCTCTCCTTATGGGCAACAGCCTTGGACTCACTCCTGAAGACAGGAGTAAGTGAGTGAGTCTAAGCCCAAGAAAATAGAATTTCAGATACGGAAGGTGTGTGGCTTCCTACTTCTCCTTTAGGCAGTGTAACAGCAACTGGAGCACTCTCCAGATAACACTGAAACCTTGCTTCACTTGCTTAAGCTCACCTTAAGTGTTTCCTACTTGCACTATGGAAGCTCTTTGAGTTTGCATTCATTGCTGAGGGCTCCACTCTGCTGCTGAAGGGCAGTTTCAGTTCCATTCATCAGACTCTTGGAGAAATTGCAAAGGCAGCCCTTGAAGCAGGGACTGCCCTGGGCTTTACCACAAAAATAGTGGAAAATGTTAACTAAGGACTCTTTCTCAGCTCAGGCTTTTGTGTGTATCTAGGTTCTCATCCAAGTGTTGGTCTTCTTCCCTTGTTCACCAGAGCTGAAGTAGCAAGTTTTAAAAATCTTGCTATTTTGGTCTGATTCTCCTGTTTTAAGGATGATGATTAATTTTTTTCCAAAAGGTGGATATTTGTGGTTTACTAACACTATGGGTTAAAATCCTTCTGTAAATAGACATCAAGGCACTACGTGATAGCTCCTTCCTGGATAATAAGATTATCAAGTATATAGAAAACGGCATCAAAGGAATTAAAAACCCATGAGCTTTAAACAACAGACCACTAAATACAAATCTTGCTACCCAGAGGTGTGCAAACAATTTATTTGTGTTCAGTGCAACACTGTACAGGGGAACGGGTCTGCAGTTGTGTTTCTTTACAAGGCCAATAAACGGTTTGTCAGCTCTGGTGAGCATTTATTTTGTATCCAAAGTCCTAATGTAAAAAATAATAAAGAGCAGTTTTACTCTCTCTGTTTGTGATGGAGTCCCACTCTGACAGGATCAGAAATACCAGTCAACAGGTGCAGATGGAAATGAAATATTCCTCTTAATTGAAATCTGTGGGCTGCATAAAAGGATTTTTTTCCCATTGCCCAAGTAGTTCCTTGTGTCAGACAATCTGAAGATACATTTTTTTTTCTTTCCACTAGTCCAGCTGGCACAAGAGATTGCCTTGTTGAATTAGCATGTCCTAAAATAAAAAAGGATTTAAATGAATATGATGGTACAGGCAGTAGAACAAACAATCGCTATTATAAAATATACTAACATATACCTCTGTTGTGTAGTGAATGGATTTGAGACACAGGGAGGCCTTAATGACTTCTGGAGCTTTTTGCATTAGTTATTTTTATATGAATCTCAGTAATAAGCAAATCAGCATATATATATTGCCAAATTAAAATAGAAAGCTATTAGCAAATTAACACCTTTTGCACAGAACTTATACAAATACCGCATTTTTCTATCTTGTGTTATTGCAAGAACAAAATTGCATAGACCATTTGCTGGCACTTTCTGAGTTCTCCAAATAATGCTTTGTCTTACAAATAATTCAAGTAGTTCCCTCAATTTAATTTCACCCACTAATACAGTAAGTGTTTACATGTTAGTGAGAGAAAAAACCCACGGATCTCAAAAATATGAACAATGACATAATCATCTGAATGAATAATAGTTCAGCAAGGAAACATATTTGTTTTATTTTTTTATGCTCTCTGTAAGGCTGTTTTCCAAGTGTTGCTGACAAAACATGTAATTTGATTCAAGTCATTCTTCTGAAGTGGAAATGTCATTTGTGCTCTTCTTCCCCTTACACCCTGTATTCCAGAATCGTAGTTGCAGATTTGTTTCCTACATTGAAGTACTTTGTTTTTAAAATGCTGAAAAATAAGCTTTCAGTAATGCTCTTCATCAGTAATACAAAACTCAGATGCGCAAGGCGGTGTGCAGCCTTTTCGGGTGCCTCACTGGCAGACCCGGCTGTATTCTTGGCAAGTGGAGCCCACGCCGGCCACTGACAAGTAGAGCTTTCCATCTGGACACACGCAGATTTCATAGAGCCCCTGAGAAATCCCGGATCCACCCCTTGCACCCTCAGGCAACTTGGGCAGTCGCACAGTTTCAGCATCGAGCAAAAGCTGTGTGGGAAAAAGCAGGACAAATGGGCTTGTTAGAGATGATAAAGCAATAACGTGCCATGAGACAAGGTGAATTTGGCTAGGCAGAGGCTCAAGAATGGCCTTCTATCCAGGACTTGTCATATACAAAGTTTCTCTGCGCCCTAGGCTCTTGGCAGACATGAACACGAGACAGGGATAAGCTGGTACCCACCCTCTTCATTAGCAGAGAACTCATGAAGTTCAACAAGGCCAAGTGCAATGTCCTGCACCCGCGTTGGGGCAATCCCAAAAATGGATACAAGCAGGGTGATGAATGGATTGAGAGAAGCCCCGAGGAGAAAGATGTGGGGGTATTGATGGGTGAAAAACTATGTGTGAGCCAGCAATGTGTGCTTGCAGCCCAGAAAATCAATCTCATCCTGGGCTGCAACAGGAGCAGCGTGGGCAGCAGGGCGAGGGAGGGGATTATGCCCCTCTGCATCCAGCTCCGGGGCCACCAACATAAGAAAGACATGGACTTGTTGAAGTGAGTCCAGAGAAGGACCATGAAGATGTTTAGAGGGATGGAGCAACTCTCCTATGAGGAAAGGCTGAGAGAATTGAAATTGCTCAGCGTGGAGAAGAGAAGGCTCTTGGGAGAACTCACTGCAGCCTTCCAGCACTTAGAGGGGGCCTACAAGAAAGCTGGGGAGGGACTCTTTATCAGGGATACTGGTTTTAAGTTGAGAAGAGATAGATTTAGATTAAATATAAAAAATAATTTCTTCTAGTGGTGAGGCACAGGTTGCCCAGAGAAATTGTGGATGACACTGGAAGTGTTCAAGGCCAGGTTGGATTGAGCTCTGAGTAGCCTGGTCTAGTTGAAGGTGTCCCTGTCCATGGCAGGGAAGTTGGACCTGGATGATCTTTAAGGTGCCTTCCAGCACAATTCACTCTAGGATATAAGATGGTGACAGGGTCCCTGCCCATGCACAGAACAGCAGGACAAAGCGCTGCTGCTGGACCCAGGTCTGTCCTGGCCTGAGTGCTGAGGCCTCACCACCGAGCCAGCTGTTAAGGATGGGCATGGGTTGGTCTGCAGTTCCTCTGTGGAAGAACTGGCACAGCACAGCCTTGTAGAGAGGATAAATAGGCTGCTGCATGTTGCCAGCTGCTAATGATGTCTGCAGAATTTCACTCCTTAATTTTGCCACCCTGTAGCTGTGTCTGCTGCTGAGCCAAGATGCCCCATTGGGGTGCCTGGGGATCACTGTGCTAGTGGGGAGCTAAGCACTATCCAAAATTTATTAGAAAGCACCTCTCTAAGCTAATATAACATTATGTCTGTTGGTAGTATTTTTACATAAATAGAAGTTTTATTATTGGCACTATTAATTTTAATATCCTGCCACCTAAAACCTGAGGAATTAACAGGACTTGAAAAAAAAAGACCTGAAGTTATAGTCACACAGAAGATCAACCGCAGTTATGGAAAAGAAGGGCTTGTACTCACCACACCATCACTGCTGTGTAGTTTGATATCCATCTGGGAAAGAGCTTCAATATTCCCAGCTTGTGCTTTGATATTAATTCCTCGTGGTGCATCCATGCTCAAAGATCGAGTTGGTGATTCCAGCCTAAAAGCAGGAGCAGGAAATCGGACAGTAGCACAATCTCATAGGTTCCTTTATTTTAGAAAAATAAGTAAACATTGAACAAGCCCTTGCAGGCTCTTGCCTGGAGTCATATAAAAGATGCAGCTTCCCTTTTCTTCAGGTAGACTTGAAAAAGGAGGCAGCTATTTCAAAAACCAACAAAGCATCCCAAATGAAAAATATAGATTAATTCAGAATGCAAATGCAAGGTATTAGTTCATACATAACTGTAGATTATTTCAGTATAACAGTAATTTAATTTGTTAAACAGAAACCCAGTTTGACATTACTTAGTTTCAATTTGTTTCCATTTTTGACATAATAAGACATTGGAATCAATACAAGTAATCCAGTCTGGAAATTTTTTTAATCAACAAGAGTTTTGACACTGCTATTAGCTGGACCAAGATTTCACTCAGAGAGAGAGAGTGTGTGTGTTGTTTAACTAGAGGACATCTGAAACGTAAAATCTGTTAACTTAATTTGAAATGAAAATTATACAATATAACAAACAGGGAGTTGCAAACCCTGCAGTGCCACAAGATGGCAGGAAGGTACTGTATTATCTGAGTATCACCTCATCGGATCAGCTGTGCAGGATTAATGATTTTTACTTTTCAAAGAGATAAGGCTTTGTTTCTTCACAATTTTGGTATAATTTCCATGCTAAGTAGCAGGGATAGAAGTACTAGTTAAAAATCATGAGAAGGAAAGAAAAAGCCCAGTCTTAGCAACAAGCTATGATTATGTTGCTTCTTTTGACCATTACCTAGAACTGCTTCACCTGGAGGCACTGCAGGATCAGAATTGGTACCTATTAGGTTCTGACCATGAATATTCACTCACCCTTCCTGGTGACACCAGCCAACACTAAACAGGTGAATATTAAGGCTAGAGAAGGTAGACAACTGGTGGTCCCTGTTTACATCTGCGTTAGCTTTCCTATTCCCTGGACATGTATCAAAGAATGTGGAATGTGGGTTGCATCCACACTGCAGAACACAGACTCAGGTCCTTGTTCCCAATTCTGCATGTTCTCACCCACTGTGTTTTCTAGAAATGTAGAGGGTTTTGTGTCTGTGCATGCACTCGCAGCAGGTCCTGTGCTGGTTCCACAGGTGCTCCACAGCTGCCAGTCCGGGCGAGTGGAAGCTGTGCCCCAGCAGGTCCTTTACTGGGAATGCATTGTGTAGTGAGTCCAGACTTTGACTGCAAATCATTGGCAGGAATTAAATTTTACACACAATCTTGATGTAGCTGTCTAATTTATTGAGACTATTTCAATTCTTCCTTTTCGTTTTCCTGTTACTTCATTAAAACCAGAACTTAAAAGAAGACCATTTGTGCTTGTGAGAAAGTTGTGTCTTTGAATTCTGAAGGAGCTAAATTCACCTGATAACTTAAAACCTAAATCCATGATATCTAAGCACAGTCACTGAAACTTCATTTTTTATCCTCAAATCTGGAAATAGCTCAAGCAATATTGGCTTATCACTGTTGGCCAGAGTTAGCAGAAGATTCTATCTTCTCTGATCCTCAAAGGTCCCTTCCAACCCAAATCATTCTATGACTTTATGTTTCTATGATCTGCCTCTCCCTGACACCTCCTGGGTTCGTCACCTTCAATTAGTTTAAATCCAGATTGACAAATAAATAAAGTACTAACAATGGGTAAATGCATCATGGTCCCACACTGAGACCATATCCATAAAATAATTTGATGCCTTACCCCATGAATCTGAGATGGCACAAACTTCTGTCATGATCATGCTGTATACAATGGCATGAGTACGAGTCTGTTCTGCATCAGACAATTAATATCGTATTAGTAATCTATATTAAGCAGTGTTTGGGATTTAACAACTTCTGTATGAATTTTTGCTTTAGATCTCTAGATTTATACTTCCATGAAATGGAAAATCAGTTCTTCCCTGAATGATTAATATGGGAGGTCTGCTTCATGGGAATATTTTTCAGTGCACATTTGTATGCATTATATACTGAAAAATTAAACAAAGTTTCTATTTTCTATCTTTAAAATCGAATATATTTTTGTAAGTTAGTGTCAAGGTAGTTGAATATAACTTTGCCTTAGTTTGTCTTAACAAAAAGCTTTAAACATTGAAATAGCTCATGTTCTTTCGTAAAGTATTTCACCTATGTAAGCAATCTATATGCAGGCATAAATTTTCATTTTTAAGCTCTATTGAATGTCACAAGACTGCAGACTGGGATAAATTTCTGAGACCTGGAGTTTGAAAAGCAATCAAACATGAGAGAAATATTTCTAACTTTCTACCAAAATTAATGCTGGCAAGAAGCCTACAGACTTCGGAAGCACTTAGATTTATGATATGACATACATATAATTTAAATCACATTGCAGAATTACATTTGCTATATTAATCACAAACCTAAATTTCTGCTGTTTATAAAGGTCCTATTTCTAGATTAGCTCAGGGTGGATTTGCCTAATTAAGCACGTCATTGAAGCTTCCTGGCAATGCAAACTGCTGTGAATCAGTGACGTGAACTATACTGCGTGAGATTCAAAGGCAAGTGCCAGTAACACTAATGATGCATTTCTCTGTACAGCATTCAAAGGTTCGGTGTCTGAAGTCCAGATGTACTCAAAGGCAAACAGGCAGCTAGTGTAGAAACAGCCTGACTGAGCTGAACCTTGACTTTGAATGTCCCTTCTCAGTCCCCACACTGATGTGCATCCCTCGGGTGTCCTGGCAAAACAAGAATTCAGTTTGTTTGCAAATGCTGGAGGATGCTTGGAGAGCAAGAGGGCAGAAATTAATTATCTTAGAGTTTTTGGTCATTTTATAGTGTTTGAATTTGTGCATTAGAATGATGAGGGAATATTTTGTTACCAGTCACTTTATCTTTTTTTTTAAATTACAGACACACAAATTACATTTAAGAGGATGAAGTGAATGATCTTCACCATCTAGGGGAATAAACCTATGTAATGTGCTGTCCTAAATGTGACATCTATCACAGCCTCTATCTCACTTGGGAAGATGGATTCTGTACTCATGAGTAGCTTCTAGGTACTGTGGTAGCTGCCAGGGTCAATTAGCAAGGGGTGTGGTGCAAGAGAAATTGATCTGGACACCACAACATTTGATGCCAAGGACCTGACAGCCCATTATATGCATCCTGAGGAGTACTCCGGACTAGCTGTTGCCTACTGGATGCCCAGAAAGGTTGGAGCACATTAGGTGTTCTCCAAGAGATCACAGCTTCCAGATTAGTTTAACCCAAACGTCACCCTGTCCATGCACCCAAAACAGTTCCACAATGAAAATCAAGATGTGGAGAACTCAGGCCACTGGGAGATTTCCCTCAAAAGCATGTTTCTAATTCAAATTAAGACACTCAAGTAGACATATCCATGGACTGTAAGGCAATGCAAGCCACGCCTGGGCCCACCTGCAGAAGAGTTATTTTGCCTTGTTCCCCTTCACCCCAATCCCTGCAGCCAGGGAAACTGTACCATGTCATCTTATGAAAGGCAGGGAAGGGTGAGGGAATAGGTGGTCCCTGGTAATATTTTACAGCTCTGTCATTTGCTGGATATTGGTTCTCCATAGTCCATTACAACTAAAGCAATCAATTACAGCAAAGGTAATATTTTCATTGCTGTCTTTTTACTAGTTGGTAAGACAGTTCCAGGAGTCAACTATACTGTCTTGTCTGGCTGCCAAGGAAATTTGGTGCTGAGGTGTGCTAAATAACTCATGAAGGACTGTGTGAAAAATATTCTGAGGGAACCTCGACAGCATCCAGGGTCTGGATCTGAAACCATCCCAACAACCTAAAGGCTTGGAGATTCCCCTTTTCCTATAAGCATGTGGAGATGCCAGATCACCAGAAATTGCTCAGTTGGCTGTTAGGGAGGATGTGAGGGCAGCGACAGCCTGCAGCAGTCCTGGTAAAGAAGCAGCTGACACTGCCTGTGCATGCTGCAGGAATACTGATCTCTTTTTTCATCCTGGTCTGGCAGGAGTCAGAAGGATACCTTACAGGTCTTGTAAGTACCACAAGGCACTAGAAAGCTGTTTCTAGCACTGCAGAAAGAGTACCACAAGTTTCCTATTGCAGTTTGGGGTTGCTTGACCCTTAGAGCAGGACAGAGGAACCAGCTTGCTCTTGGGTAATTGTTTATTCTTTCCTTCTGACCCCTTTTGGACCTTTCCAGCTCATGAGTCATGATCTCTCCTGAATTCAATGGGAAGATAATTTCTCGGTATGACCTTAGATAGAAGTTGCCCATCTGCAGGCATTCTTCCCAGCACCTACCTAAGGACAATCAGGGTTACTGTAACTGGACTGAACAGGTCCAGGATCGACACTACCTCTGATACTGTAGTGCACCTGCTCGTGACGGGGGGTTGGAACTGGATGACCTTTAAGGACCCTTCCAACCCAAACCATTTTGTGATTCTATAATCAAACATCTTTTTCACATTGATAAGTAAGGAAGAAACCCTTGCATGCCTTTGGCATGGAAAAAGAAATCCTGCCATGAACATCTGCCACAGAGTTCATCTGACTTTGTAAAGGTTAAAGGGGAACAGAAATTAAATTATGCAGTGACTAGAGGTCATGGAGCAGAGGATGAATAGAAAAGGTAAGAAATGAAGAGGGAAAAAAAAACCACATGAGGAAAAAAGGGGAAGAAGGAAAATCTTTAACCTGTCAAGGAACTAATGTTTTGAAAGGCAAAAAAAGCAACCTAGAGGATTCTGTGGGCATAATTGGCCTTGATTCTCTGTAGATGTCTGCTTTGAGCCCTGCTTTTTGAATGCACGTTAACCTTTAAAAGGCAATAGGAGTATATTGACTTTTTGATTAGTCTGGAAGGCAGTCTAATTCCCCAGCCATACAGCTAGACACTGTAAGAGAGTAAACCATAGGCAGAGCATGCCCTAGTCACAGAGGAAAAAGAGACTGTCAGCATTTATTTATGGTGCAGTATACACAATTTCAAACCATACCCCTTCTTTATGAGGAAGTTAGATTCCTGTTGACATGAGCTGAGCAAAACTGGGCTGGAGTTCTAGAGGTGGAGAGTGAGCAGCAGGCACAGAGAATGCCAACTGCCAATCCCCAAACATATTCACTTATCTCCCAGCAGCTTGCTGTTTTGAGGTCAGGCGAGTGGGGAGGGTGATCAGGATGTAGCAAGAAGAATATGGTCACCCAAAGCTGAAGATCTTGGTGTTCTGCCTTGTGGCTTTTGGTTGCTTGCCAGAAGGTCCAAAGGCAAAGAAGGACAAAACAACAGGACTGAGATCTCAGTCTCAGTACATGCCTCATTTCTGTATTTTGTAAAAGTATTTTCTTTGGAATGGCTCCTAAAATTACATCTCCTTGCAAAGAGGAAAAATGAGTTTCACAGCATATTGCAGCAACTGTGTCTATCTTAAGGACATGGAAGTATCAGTATCCAACAGTAAACTGTGATAGCTTTTATTGAATGTCAAAGAATAGAAAATACTAATGACTCATTAAATCTTCTTCCTGATCAGTTTCAGCATCGTAATGAAAATATAGCAGTTACTTAGTCAAGCCTTAGCACAAAATTCTGATTTGACATAACTTCTATAAATCTTTCAAATGCTGACTGATTTTTCTTTCTAAAATGTCCCATTTTGCATCACATATACTGAATTCCTTCATTTAGAGGTGGAATAATCGCTTCCCACCCGGATGATATTGTCTTCCATATTTCCTTCGTTCACTTTGATATTCTAAATCTGAACTCCACTGAGTTAAACTAAATGAAACATAATGAGAAAAATTGACTAAAAAACTGCATCCATTTTTCCTTCTCAAGCCCATTAGTTGGTCAATGGTTATAATATATCTTCCCAATTTCTGTAGCTTAGTTCAAAAAAACCATTTTCCAAGGGTTATTGCCTTTGAGAGTTGCCTGCACTAGGACGCATATTCTGTTTCAGTAAGACTAATGTCAATATCTACAGCTCCTTTACACTGAACACTAAGTTAATCTATTATTTATGCCACAATAAAATGTAATATGCAAACCAGTATGTTTTTGATGAATCAAAATTTAACAGCAATTATCTTAAATTTGAAAAAAAGAACATTTATTTATTTTCTCCCAAGTAATCTGGCTCTTTCATTGCAGAAAAATTTACAGGAAAACTTAGAGTAGCAGGAGATGCAGCTTAATATTAAAACTGTACTTTCAACTTAACTATGCCAAAATCATTAATTCAAATAAAGTTTTTGTGCCAGTAATAAAAAAGATCACCAATCTCCTGTGAAAATACAGAAAAGTTGTCTGATAACATTTTAAGAAAACCCATAGGATACAAGTGAATTCAGATGAACATACTATGAAAATGTCTGTTTAGAGGCAATTGTATGTACACAGGAACTCCATTAGAGAAAAATTATTTGGCTGGAATATAAGCAGCTGTTCATAAAGCACCTCATTTTTCCAGGAACTCTGAAGCTTTAAAAAAAAAATCTTCAGCGACCCTATGCTGTAACTTAAAGACTATAACATGATACAGCAATTTGTTCTAATTTGATTTTTAAAGTAACCTTTTTTCTTGATTCTTCTGCTTATTGCTTAAATGCATTAATGAAAATGTCACTTTGGAAGGTCCATCTTTTGTCTCCAATCACTTGGGGAAGTCTCAAAATGTGCTGTGCTTTGCTGACAGCTTGTAACATCTGTGACCTCTGAAAATAGACAGAAATGTACCTTGTAATGCACTGAAACATCCCAAATACTTTAGTAACTGAAGAACTATCCTGAAATAACTACACAATGCTGTAGTAGGCTTTGCTTTTTCTGGTAGTCTTCCTTCTCCAGACAATCAGGTTCATGCACAGAGACAGTCCTAACGTGTGAAGCACAAGCAAGTCCTTACTTATAGCAGTACAGGACTTTTGTATGGCATGTATAATACTGCAGCAGGATCCTTTCTTTCATGTTTATTAGATGCCCCTCCCAGAGGTCTGTGTTGGTCAGGCCTAGGAGCACTTCATTACTCAACCATTTCAGGGCTGAGTTCCTGTATCTGGAGGGGAAAAAACCTCACTGAACCACTTTCATACTTCCCTTTCATCCAACTCTTGGGAAGGGGTTTTCATCAGAAACGACACAGCTGGGCTTACTGAGTTTGGCTGGAATGAAGGGGAGTCACAGTGAAATGATTAAATTGTGGAGTGGAGAAATCAAGAAATCAGATCACAAATACTCACTAGGCTCAAATAAGCAACCTATAGGAAATGCATTTTCTAAAGCTAAGCCAATCTTATAGTGACCTTTTAGAATATTGAGCCACTGCAGTAATGGATCTTAGACTCTTCGTGCTTTTTACATTAAGACAATCATTGTACGAAAATGAAATCATAATTAATCAGATTCTATTGTAAGTTCAATTTCCCATAGATAAATGAATCCATTTATCCTTATTTATTCCTATATTAAATAATTGTATCCATGGATTTATTACAAGCTTGTAGCTCAAAGATCTTGGATGTAGAGTCAAGTCTGTTACTTGCCCTACTGCTGCATCAGGGTGTCTAACTTTTACATATTCCAACATTAGAGATGCAGGACCCAGGAAACCAAACTGGATTGTGTTCCTCTAATGATGTCTGTGTTAAGGACTCTATCAAAAAGCACTGACAATATAAGATTTTCATCCTTTGTTGTGTTTCAGGCTGTGGGCAATCTGATGATCCAAGATGAGAAGAAAAGGGAAATTGTGCTATTTTCCTGATACACATTTGAATATTCATAAGCTTTGAGGAATAAGTCAGTTACAGGAAAACACTGGAGAAGAGTGTGCAGAGTAGGATAAAAAACCAGAAAAATCCTCAAAACAAGAATTGCAGGAGCCAAGGGAACAACTGTAGAAGATAATAAATATAAATGTAAATACATGGGAGATGGATGCACAGTTATCAAGATTAGTACAAAAAAGAAGTCTGAATTTGATGTAGAAGATACAGAGAAGGTTTTGAAGGAAGAAGAGATTCAGAAACTTAATAGCAATGAAAACATTTAGACTGTATTTGAAATTCTCAAAGTCTTTAGTGAGTGTAAGACAACCATGGATTTTTACCGACTAAGAAAGCATACTTCTTTTAGGTAAATATGATGGTGTCATGACTTTCCTGAAAAGAAAAAGTCAGAGCATTGCCAGGGCCTCCAAGCTAATTATTAGCTTGGAAGGACTCATTACCTCATGCCTGATATTAAACAAGAGCCAGTAATTGGTAGCATTTTCTAATCCTAGTTACACGGTTATATAAACTATGATTAGGAACTTAGATGAATTTATGAAATACTGGGTTACAAGTGGAAAAGCTTTATTCTGCAATTTGAACATTTCCCAGCACTTCTTTCCCACTGCCTTGTTTCTTATGATGAACTTTCATTTCTTCAGACCTTAACCAAACATGGAGTAGTTGGCAAGTGCACAGTTCCTCTAAAGAAAAGCAGTTGATCCCCTGTGCATCCTTCAAAATTAATAGAAAGAAATAGGTTCTGCTAGAGCATAATTAATCTGCTCTATTTTATCTGCTGATATTTTAGATATCACTGTAAAATGCCCTCACAGTATCTGTTGTCTTCCACCAAAAGGTGATGAGATGTGGTACAGGTATCTGCATGTAGACGTCCAAATGAATTGAATCAATTCCACCTGAACATCTGCCCAAACAGCTGTAAACCCCTGGGAGCATGCTCCAGAGATATTAGTGTCTGTGTGGGCGGCTTGTGGGAGGATCCCTTTCCACTTCAGTGAATGAATGAAAGAATGAATGAGTAAATGAATGAACGAATGAATGAAAAAATGAAAGAATGAATGGTTTTGCTCGCAGAGAGAGGAGTGTTCTAAACCTGGATGGGCATCTGAGATGCATCTGCTTTTTCTGGGCAGACACAGGTCCTCTGGGTTTGGACTCAGTTGTATGAATGCAGCCCAAATATGTAAGACCTGAATGGTAACCAGGAGTGTGTGCTGAATCATCAGCTAAATCACATGCATGAACAATGAAGAAATCACTTAGAATCAGAAAAAATGTTAAGCACATGCAGATGAAGAGGTTTTTGTGTGTTTTCAGTTTTTAGCCCTACTCCCTATGCATAGGAAGCAGTTGATTTTTAAATAAATAAATCTATTGGGTTTTTTAAAGCTCATTTTGTCTTATGCTAAAAATGATCAAGGATAATGATGAAGGGCAGGATCCCAAGGCACTCCATTCCTTTTGGGTGCCTTTCTTAAATGTTGGGAGTATCTGCTGCTCTTGAAGACATCAGCTGGTGTTTTCTGCAGCACATTTTTCTTTCCTTTAATTTAAATTAAAAAATTCTTATCATAGTTTTATTTCTTGAAATAGCCTGTGTTCCACATTAGTTCTATATTTACGCTGTAAATCTGAAATGCGTGCCATCAGATGATTCTAGTAAAGCTCAGTTATGAGATTCTGGATTCAAGGGAATTGTTCAGCATAAGCACAGCAGGCACTAACACTGCTTATGGCTTAGGGGGGATCTCTGTGCACAAGCACAATTATAAAGCCAGATTTGAATAACAGATGTTTCCAGCTCCCAAGGTTTTGGTTAACAGAATTTTTTTTATGTAAGCGACATAAAAGAAGTGTTCAAAGTTCTGGGACAAATGCAGTTACATGTTCTCTTAAAAAGAGAATAAAACAGTTCCCAGTTTTAATAGCACTTTGAAAAGGCTCTAAAAGCAATTTAAAACAACATTTACAACGTATTTAAAAGCATAGCAGATATGATTATCACAATGTACTTATTTGTTTACTAGTTCTCCATCCATTTTAAAAATTGAGGTGTTTTTTCCTGTTTGCCCACTGTCACTCAATGCAGAGTTGTTGAAGGAATGAACACTAAAGATAAGACTGAGATATGATTAAAATAGAAGCTTCTCTCAAGACTGACAGTTGTGATGAAGAGTGGTAAGAGCTAATTCAAAAGCGGTCTCTCTGATGACCTCAATTTTATGATGTGCTGACTCTCCAGGTAATTAAAAACGACCAAGGCCCCAGTGAACGTGATTAAATCTGGCACATTGCAGATGTTTCCAGCATGGCTATCTTTTTCAAATTACTTTAATAATATTATAAAATAACATCTTATATGATAAAATTTTAATCTCATATAATAACTGCATTTGCATCACTGTTGTAAAAAATGAGCTTAGCATTTTCCTTATGAGTAATTTAATAAAATTATCTTCCAGGCTGAAATTTGCCAAGCCTTTCTTTTATATGTATCTCAAGCAACTTTTTATTTAATATGCTGAAGCATAGAAAGATTTCAACTTGGAGTTCTTCAGTACATGCTGTTCATAGTGTCCACATGTTCTCCATGAAAACAAACACTCAAGTGAAGAGGCTTTGCTGAAAAGCAGGCCATACCCTTTCCTTCTTGTCATTTGTTAGTACAGTGGCTGAATGTGCCACAGTGTCATCAGAGTCCTCGCAGCTGAAGCACCACAACTGTGCACACAGTCTGAGGGAGAGGGGAAAGAGTGAACAGTGATGTGTACATGTGCAATGCATCTTGGAAAAGTTACTCTTATCAGAAAACGCTTTCTTTTCTTTTTACAGCGTTTGCCACACCCATCCTTATGGTGTGGTGGTCTCCTGTTTCATGCCTCCTCTCCAGTTCTCTTGATATATGTGCAGATAGATATGTAGGCTAAAGATAATGTAAGGGATGATCAGCTCAACTCAGTATTACATCTTGGATCAGTGACAGCACAATCAGGCTCACAAACAGGGCTCCAGGTGGCCATCTGCAAGGTGTCTAGAACTGTGACAATCACGAACAAAGTTTTCACGGTGGCTTGTGCTCTGGTGGAATATGCTGTAATCACTGATGACAATTTCACTTTAGCAAACTCACTGAGCAGTCTGATATTGTCAGGGACCCAGTTTGACAGGTGCATTAATCATTACAACTTTGCTCTTTGTGCTACTGACATAAGCAGCCATGGAAAATACTTAAATGACTGTCCCACACAAGCAGCAGAAAACAACTTTTATTGGTTTTAATGTGTTAAGTGACATCTCTGAAAAATTGAGGCTCTAGGAAGAACATCAGCCACATGACTGGAGCAAGTGGAAGTCATTTATGAGAGTGCTTGCAAAATTCTTTTCACTTTAGGATTAATATTTACAGGTAAAATCACTGCTTAAAAGACAACCAGATGTGACGTAATACACAAGATTTTGCTAATAGGGTTTTTTAAATATTCAAGTCAGAAATACTTCTGAAAAGATGATAAACACAATGCCCTGTACTATCCAGTCCTTCTAAACTACACCTTTTTACACATTTGAGTCCATCAGATGAGTGGAAAGAAATTCTTTAAAGCTTCCAAAAGCAGTACTTGATGGTGTTCCTAGTTAACCTGATTGCAATAAAGTATATGAATGCAAATTTATATCTAGCAAATTAAGGCCAGGGCTCATAAAATTACATTGCAGTAATTGGTCAGGGAGCAGAGGTGCCTTGCAAACACTGAATCATAACCATAGTCTTACTTTCCATTAAGTAATTCATTCTCTTCTGACTGACTGGGCTTTTGATTTACATAATGAATGCAAATCAAAATGACTGTACTTCAATTAGTTAGATGGTATTTTTAGGCAATTAGCATGTAAGCATTAGTATTACAAATATGATTAAACAATTATTTGGCAAATGTTTTTACCCTGGTTGGCTTCTACACATTTCTCTAGATTTCCTTCATAATTCTTACTCATACAGCCATAAAACTCCACAACTTCAGTTTCCAGCTTTCTCTCTCTTATTACATAGTTTAACCATAGCAAATGCTTCAATTGCAAAAGGAAAAAAATATTATCAATGGGGAATGGAAAGGATAAAAATAAGACTTCAAAAAGAATCAGAGAGAAGTAGAAGCCATAACTCCATAAGTACAGTTATTGGTTGCCACAGAACAGATGTAAAATAAAGGGTATATGTTAATTATGAATATATAGACAGGGAAAGCCCTACCATCAGTACAGTAATTTACCCTAACCAGATACCTAGAAAACATATAATTGGCCTTCAAATTATCAATATTCTGTACCATGTTAGTCACATACCAGTAAATATTTTAATAAATATTTTTATGCTTTTAAGTGTGGGACAGGTATTTCACTTAAATATAAAGCAATGCTTCTTAAATTACACATTTAAAGTTTTAATTAATACCAATATTATACATTTGTTTAGAATACATCTGTTTCCCTGGGGAATACTGAAATATTTTCAGAATATACCTACAAGCCATTAAATATGCCCATATTCTGGTAACATATATCTCTCTATAATCATACTCTGGCAAAAATTGACTCTCTGGAACAGTGATATCATTCCTGCTATAGTGCTTTCCAAAATCACGAGTAGTGGAATGATGTGGATCATTTTGAACTCGACTGTAAACCCTCAGCTGAAGGACTGTCAGAATACCACAAGCTGACTGTAGTAAAAGTGATTTCCCACAGGACTTGTGCTCAGAAGGCACAGTTGCTGGCTGTCAGACAGCCATACATGGCAAATATGAGAACAAAGATAGTACTAATTCATAAGCATTATACTCATTATTCATAGCATAC
This sequence comes from Dicrurus megarhynchus, assembly GCA_013399195.1. Lineage (NCBI taxonomy): Eukaryota > Metazoa > Chordata > Aves > Passeriformes > Dicruridae > Dicrurus > Dicrurus megarhynchus. Next base: position 2,552,217 of record VXAD01010129.1, read on the forward strand.
AGTTAGTTGATAAATGGAAAAATGCCATATTCGTAAGCATATTTCTTTAAGTTTGGGAAATGCAAGTGCTCAGCTCACAAACATTGTTTTGAGATTTAAAGAATTTTGCTGATCCAATGTTTTCCCTTAGAAAACCACAAGCCATGTAGATCACAAGAAGCGAACAGTATCAAAATGACAAAACTACGGACAAACTCCATGTTATTCAAGGATACAAAATTTAGGAGGAATAGAGGAATAGGCTAAATGATATTCTAAGCTTAAGTAAGTTGTCAGAAAAATATGTTAGCATCAGACTGGAAGAATGTCTAAACTTAGACACCAGTTTTCACAGAGAATGTTATTTGATAACAGGGTGTATAAAAACGTACATGTGCTGACATGAAACCCTGGATAACATCAGAAGAGACTACTTCCAGTACCTAACAGGAACCTGGGGAAAAGATGGCTTTTAGGAAGTTGTTGTAAATGTCTCTGTCCACATAATCTAGTTCCAGCAGTTGCTGTTACAGATTTTTGACCTACATTTTGGATCACAAGGTATGTGTCTGAACATGAGCTTTCCTAGCTCTGTTTAAATTCAGGTTTTTCTAGGAACGAAGATACCTGTTTTCTATTTAAACTTTGCTGTGATCTAGTTATAGGTGTCAGCTAAACAAATTCTTGGGAAGCCCCAGGAGACCTGACTGAGGCAAGTTCTCAAGGTGCCAAATACACACTGAAGTACAAGGCCTCATGAAGAGCTATGGAAAAGGCTACAAAATAGCTTGGCAGGAATGAAGAGCTGGATTGTGGCAATCACTGACATATTTCTGTTCTCACTAATGACAAGTGGCTGTTTTCAACCAGGTGCCTCCTCCAGTGATATTTGTCTGAGAAGGATATTTCCTGGATGTATCCAAATCTCCCTGTTGACTGTAAACATGTCTTTGAGATGTTCGTCGGACACTTAATACATGCAAGGCCCTGTTTTGAGGTGTCCACTGGGTCCTAAAGTCTTAAAAAATTTTGTAAATGAAAACTGTATCTTATGTAGATGTAAGAACTCCATTAAAGGAATTAAAAAATAGGCAATGTTATTTTAAGCTTAGGAAAGCTACAAAGCTACAATCATGAAATACAGATTTTGTTGTTTTAATTCTTCCTGCCTAAGTGCAAGCACATCTCCTTTTCTTTATGAGTGAGTCATAAATTCCATCTTTTAGACTGAAAAGGACTCCACAATTTTCCTTCAAATTACAACTGAAAAGACAGTTACTGACCACAATATAATTGCATTGCTCTGTCTCCATAACTTAGCTATAAAAAGACACGTTCTTACATACATATCTCTGTTTCCAGAAAAGCTGTCTTGAAATTCGGCATTTGGACAAGAAAGCCAGCAGAATGTGTAATTCAGAGGCCATTTGTGTCAGCTTTGTTTGAAATCCTCCCCTAAATCTGAATGACAGAGAAGGAACGTGGCCCCCGTTCATATGAAACCAGCTGAAAAGTTACGAGCATTAACAGCTTTCCAGTCAGCTCCTGGAAACCTGCAAGTCCATTGGCAGTGGGTGGCGTTTCTCCAAACACTATTCCCCATATTTAATGCTGGAGACCATGGCACTTTATAACACAGTTACCCAGCATATCACATCCACATGGCACAGCACAACCACTGAAGGAAAAATAGAGGAAAAATAGCAGAAGATTAATAGATGGTGAAAATGCGGAGATAAGGCTCAAGGTAAGCAAATATGTTACGTTACCTATAACTCTATACTCACTACCCTCATCTGGAAAGGATTTTAAAACTGCATTTTAAATTTTCATATTGAAGTGCTTTTCAGTGGGTAGGTTCCTGTATTTACCAGTGTGGAATGAAACTGAGTATTTATGAAGCATTACAAAATAGCCATTTTTTGGTAAACTTGTCTGAGCTTTTTCATAACAGAGTGCATGAATTTTGTTTATGCTGAAATTTAAGATTACCCTTGAAAGTAACCTTTTTCCAGCTTGACAAAATGGTCTTCTCCGCCTACATCTTCACTTACCATCTGCACTGCAGACCAGTGCATTTCCTTCCTAATCTCCCCCAGAAGCCCCTCATGAAAAAATGAAATCATCGCTATCACTGCTTTCAAACTTGACACTGATTATGACAGAAAAAAAAAATAAAATTAAAGGACTGAGGCATTCTGAACTGCTCTGGGTAAAGGCCTGCCAGGACAGGAGAAAGGAGAGGGACATTTTACAAAGGCCTGTAGTGATAGAACAGGGAGGAAAGATTTAGATTAGATATTGGGAAGAAATTCTTTACTGTGAGGATAGTGAGGCACGGGAACAGGATGCCCAGAGAAGCTGTGGATGGTGGAGGTGTCCAAGGCCAGGCTGGGTGGGGCTCTGAGCAACCTGGTCTAATGGGAGGTGCTCATGGCAGGGAGGGTTGGAACTTGATAATCCTTAAGGTCCCTTCCAGCCCAAGCTATTCTATGATGGCACAAGTGAGTGGTGAATACATTGCACAGTCTCATGCCCTGATAATCCATTTTCTTAAGGTTAAGCTAACTCAGTTCCTACCACAGGTGTTTAGCAGCCCTGGATTCATGTCAAATACTAACAACAGACACAAGTGTGTCAGTGGCCGTGTAGCTACTTCCCTGACTTTACAATAATTACTAGCAAACTACTGTTAATTCTGGAAAAGTTTGTATTCCCCACTATTTTAAGTTAGTTGAAGACAGAACTGAGTGGGATTTTATGTATTACATTTGAGCTCTGCTAACACATAGCAACATTCTAGATCAAAACGTGTGTTTATAGCTGACATGGTAAAAATCACTAAAGAGGTAAGCTGTGAGGTAAGCTCATCCATGGAGGAGAAATTTATGAACACTTTGAATTAAGCTCAGTGTTTTCCTTCCAATGTTATCCTATTTCAAAAACAGGTAGAAAAACTATAATAACAATAGTTGTATGCAGTCAGAAACATCATAACTTGTTAAACAGAAGTGTGAATAAGAACTTAAAATGTAACAGAGCATAACAGATGTAGAATAAAACTATCAGCTTTAAGCCTATTAAAATATTAATTGATTATGCATTTGAAGCAAAGTAACAACCACAAAAAATAATAGATATGCATCCAATCAAAATTTGCAGACAGCTTCTTGACTTTGCAATTAAGAAATTACATTCCCTACTTCACTAAAGTTGAGATAATCACAGAAAATGACAAATTTCCAACATAATGAATCCACTCCCTACAAAACCAGACAATGCACATTTGTAATATAGAATATTGATAAAAGTCCGATCCAAATTCTACCATAACAGAAGCAACACATTTTTGAAAGTGGAATCAACATGTAAAAAATAATTCCTTGAGCTCACACTGTCTTCAAATGCAAGCACAAGGTATTTTACTGCAAGGAAATTTTAAATATAAACAAGAAAATCAAAATAATTATCTTAACAGTCTCCCCATCATGTGTCATTCTCAATTTGAAAATTCAATCAGCAAGATAGAGAGTGCTTTCATCATCTTCCACTACTCTCTAGTAGCTATCCCTATTGGAGAGAAAAACTAAGAAAAGAAATTATGACAGAAAGTAGCAAACTGCCAAGGTATGAAAGGACAGAAATACAATGGTTAGAGAGATCCTCTTTCATTTCAAATCTTTCTTTGAACTGGCTTATAAAATCAAAGATAAGATGCTCATGAAGAGAATATAATTTGAGTTTATTACCTCATCATAACCAGCATATTATAAACTAATTTGGGATACTCAAAATAGAATAGTGAACAAAGAAATGCTATCTCAGAATTAAGGAGCTCTGAAACATACAAAGTACATAATAATGATTTTCTCAGCCCAAACTGCTTTTTAGTCCTATTGTAGAGCTTCATACATTTCCATATTTTCCTTCTTAGTCTGCTTCCTCAGATTGATACTAGTTTTCAAAAATCTTGACTAATTACACATTGATGACCTACTGCAGACAAGCAACTTATATTGTAACACAGTAGAAAAAGTCATATTTCAAAGTGTTTCAAAACTCAGAAATAGAAGTTTACAGAAAATCTTTCCAAAGTGGTTTTAAATATATTCACCATCAGCAATAAATAATTCATAACACATTTCAGAATTGCAGAACAATATATATGATTTTCCTTCAAAATGGTAACTTGTCACAAAAACCAGAAAAAAAAGCTATCAGTAATTCTCTGTTGAAAATAATGTGTTTGAAAAATGTGAATATTTATTAACATTTACTTAGATTTATGTACAAATTCTTACCTAAGCTGTTTAAAAGCTTCTGCTTTCACAAGTGGTGTTTCTACAGAATGTTCAAAAAGTGCTCCTTCGGGCCCTGCCAAAAAAAAAGAAAAAAAAAAAAAAACCAGAAGAAAAAATACTGTAATGTAACAGTTCAAACATAAGAAAATAGCAAGAGGGGTTTTTTTTTGAATATGGCCACGTTGATATTAGAAATCAAGATAAGAAAACATACATTAGGAATTATAAGACAATTGAAATATAGCTACATTATTACCATTACAGTATTGATTGGAACAATACAATACAGAAATAATGATGGCTGTAAATTCTTAAAATGACATCAAAGAAGTCTGAAGACAGAGAAATTTTAAACTACTTGGGACAACAAAATAAGTAAATAAGATTTATACAATGTAACTTTCATTACAGTTAATAGAGATAATTAAAATACCACAAAACCTTTGCAAACACAGTCTTGAATACTCATATTTATTTTAGACTGTTCCATGCATATCACAACTTCTGTCATACAGCTTTACCAAAGATTTTCCCCTATTTATAGGCAGACTTGCTGAACATGAAATAGTATTTATGCATGTAAAATGGTAATGAATACGGGATCAGACAGTTTACCTCTTGAAATACGAGTAGTTTCATTCCAAAGAGGAAGAAACAGTGGGCACCCAGCCTCACCAGGAGCCTCACTGTTGGAAGATCTCCCAAGGACCTCCATTTCTGCTCTCCTGAGTATCAGGATTATTGCAGTATCACCAGCCCAGTGACACCTCCCACCTAAGCTCCACTAGGATCAGGAAATTGGCTGATGCAGGACAAAAGCCCCTCAAGCAACAGAGACGGCTCAAAAAAGCAGCTGAACATCACCATCTACAGCAAGGGTGGAGCCTCTCAACTTCTGTTCCTTGGCTTTATGAACGCACTCATCAAAAATTGGAGAGGTCTTAGGTTGAGAGATCTTCTCTGGCTTTGAGGATTCATATATCTGAGCACTTTCCTGGTGACTATGTAGCAAGGCAATATATTTTAATGGTTAGGATATTAGTCAAGGTGGCTTGTCTGGCTGCTCTTTATGCTGTTACCCTCTGGAAAGCATTCTGGGCTGTAAAAAGCCCTAAGTTAGGGATTTTGGCTCTGTCTAGACAGAGAAGGGCAATGGATGATTAGAAAGCATGGTGCAGATAGTACAGATGTGGTACTAGAATACTAAATGTGGTATAAAGGGAAAAAGAGAATAAAAGATTGGTCGGAGCAGCCTCAGAGAATGTGATAAAAAGAAAAGAAGTGAAATAAAGAAAAAACATTAAAAATGAATACACTGCTGAGAAAACTGAAAGGAAGACTGTCATTTCCTGAGGGCTGCAGGAAAATTATCAGGATGTCCTGAGAAAGCATGAAATGTGCTGCTTTTTGAGAAGAGTTTTAGCTGAAATCATGATTCCTTAGAATGAAATCTCCTTGTCTTAGATGGAAGAGAAGCACACAAGATGTAAGAATTACCATATTAAACCACTTCAGCACTTTGAGGAATCACTGATTTACTAAGCTTGTATTAAAATTTTATTTAGCTGTTGATACCCTCCTCATCACTTCAAATTAATTAATCTTTCTGTAAATTATAAACTGGCATGCATATAATACTGGAAAATTTAAAATTTATTAATTCAGACAGAGCTGAAACCCTGCTGCATTAACATTTAATTTCATTTTCATCAAGATTATTCTGCACCTTAAGGAATTCAAAATGTTTATCAGAAAATGCTGATTTGGTACAACTAAGATATTTTGCAGGGATATCCTGATATGTCAAAAGTGCAGATGTGGCACTTTGGGACACGTTTTAGTGGTGGAGTTGGCAGTGCTGGGTTATTGGTTCAACTTGGTGATCTTAGAGGTCTTTTCCAACCTAAACGATTCTGTGATTCTATGATTCTTTAAAGACAAGGAAGTGGTAACAGAGAATGCATCAGTTTCATGGAAATAGGGGCTAGTGGAAGGAAGAGAACAGGAAACATCAGTGTTAATGTTCTGGGTGGTGGTGGGCAGGTGGTGAAAAATGGAGTGAAAAGGCTTATTTCCATATTCTAGAGCTGTCACCTCTAAGCAAGAGTAAAACCTTGCCTTTATGTGAGAAAAACTTCTTCATCAAACAGCGTCAAGTTTTAACAGTATGGCACTCATAGAAAAAAACTCCCAGGGCAACTTTTTTTGGAAAATGGCCCTAAATTGATTTCTTGTCTTCATTTCCTACTTTACGTTTTTAACTGTGATATGACTATTACTATATTTACTATTTTATAGGCTACTGTTTATTAAGATAGTGTAATCTAATCCTAAAATACACAAGAACAAGATACTCATTTTCTCAATGAGAGGATTGAAGTCAGAAAGATTCATTAACACCCCACGCACCCTATCAGGCAAGGACCATTTGTCTCCTCAAAGTCTAACAGAATGTTTACTCATACCCTCAAACTGCCTCCTACTTAACTTACCTTCTGAGCAGAAGTGTTTAAATTAAACACACACTGTCACACTGCACTTCAGCATTAGCTACGCAAACTGAAAACCTTTGCACAGAACAGAGCACTAGAAAATCACAGACAATACTCAGCAAATACCTTAGGGGATTTTGATAAAAGACAAACAAGCAGAAGGACAAGTAGTAAACTGCATAAAGGGTGGTATAAACATGCTTCTCCATAAAAATACTGATCCTCTCTGCCCTGTCAGCTTTCCCTTACGAAAAAAAGGTGTAGATGCGGCACTTGGGGATGTGGTTTAGTGGTGAACATAGTGTTAGGTTACTGGTTGGACTTGATCTTAAGAGATCTTCTCTAACCTTTACAATTCCATGTTTCTGTGAGCCTGCCATCACGATGTTATAAAGCACTCGGCTCTTTGACAGCCAATACAGTTACAAGGTGGTTTCACTATCACCAATGCCAGCTGAATGTACAAAACCCTCCCAGAACAAAACACAGATGTTCAGTACATCCACAGCAACATAATAAATGTCTGCAAAATGCAGGTCCTCACTGAAATAATATCAGAGGATGTAGCTGGAGTATATGATCCTTCAGGAGCAGTAATTGTCACGAAGGGTTAAGCCAAGCTTCAGTTTCATACACTTAAATGTGTCTGTGATGTAGATGTCTCAGATGAGCTAGAGGCAGTGTTTTGTTGCCTAATCATCCGTACCTACTGTCATCTGGAACACCCTTGTGCATCCTGCCTGGCCTCCAGCTGTCACGATCACAGGAAGCATCTCTTGGAGATAAAGTGATATCATGAGGTGTCTCACACACCCCAAGGTGTTTCACACACAGCTGGATGTCAACATTTGAGCATGCCAGCTCAGCTGCTATCCACTCTACCCAAGGGAGATGACAAGCCCTGGAGCTCTCCCCAAAGCAGAGAACAGCATTTGTGGGCACAAGAGCTCTGCCCGGGGCAGGTGCCGGTGTCTACCCGCGCTCCAGGGCAGTGTGGGCACCCAGACCTGTCAGTGACTCTGCGGGGTATCGGAGGCACGTTCCTGGTCAAGGCTTTCCCCAGGTGTTTGCTCTTCCTTCATTTGCACTGTTCTATTCTACACATGGGCCAGAGAATGTCTGACTGAAATAGTATCAGTTGAAACTTTAATTTTAGGAAAACGGCAATTCTTAAGGTGTTGGATTGGATTATATTACCCTTAGACCTTTTCCTTTGCCCTGAAATACCATAAATCACAGACATTTGCTCTCTGCTGTATTATATTTTAGTTGAAAACTGTCAGGTTTTCTTAAAAATCATTACTGAGCTTTTCATAATTCACATAAATAAGGAGAAGTAAAATCAAATAGTTTGCTATACTGTACATAAAAAACTGCAAAATGCTCTTTGTGTATTTTAAACCCAGGATCATGTTTTTATGGTATGAACTTTTCAAAATTTATTTCACATTGATCTTGTTCTCTATCTAAAATGTTTAAAAATAATCTCGGTATGCAAAGTATTACTAATTTATCCTTCATGCTAATAGTATCATTTAAATCACAATAATTTATCCTTCATGCTAATAGTATCATTTAAATCACAGTTTTAATAAATTAATTAGAAGCAAAGTAGGCATGAATCTCCTCTCACATTAATTTTACACTGAAACAACCTCACTGACTTTAATGTATTTGCTTTTGAATTTTATTACAGTGTTAAAAAAGAAACAGGCAATGTGTCTTACTACAATATCTGCTGAAGTAAATAATTATCAATGCACTGTAAACATTAATACTGGATGAGTGAGTCATTAATATTAGCATAACAAGTTCAACTCGTGTATGAATGATTTTTACTTACTTTGAGCAGAGACAGACCTTTTCCAAATCAGTTAACAATTATGCAGTTTTTCATATCTTTGTTAAACACGCTTTTCTATTAAAGTTTAGCATCCCTTGGGCAAACAATAATTATTTGATATGGTTTCCTGGTTAAACAAAGTTGTAATTTCAATTAGGTTAAAAAGTAAAAAAAACCTCAAGATAAGACCCTCAGGCATAAACAAAATGTATCAACACAATTATTATAACTTAACTCTGGCTTTGAAACACTAATTGTATAGTTACTACCATATTTATAGTTTTGACAGTGAAATAATATGAATCTAATCATTAAAATGAAGACCTTGAGATTTCAGAGGACTGCTAATTAGCAAAGGTCAAACATGATAGTTGCAATCAGGTAAAAGCTATTTAAAAATTAATTGAAAACAAGTTACAGAATAATTTCAATATTTTCTTTGATGGGTTCTTCTGCTCAAAGAGAAATCATGCCCTGATGTACCTATTTTAATGCAACCTTACACCTAGAAAATGAAGGTTGACTTTATCGGGTCATATGGAAGGAAGTAGCTTTTCATGTGATAATTCCGACATATTACTTTGTCAATGAGTGCTTCAGTGATTTGCAGAAATAGCATAAGACTCAGGAACAAAAACTGAGTACCACAGTAGCGTGCAATCACTACTGTTGCGATTATTACGCCTGTTTAACTTGTTTTCGTAGCTAGTTTAGCATAGAGAGAGGGGGGAAGTGTGGTATAGCAGGGATCGGCGACCGGAAGATCACGTGATGTACGGAAAGTTAGGAACCTCTCTTAATCTATTAGCACCGCAGTTAATAGGCTGAAGTAGCCCAGGGCGTAGAACTAGAGACAGAACTGACAGAACCACAGGGGTATATAACGCTGTGTATTTCTCAAATAAACGCCATTTGCCGTCCACCACATTGGTGTCTGTGAGCACTTGGCCCGTGCCAGCCTGAGGTGGCTGCCGTGCCGTTCCTGAACCAGGTCGCTACGCCTTACTGAAGGCAACAACAAACTTGTATCTTGACAGATGACATTTAAAATATACAACATCCTGTGACATATGTGCTACTCACAGAACAGAAATACAGTAGTTAGCTTTCACTTTGAAAGATAAAACCATATAAAAATATCAGAGAGAGCCTGAAGTTTTCACAAATCCAACTCAGTACTACTCAGAATGGAATATCTAGAATTTTTTCAGCCTCAGACAGTGTGCACTGGAAACACTGAATAATTCAGAAAACGATGCATCAGTACAGTTCCAGTTACTAATAGCTTTAAAATAAAACACACACATATAGAAGTATTTAAATCTTATATATATGTACATATATATTTATATATATAAAAAGTTATTATTTTGTGTTAGAAATTCTTAGTGATTATTTATTGAAAAAGGTCAGATTACCTTCATATTTCTGTTTCCTGATGAGGTAAAACCAGAACTTCCATTCACACACAATAACATATTTAAAAATGCCATTTTACTGTGCTTTTCATATGGGTACTATTTGAACATTTCTTAAACCATTACAAACCTGTGACTCGAAGCTTATCTGTGCCAATTACAACTTCATTTTCATCCACTGTAAAAAGTGGCTTTCCATCCTTTGAGTTGATCTGAAATTGCTGACTGTGGAATTCTACCATTTTAGGACCTGAAAAACACAGTAGAATAATGGAGTAATTACATCACCTTTCTTCAATTTTCTATATAAATTATTAATAATTTTAATTGGTGTCTTAATAATGTAGCAAGTCATTACATGCATTAAAGGTCATGAAGCACTCAGATACTCTAAGGATATTGGCCCTGTAAGTACTGAAATTGGGTAAGTCTATTTACATGATCTAATTTGTTGTTCAAAACCATGCCTGGAGTCTTCCTTTATAGTTGGGTTTCCAGGGAATCTAGGAAATCCCACACAAATTGATCCAGACAAACATTCATGTTCTTGGTGTTGAAACTGCTTTGATCAGAATGAATCCATCTCTTCTTTTTTTTCTTTTTGAAACAGAAACTAATTATCAAAGTCTTTGCAGCATCATCCCTTTTCATTAGGGAGGCTCAAATGCTTTAAAATTACAAACATCCCATGTAAGAGCAGGACCTCAGCTCTTCATAACAGATGCCAGTTTGGCTCCACATATCTAACAAAAGTCACTGATCATGTTCATAAGGATTTCAGGAAGCTACGAGAATATTTGCAATTGATTCTGGTACTCCAAAAATGAAAAATAATTGTGAGCAAGAGACACTGCATACTTCCAGATCCTAAATTCACTAAAACATCCTGTTCTACGGTATTGGCTTGGTAAGTAGATAAAAATCAAACCCTTAATATTCCCTCTCTAACAACCTGATCAATTAAAATTCATACCACATCTAGCCTGAATATCTATTACACAGACTTGTCATCATAAATCTATGTTCAGAATTAAAATTACAGAGAATGGTAAAAGCAGTTAAGACTCCTTTTCAACAATTTTTAATAAATGTATTTCACAGACCATCCACGAGACTGAGAGGCACTGAACTGCTTCCTTCCCATTAAGAACCTGTTTTACCATGTCTGCTCCCATAAATGTTAAATATATTCCAGGCAGTAATTCTCAAAAGAAATAGTGATTTTTATTTTTTTTTTAGATCTTATGTTAAAGGGGCATTAGGTGACACTGATACTACTAAGAAATACACGCAGGTATTCCAGAAAATCTGGTTGGTAGCTGGTACGAGAGAAGCACACCATAAGGCTCCATACAAATTGATTATTGTTTCACTCAGCAAATGCAAAGCATTGCTTTTAACTGCCCACTAAACACAGAAAGAGCTAGAGAAGCCATAATGTCTTAAACTAGGGCAATAATTTTAAGGCATAAAACCCAATATTGATTCTACCTGAAAATGGTCAGGATAGAGGGCTGACCTCTGCGTCATGTTACGCTCTGCTGCACATGTGCACCCAAGCACAGCCTTATGGACCCCAATTTGGCTCTTCTCTAAAGCTATTCTGAAGCCCACAACCTTATTTCTGAGAAGTATGTTGCAAAAAGTGAGATCAGAAAATATCTTCATCAAGTGAAAAGGCCTTAAACAGTATTGTCTTGTTTGTTTGTTTGTTTTATTTTTTACAGCAAAAGAAACAGTTCTGGGTAAGTGAGGCAAGGATGGATCCCTGTCAATGGTTTCCTAGAAAATCTTGGTTAAGGTTTTATTTAAGGTCCCTTCCAACCTGGGCCATTTTATGGTTCAGTGATTGATTGTTCCTGTTTGTGCCCAGCAGCAGTAATGAAACTGGCCATTTATGTAGCATAGCTAGATCCTTGTGTATTTAAACAAATCAAAGGCCTGAGTAAAAGGGATGTTATCAACTTTACTTGTGCTGGAGGGGCTGGTCCCTCATCCTTCCCATTCATCCAACTCCATGATTTTTAAAGCTAGCTTAATTAATGAAAACTCTGCAAGCACTGTGAGAGCACTCACTGAACATTTTACACTTTCCAAAGGTACTTTAACTTGTCTCTCTCTGAAAGTACAACTCATGGCCTTGCCCATGCTGGGTTTGCACACAGATTGTTTGATCCTGGGCCTTGCTCACTTAAATAAATCTTTAACAAGCATCTTTAGGTCCACAGTTTCCTTAACAAAAGTGCCCCAATAGTGTGAGACAAGGATTGTCCTATAGATAATCTTCATTATCAGAGAATGGTATGGATAATAATTGATGTATTTTAAATCTTAAGAGGGAATGCTAGGGTAAACAAAATTCAAGCATATGTTTTATTCATGCTAGAGATGAGACATCTCAGTATATGTGGAACAAGTTTCAAAAAGGAATAGTAGGCTTTTTCATAAATGGGAGTAAGTTTATGTAATGAAAAGTAATTATTAATTTCTCTTAATTGTATTCCACAATACACATAAATGAGCTATATTGCAATAACACTAATTGTAATGTAATCCCAGTGAGATTAATTTTCAACTCACAAACAGCAGCCAAACTCAGTATCTGAAAGTTTAATCTCCTAATGCCTAAATGTGTTTTGTTAACCACCCTAGTATATTAACTACATGTAAGTCAACTAATACTATATAATCACATTTGCTGGTAAAATCTTACGATTAAAATTGCAACCTGACTGAATGCAGGTTATAGACAGTGTTAGTCTTCTGCTTGCTGCCAGATGTGTCATGTGAATTTCCAGGTCGATGGGTTATTCTTGCTAATCAGGCTGATTAGTGCCCATTGTTTCTGTACATTTCCTCCTTTATGTGCAGCCCTGAAGCAGACCTTGTAAGCCATCTTCACATTGCATACCTCTTGACACTGAGGATGCTGCTCTAAATGATGAGGTGTTTTTTCCAAAAAGAACTGACATACTGCTAAAGAGTCTTACTTTCAATTTGTCCTCCTCACTCTTTACTTCCCTAGAGCTTTTCCATGGAAGGCAGGCCTTCTGTTTAGTGACTCCATTCCAGCTGAAAAGCATTTTAATAAACTGCCTTCTACTGCTAGCCAACCTTTGAATTCCAGGCCAATACAAATATAGATACCAGACAGCAAAGGATCTTCTGTCAAAAACAGGGCCTGCCATAAAATAAATATCCACAAATGCTTAATGCCAACGGAATTTGGGGAGTCTGAAATTTGAAGAGTCTGCCTACATGTTAACAGCAGGCAGAGTTTTCAAATAGTTACTTCTGCCAAATACTAAGCATTTTTAGTGTGTCTTTAGATCTTTCAGAAGAAAAGGGTTTCCAACACTGGATTTATGTCTATCATTAAGTAATTTCATATCTTTTATTTTCTTACTCTCTTTTCTTATCTGTCATTTCCGATCAACCTACAGCTGTCAGCTACTCTGTACACTTTGCTCTTCTCCTACCACCTAGAATCATTGAAGTATTGGGTATAAACCAAAATCCTGAGTGGTTTGGGGTATTCCTATGCAATTTCCTTTTTAGTTAATTTTTTTTAAACTTAAGCACCTTACTTAAAATAAGATCTCATTAAAAGTGTATTAAAAATGTAATACTCCTACAGATTCAGTTCTCATTCCATGAGTGATAGAATACAATACCAATAAATGTAAAGTCATTACTTTTAGAAACAACAAATTAGCCATATTTTCATATGGAATGGTATGGTGTTTCATTAGAACAAAGGCATTACTACAGAAAATATGCGGCACATTGCATATACATGTTTTATGTCCACATCATACATGTCTCATAAATTTGAACAACATCTCTAATATATTAATAGAACACTTGCTGCTCCTGTTTCCTCTTTTCCTCTCAGTTCTCCTTTTTTGCAATGGATGAAACAATGATGTCCTCTCAGATCAAAGTAAGAGTGCTTTACTGTCACCATTTATATTTTGTTGTTATCCGTGACTGAACACAAATCTAGAGATTTTAAAATATTGGTTCTGAAAGATGGTTGCAGACACTGATCATACAGATGGTGGCGACCCAACTAGTGCTAGGTATTTAGGTGACAGTAATTTACACTCTCAGAGTGACTTAGCTAACTCAATGTCTTCATCCATCTAGGCATTAGTCTTATAAAATACTCCATTTAAATACAGAAGCAATAAACCCATGAAATATTCCTCTGTACAATGCGTTATTGCATGTAGAAACCATGGCAGGAACGGGAGATGGTGCTTCTCACAGTGACTTGACAAAAAGGCTATGGTGTCCCCTTTTCTCACAGGCTTAATGAATCCAGAGTTTGTTGCATGATGAATAACTTCAACAGGAAAAGGTGAAACACAAAGACCTCAGACAGGTAAGGTGAAAAGGAAAATACTAAAGGAGATGAGGCATGATAATTTGAAACCCTGTATGCAGAGAGGATAGCTGATCTGAGTCTCTCATTCCTAAGCGAATACTTTAACTACTTTATCATCTGTAAAATGGATATTCTTCTTCCCCTTTTCCTCTTCTTTTAAAAAAAAGAAAGCCACGAGTGTACTTTTATAAGGTCAACTCCTGCACTGTGTTTCAGCAGTATTCTAAGCATACCTACTGGATCTGGGCAGAGGACAGTGTGAGAGGATCAGTTGAACAGATGGGGCATGACTCAGTTCACAACATCGCTGTCTAGTACCACTATACATTCTTTTGTGTTCTCCGCCCAGCCTTCAGCTTATTTCAGATGTCCTAAAGTATCTAGGACTTCTAAATCAGACCAGAAAGTCTGACATGGGATCTGTAAGCAACATGAGCCCTTCCAGAGTGTCAGCTGAAGACTGGGCAAGATGGAATCACAGAAGAATGCAAGCCAAAGGTCACCTCTGGAAGTTCTACCTCCTAACCCCATCAGAATCAGCTTGGCTGAAGTTAGATAAAGGTGCTCAGGGTCTTGTCTAAGTGAAATTTTAATACCTCTGAGGAAGGGGATTTAACAGCCTCCCTGAGCAATCTGTTCCCATGGTTAACCATTCTAACAGTGGTAATTCTCCCCTGCCCCTTCTATCCAGTTGCATTTTGCCTCTCTGCAGCCTATGACTATTGCCTTTTGCCCTCTTGCCGTGCACCTCGAGTACAAATTTACTGAAACTGTGAAAGCTGAGAAAGTTATAAAATCTTTAATAATTCCCCCTTTTTCACTTGTTTGGAATTATTTTCTCCCATTGGAATAAAGAGACAATGAAGCTACTAAGATGAGTAATTGCTCTCCGATGAGAGACAGGTATCCCCCAAATGGTTATTTTCCAAATAAAAAATGGTTTCCCAAACATTAGTGGTTTTTTTTTTCAGAGCCAGACTCTGTAGACTTATGTTCTCATCTAGACTCAGTGAGAAGAAAAGTGACAGCATAGGATTCATATCCCCTGGGCCAGGTTAAACTTCCCCTTAATGTGATGCTGTCATATTTTAACAGGTTAGCAATACACATTATCATAGAATCATAGAATGGAAGGGACATTAAAGAATGCCTAGTTTCAGCCCCTGAAATGGGCAGAGGCACCTTCCACTAGACCAGGTTTCTCAAAGCTCCATCCATTCTGGTCTAGAACATTTCCAGCGATGGAGCAGCTACAATTTCTCTGGGCACCCTGTTACAGTGCCTCTCCACCCTCACAGTAACTATCTGTTTAACTCCTAGAGGATGTTTTAATTCTGGCTTAAGTCAGCCTGTCTGTGAACATTATCATGTATTTCTTCATAAAAATTATCATATTTGGGGACAGGGTGTGCATATCTTGCTATGGTAAGCACCTTATTCTACATGGTGCATAGAACACCAATGCTATTTCTTTTCAGAGGAGGATACTTTTCCTTTGAGTCTAAATATTAAACTGCAGTTTGAAGTGCCTAGATAGCTCTCATTTAAATGTATCTTGAATATTTCTTACTGTTTTCTGCTATTTGTTTTAACTCTTTTCAACACGATATACATTTAAATACACAATGGTCCCACAAAAGACTAAAAGCATATGCATTTAATGCGTATTCTCTTAAAAAAGAGAATTGTTTTAAAAGTCTGTAGGATGTTTTAGCAGATACCTGTCATTCTCTAAATCTTGCCTATCTAACCAAATTTTACTTTTGAATAAAACTAGCATGTATGTCTTGATATGATCAGATTCACTGATAGCTAAAATTTTTATACTTTAGGAAGTAAACACTCCTACTTTAATCCCCTTGGAATAAATACTGTAAATTCTTGATCATAGGAAGACTTAATCACCTCAAAAATACATCAGTGAATTTTCAGATTTATCTTTCTATTAATTGCTCCTATGTTGTATCTTCCTTTCTTATAACCCAGCTGGACAGCAATTAAAGTTGTGCAAATAAATAATCATCTTCTTGCAGACAAAGATCTTCAAGAAATACGTTCTGCCTTTTATCTTAAAGATAAGAAAGAAGTTATTTGGACAAAAATGGAGTTTTTAATGAAAGACCTGTGGGAAAAATAAAGAAGGAAAAGCGAAATGATTTTACAATGTCACTAAGTTTATGAAACTGGCTTGAGGGTTTTCCCTGTGAAAACAAGATCAAACTCTTCTTAGAGTCATCATGTTTCCTTAGCACCGCTTTCTTCCTCTTATGTCTCTGATGAAAAAATACCATCACTTGAAAACGAAATATTAAAACGCTGATAAGAAAACCGTACATGATTTGACTTTGGAAAGCAGTAGTTTTCTAAATGACAATGATTACTGCTAAAGCAATATATGAGGTACTGACACTGATCTGTTTCCTCAGAACGTTGTTCCAGTCTGAAAAAAGCGAGGTGGGATAGCACAAATACTCTCACTGTAACAAATGTTCAGATTAATGTTACAGACATGAAAATAGTCTCTAAGCAGAATTTTGAGTGTAATTCTGTTTGCACACTGCATAAACCATTTTGACTTTCACCCTATTCCCATGCTTTCTGAGTGAAGCTGATTTCATGCTTAACAATGCAGAACAGCTTCATAATCCAGCTCTCTAAATAAATTCCTTCAAGCTTTAAACACTTTAAACTGAACCCCTGACCTGAAGCTACTGGTGTTACTATTCCTTGGTGTAAATGATTGAACTAGGAGGAGGATCAGCAATCCATTCTACTGGAATCTGTTCTCACAGATCTTTCATGACTCTGTAAACCTCCTTTTTCTTTTTTGGAAACTTTTAATTTTTTTTTTTAATTTTCTCCTAAAAAAGTCATATTACAAGGAGAATTTAGCGTCTTCTGTAGGTTGAAACCTCCTTGCATGATCCTTGAAAGACAGATATCTTAAAAATCTTGTCCTGCTTTCCAGCAGTGACAGTTGGAAACATGCTGCTCTTCATTCACTTATTATCCACGACTGGAACACAAGTGCAAAAGCTGACTGTATTATTTTCATCTGCTGATAAGCTGTACATAGAAGCCTACGTTTACTTAGGTAAAACATCACTTACTGTTTGTTACCAATGTTGCTCTTTAATATTTGATAATTGACTATATGTTTCTTTTATACGTAATATATTTATCATCACTCATTATTGAAGAAGTTTGACAAGTATTTTGCACTAAGTTGATTTATTATTGCTCAGGATAAAAATGAAAGAGCTGCACTGCTATTTTATTCTAGGATTGAATAAGGCTTTGAAGTAATTAAGAACAGGAACCTTGGAGATGATAATGAGCAGCTTTCTTGGATTACCAAAGAAAGTTCTAGATATTTCAGTTTTGAAGGCTGATAAGCTGTAACAATGATATCTGAATCTTATTCATGATTTTAAAGAGAGCAGCTATTCTAATGAAAATACTTACCACCTGTTCTGTAGACATCCTTGCCTTGCCTATAAGCAACTCTCTCCACAACTTTCTTAATTCCCTATGACTATCAAGCCGGTACATTCCCAGAACTATGCCTTGCTTAGATTCCTTCCTTGCTGTCCGTTGGCCAACATCCTTCTAAGTCCCATTTCTCCTAGAAATATTACCAAAGTAATCCCTTCCTTTAAATAAAGGTAAAGTAATTCAAGCAAAACACATATTTTTGTCATCCAGGGGGACACTGAAGTCAAAAAAGAATAAAGACCATGATTTATTGTTTTTTTAAACTATGATTCTTATTATTTTGAAAGTATTCTTTTTTTGGCAAGCTGTTTTAAAAATATTTGCATTTAGTGAGGCTTCTGAAAGCAGTGAAATTACTCATCACAGTACAAAACTCAACATCTACACCATTTTGTTTTAAAATGACTACAATGTCCTGACAACTCCTGCAAGAGGTATTTCACGCAGGTGAACAGAGGGGCGTGGAGAAGCTTTAGAGCAAGAATGATCATGTTGCAAGTTGCCCACATTTAATGTCTTTCCAGTATATCAGTGATTCATGAGGGAATGCATAATATGTGCCTGTCATCTTCATATGGGGAATTTCACAGAAACTCCACAAGTAAAGATTTGTTTCACACTTCTCTTGTAAATTACTTATGTTGAAGACTGGGTATTTAAATCATTCTTAGTAACTTACTACATTATTTTAACAGATCATTTGAATCACAATTTCCATGAGTTAAAAGGTATTTTTGTCACAATCTTGTGAGGATGCTATGTTATATTGTCATCTATGGAACAATTCCAAGCTTAGCTATACAGCCCATTCACAACTGCAACTCGTCCTATTTATAAGATGACTAGAGTTTTAAGACATAATTCCAGCGTGCTGGCAATAGTGGAAGATATTAACTCTTTAGCAAAGGCTAGTGCATATAAAGTAAATATGCCACACACCTATTTGTCACACTCCTTATAAAGGACCATCAACTTGCACGCATTTTATGACTGGCTAAGGACAACAGCTAAAAATGTCAAGCTGTGTATTTACTTTAACAGACTGTCCCCCCAGTCACTGCTGGTTTCTTTCAGTAAAATTCACTGTTTGCAGCACTGAAGTACTCTTTGTTAACAGGAAAGATACACTATGGGTGAGTATCTCAGACTGCTCATTTATGGGCCTCAGTTAAATTGCAGGTGCTGAAGTCCGAATGCCCGATGATCTATACCACCCTGAAGTGCTGACATTTCTCTCCCCAACTAAGTTTCCTAACTGTTCATGGAGAAACATTGCCAAATAAACAATTTGCCTTCCACCTGACAAAAGTATCTCATGTTTCCAGCTTGCCTTATTTGCACTGGGACAAGGTCTCCTAAGTGCATTGTGAGTATGTTAAAATACAGTGACTGGATTGAGTTTGGCACACAGGATGGGCACATGACGACAGTGCTGGTACACATGCGACCCCGGGATGGGCCGCCACAAACAGTACTCAGCAGACAGAAATCATTAGCACAGGTACCATGTCACAGAAATTTTAACCATGGATGTGTTTAGATTTGGTCATATGGTCACTGAATTGGTAATTGCTGCAAACTGATTTAATAACTTTACTAATAATATGAAACTGTACATTTCATACTCTTGATTATGATCAAAATGAGATATGAATGCCAGGTTTTGATAAATATTTAGGTGCATTTTCTTAGGATGAGTCATTCAGATCTTTATGATCAACTGAATTAAAAAAAAGGAATTTGAAAACATTTAAAGGTTACATTGTGATTAATTGTATAACTGTACATTTTTAAGGGGAATAGCAGGCTCCTTTATACATTTTATTTTTGTTTCCTTTTGTTTGAAAACAGTTTGTTTGGAAACAGTGAATCTTGAAAAACGTTCTATGACTTGAAACTAACTCTTCAAACAGGAGTTGTCCCAGAAGTTACATAGTCTCAACAGCATGGAAAAGTTGCTCACCAGTGCTCAGCTGCGTCCCAATTAAGTAACCTAATTAAACATATCAGGTTACTCTGCAGTTAAATAAGCAGGAATTTATGCTTTGCTGCCCGAGGATCTCACAAGAAATGAGTTAATAAATTGTTACATTTTTCTCCAAAGTCAAACAAAGGTTGAAAAATAGTAACAAGGCTAAGAAAAATTCTGTTGTAGCTGACACATGTTGTTGCCATTCTTGCCTTAAAAATATGATTTAAAGAGTAAGGTCTGCCTATTCTTGCTGCCAAGATCTCTCACTTACATCTGTCTAGATCTATTGATTTCACTGAGTAAACCAATGTATTTTACTGCTACCACAGATAGTAAAACATATAAATGTCTGAGTTTTGAACTTGAATTTTTTAAGGACGTCTGCTCAAATGTATTAGTCTCTGGAATACTAGGAAATAAAGAAAGACTTTAGCCATGTTCTCCTGTTGCATTTTCTCAGAAACTGATTTGCAACTACCAATAGATATTTACACAAGAAAAATACCAAGAGATATTTACACAAGGAAAAAGGGCAACTTTTGCAGAGACCTTTATTGCATACCTCTGCAATAAGGAAGCACTTCAAATCTTTAAAGAATTAATGTTTAACTGGGAAATTGAAAATACACTGCTGCTACTTATCAAGTGGCAGCCGGACTATTTAAATATGACCATAACAGTAATAAATAATCATGAGCTTAGTGCTTTATGTTCTGAAATCTCTATACAAATATTCATTACAATGTTCCAAAGCAGTGGACAAGGAATAATCACTCAGACTTACCCACATTTAATCTGCCTGTGACTTCCCCGTTTGAATTGCGAGCGTTCACAGTCACATTGTGAGTAGACTGGAGAAGCAGTGATGAATCCTGAAGTATGGAGAAAGAAAAAACTATGTTAGGCAGGACAATTAGAATTGTGAACCATTTTCAAAATTTAGTCCAGTGTTGGTATCAACTCAGTCACTGAAAAATCTTTGCAGCTACAAAACTATCCACAGATGTCATCAAATAATGTGGGCAGATAATTCTGATTACTACAACTATATCAGATTTATAATAAGAAAAATAATTATAGGGAATACTTCAGGTGAACAAAATCAGTATTACTGGACCAATGAACATGGCTGCTAACATTTCATCTTTTGGAAAAAATGCTTTAGTACTAGATTTACTACCTTCCAATACATAACTGAGAC
This sequence comes from Dicrurus megarhynchus, assembly GCA_013399195.1. Lineage (NCBI taxonomy): Eukaryota > Metazoa > Chordata > Aves > Passeriformes > Dicruridae > Dicrurus > Dicrurus megarhynchus. Next base: position 2,573,308 of record VXAD01010129.1, read on the forward strand.
TCCTAGAAGAGAGCCATTTAACTGAGTGTGAGCACTCCACTTTGAGAATTCGTACTGTTGTGTTAACTTGGTGAGAAACATGCATGTACATTCTGCTTCCTCAATGGTCCATGCAGTCTGTAGGCTGTGGCTTAATTTTGGCACTTGGCACTGACTCTAATGGCAAGGAAGCTGCAACAGTGAGTGATGGAGAAAGTGGCAGGCTGATAGATCAATGCTGACTTTAACAGATGACAGTACAAATAAGTCTGTTAGTCTAAATCAAATTGTCTCCCAGCCTGCTGCTCTGAAGGATGACAGAAAGAAGTGAATCAGTGGAATGAACAAGCAGCACCTGCTTGTCCACATCCCTGAATAATGACTTGAGCTGGGATTATTTGCTGAGCAATCAGAGCCTCATGCCTACCCATCATTCTGTGTAACTTCAGGGCACGCCAAGCAGGTGTAATTGGTATCTCTGTTACTCCCAACCACACCTCACCACAATCCAGACTAGCTACAATAGGCAATTCAAAATTCTGTGTTATTCTTAGACTGCAGCCTGCATGGAATCAACAACAAAACATCCCATTGTGTTAACTCACGGCTTCTTGTTGTGCTTGTTGACCTCCTCCCCAGTGATGCACCATTTCCATTACTTATTTCCAGACCTGCACTGAACTCTGTATATCAGGCCCCTTGGACCCTCCCCAAGCTACTCCTTGTCTTGAAGGGAAGATGTGCTGATAGACCCAGCTGCTCACTGTGCCCCATCAGACTACATATACAGACAGTAATGAATCTGGTAATGAATGGCAAGAGACCTGAAAGGGGGCATTTGGAAGTGTCCTAAAATTTTGTGAGGAAGGCAGAGTGGCTTCTTCTAATGTTTTTACTTAATTTACCACCTGAATTGTCTTTAAATGTGGCTGATTTTCAGGGGTATCATAGTGGCCACTGTCTTTACTTGACATTAAGTATCAGAAAATTATCTGGGGACACAAAATCTTACCCTGCTCATTTGCATCAGCAAACTGTAAATACACTGGCAGACTTAAAAAAAGGGGAGGAAGTTTTTTGCAGTACAGGTGCTTTCATACCAAAGCATACTTTGTGTCTAAAGGACAAGAACTTAGTAAGTGATAAGAAGTGCCTAAGCAGATCTCAGTTGCCAAAGTATCAGGGAATACATGATATGAAGAGGGTATTAGCAAGCTGCCTGCTTGTGACCTCAGTGGAGATACTCATTCCTAGATAAATAAGTGAGTTTCTAACTACTGGAATACTGTTAAAAGATCAGTCTCTTTCGCAGCTATGGCTTCTGGTACTTTTTCTGGACTCAGAGATTATGCAGTACCTTGAAGGACTAACCCCTGAAAATAACCCCAAGGCATGTTCTCATCTCAATTTAATGCTTAGACTATGAGATAACCTGGGAATTCTAAACAGTTTTTACATGATGAATTTTACTACAAACACTTATTTAGTAATAGAACCACAAACCACTGCAACCTGATTAAAAAGTAGTAAAATAAATAGAAAAAACCACACAATTTGGAGTCAAACTTACACTTTTTTTTTTAAAGACAACAAATGGTATCTTACAATTAGGTAGAGAGGCTCTCTCAAAGTCATTAAGTGAGCAAAATAAATGAATCTCCTTTTGTAAATTGTATCAGGAAAACATGAAAGCTCACAGAACTAACACAAATAATGAAAAGACTTAGGAAAAAAGTAAGCCATGTATTAGAATAAACATTAATGGTAGTAAGTTAGTATGAAGTGGAATAGGAAGGTCAACAAAGATTGGGGATTGGGTAAATATAGTACATTTAAGTAAATGTGCTGAATGATCCACAAATCTGAGCATCCTTATTACATTTATTTGATTGCCACTGGTTGATTTAAAAACTAAGTTAATAATTTGTGATATCAAATGAAAGTGTGAATAAACTGTACTCTAGACCTGCTGCTGCCACATATGTGGTTTTGACTAATTAAAATCTAGTAACATATTTTAAAATTCTCATCTTTTATCTCTCCATGAAAATCTATTAGCAAAGATGCAATGGTCTTGCCCACAGCTCTGTGCTGGACTCATAATGAAGGCATAAACTTGCAATAGGCTTCAGAGACGATGCACAGCAAGTAGATTTTTTGCTACATATTTTCTTAGCACTTTGGAGACCTCATTAGGTGAGAAAATCTGTTAGGAGACTGCAAGGAGAAAACCAGTAAGGCAAGGGAGAAAGCTGCTTTGATAGCTGGGAGAGGCCCAGTTCTCCAAGACAAACTTAGAAAAAGAAAGCATAACAAATAAGCAACATTATGAGAATAAACACATAAATGACAACTCAGGAGATCGAGCTACAGGCAATTAAGCCTTTAGAGAGTTCAAATATTTAAAAAAGCAAGGATACAAACAAAAAACCTCTGATGAATTGTCAGCAGGCAGAGGGAAGCAGTAGCCTGAAGGCTCTAATTAATGCATGCTACTAATGATCATGATGGGTCATTAGACAGCTAAGCTTATACTAGATGCTGCCACACCTCTTTTTCCTATATTGTACTAAATGTATTAAGAGCTGAAAGGAATATTAAGGGAGCACAAATGGTAGCTTAACATTGCATAATGATCTTTGGGAGTAGAGGGAGTTCTTAAGTATTAGCTGTGCTGGTCTTAAAAAGTTACATATCTTAGTGGATAAACAACCTCAGGGGAAATACATCTAAGCACATAAATAGTTTTCCCACTGCCTGTGAGGCAGAAAACAATACAGCAGAAGAAACTAAATGAAAGTACAGATATAGTAATGGAATTTCACTGTCTTAATTAAGAGCTGTTCCAGAAACTGGAAATACTTGTTGCAGAAAGACAGAAAAAGAAAGGCTTAATATAAGTAAAATATGTTGGCATTGCTTAAATTTTAGTAATCAAGCATGTTGACAACAGAATTCTGATAAATTTATTTACATTTTCTCTTGCTACAGCAATACAAACACAAACTTTTTCCCTAGGTTCAGAAAAATCTCACAGCTGGCTATTCTCGTTGATGATAACGTTTACAAAACATAAAACTTTATTTTGTAAGACACTAGACTATGGACAATAGTTCTGAAAAATATTTATTTTATTGGCCAGAAGCAGATATCTCTCTATAAAAAATTCACTGGAATAAATTTTAGAGTTCCTCTGGATAATTAAAATCCAAATCAGATTCTCTCTTCCTTTTTCTAAAACCACTACTTCCATACCATTCCCATTCTCAGGGACATTTTAAAGTTAATCATTTTGATAAATATTTTACCAAGTATGGTATTCCTTTTTTACCTCACTAGTAGTAACAACAACAAACTTTTCTGTCTAGGTAAAGTAGACTAAATACTAAGTCTTTCCATTTAGACTTCTAGATTTTATATACATAAATATATAAACATACCATACATTGCACTGTCCTTGAAGTGACAAAACCAATACATTTTAGAGAAATCATAACTTTTCCACTGGGATCCACTAATTTTAGAGATATTGAAACTATTCTGTAGCGGATGAATAAACAAAACAAGCAGTTTCCTAGGGAAGCCTATATTAAAAAATAATCTCACTAAAAATAATGAAAAGCTTTCTATACACTCTTAAGTTTTAGCATGACTTATATATGATAACATTTATAATTCCTGTTTGAGCTGCTTATCACATGCCTAAGAGACAAATGTTAATTCTGACAAAGCATTATAACACTGACCTTGTAAAGTGTGCAGAAATATCTGTGTATACAGATATATATACACATACATATCTTTATGTTTCCATGACAGATGCCTGGACTTTACTTAAGTTCAATTATTCAGAAGCGTATTAATTTTATTTAGCATTATTGAAAGATTACCCACTTACCACTCTCGAATGGATTTCTTTGGCATAAAGAGGGAATAAGAATTCAGATTCCCCTTCCAGTCGAAGGCCTTCTTTTGTAACACGCAGGTGTCCCATTCCAGTCTGAGGAGAAGATGGGAGAATTATGCACATTTTATTATTGTTGCTGTATTTATTTTGTGTTCTTTTAATGAATTGAATATTTTCAGAGCTGCCTCGAGTCTACTGATAAACATACAAATAGTAATGCATTTAAAATTTTGAGAATTCCTTATTTTTTCCAGGAGNTATGCTTTTATACTTGCTTAAAAATGTAGTGAACAATAAACTCTTACATATGAGTACTCACATAAAACAAACCTCATTAACATCTCAGGGTTCATTCTATCAGTAATATAAGCCTACAGAACAGGCAAAGAGGGATTTTTATTTGCTTCCATTTTCAGCAATTACTTCTTTTTAATTAGGTTTTAATTAATTGGTTTAGTTTTCTTCTCCTCTAATTGTAGGTCAAGGCTCTATATCTCATTATTATTACCTTTTTCTCTATCACCTGCTTCTCAGTTTTTGTAATTTCCTCATCCTTTCTTCATCATTCTCTCCTGCTTTTAGCGCAATTGTTCCTTCCAGCTGATATCTTCTTTCTTTCTTTATACTTTCTTTCATCATTATTATAGAATTGATAATATGAAAAATGAGTGAGGAATTACTTCAGTAAGTACATCTGAAGTCTTGCAGGCTTCAGCTGCAAGGTATTTCACAGGTATTGAGCTAATTTTTAAAGGATTTACCCCCTTCCCTGACATAAAGAGTGACAGAAAACTTGCAAAAAAAACCCCCAAAAATACCAGGCTTCCGGCTTAGCCACGTGAAAATACTCCAGGACAACTTCTGCAACTACAAGGAGTAGGTGGAAGGGCTAAATAAAAACCAATAAACCCAAAAAATATTACCACTCCAAATAGTTTTCAGGTTGTTCTCCACGTAAGCAGAAATGATACATAACAGGCCACTGATTATACATCAATAAATTGTTCATCTAATGGATTATGCTTAGCACCAATAAAAGTTATAACTGAAGAGATGGCAATTGTTTTCAAATATATGTTCTGACTAATCAGATTATATATGTATATATGTAATGCTAAGTAACAAATCAAACCAGCTTTCAATGAAAAATTTTTTTTTTTTTTTTTTAGCAGGCCTGAAAGGAGACAGAGAAACAAATTTGCTTAAATTCCATAGGGTAAGAAATATTCATTCACTCCACTGCAGAGTACAACTACAATTCTTCCTCTGCAAGATTTGCTTCTGGAAAGAGGCTTTTAGAACAGCTGTTTATGGAATCTGTTTTTCAGGGTCAAACATTTTACTGTTTTGAAATATATAATGTAACGACTTTTCTCAGTGGAAACAGATACAGTTTCCAAATTCTAGACCATTGCAAAGCTTTTATAAAGTACCCAGTATATACTGATACATCCCATAAGGCAATACTAAAATAATACCTATGACGAGCTTTTATAATGACAATTCCTGGCCACCACTGACTGATTTAGAAATACGTTTTTCCAGCAAACACTATGGAGAGTTTTTTTCTAACCTGCAACACTCCAACATTATAAAGACACACAGGTTTTAAGACAAACACTTTTGAAAAGTATGATGTGAAATATCTGGATATTCTAAAGAAATATCACCAAAAAGTATCTCCTCTTTTATTAACCAAATTTAGGATTTGATTATTTGCTCTGACCTCATGCCTTTTCCCATCAGGTGAAAGTAGGTTATATTAGCTATCAGGTTTAAACAGAGTTTGCATATTTTTATGGAATATAAAGAACTGAATAAATAGTATATTATAGAATAAGTACATAAAAATGACATTGACAAATCTGAAATTTAAGAAGGCAGAGGAAAAAGTAGCAATTAATTCTTGCTCTGAAGCAGACTGGGGAAAATTAACAAACTCCTGGGTGGCAATCTCTGTCCTGCCTTTGGCAAGAAGAAATTTTTAGTAAAGACAAAAAAAAAAAAAAAGAATCAATGTGGAAAAAAATTATGCAATTTACTCAGCACACTCTTTGTAACAGATTCAGGTTTCCCAGCAATGATTATTGTGAAAGTGTTATATAGACAAAGAAATGGCTTTGACATAAAGAATAATATGTCATATGACAAAACTTAGTACTTTTAACTTGCCTAAAAGTTCCTATTTTTTCAGTAAATCCAGTCATATCACTCAGGATTACTTTGTATTAGTACGTCCTCTAGTATGCCCTATTTTCTTCATCAGATATTTAATTTAAGCACTGACACAAAGCTCACATTCTCACATATTTGCCTAACTGCCTCATTATCCACTCTCATTGACCACTTGGGAAGTGCAAACCCAGGGAAATTTAGATTTGGGTTATGTGCATAAATGACTATCTGTGAGGACTATCTGTGAGGACTAACATAAACTTTGTAATGTGCATGCAAACAATAAAAATGTGGATTTCATATAATGATCCTCACTTCTATTACCTTTGTGACTGTAAACAATTATTATGTTCTTAGTACCACGATATCTGAGCATGTTAAGATTGTAAAAGTACTGAGTTATGCAGTACTGTGAGACAGTGGGATTCTATTAGGCCCCTTTTATAACTGGCAAATGGAATATGGAATATACATGGAATACAAAAGAGAGGGATTTGGAATAAACAACTACCCTAATGCACTGAGATCCAATGCTAAGTTCCATGAAAAGGCAGAGCATAATAGTTACACATAATGTTCTCTCAACAACCACTCTACTTCTTACATTACCAATTACTATTTACTGAGTATTGCAACTCCCTCAGTGATGAACAAACTTGATCCTTTCTGTTTTGAGGATTTGATTCTGTTCCTATTCAAATAATTGAATAAAAATATTTCTGTTGACTTGAGGAAAGGGACCAAATGTCAGTTAGGTGTGGACTTCGATGCAGTTATACAACAAGCTATTGCTTAGGGTGGGGGTAAAAAGAGTGCTTCATTTAACATAGGAGATGTACAGCAGGTCTGGATTCTGGTTGTCCTGATGCTGGTGACTGTCACTGCTTGCATTTTCTGGTCCTGAGCTGTAACACATTGTTGCACATACAGATATAGCTGAGACTCACATTTTGTAATTACTCAAAGCCCTCAGCGAGGCAGGGACGCAGCTGTACAGACAGGAAGAATGAAATGGCATCTCTGTAGACAGCAATCAGGTTTTACTGCTGCAAGGAGTTGACTAGCATGGAAACTGCTGGCAGCTGCCAAACCCTTATGCACCAAAGATGCAGCCTAGCATCAGTGTTCACAAAGGTGTGACCGGTTTTCATTTCAGAACTGCTTGACTGATTCCAACTGGAGCAACAGGATGTCTTCAACTGCAGTAGAAGCATTTTTTCATAATTTGAAAACGCTCCCAAGCTGGTAAGTGCTTGAAGAAACAGAGACAAGGCCTTCTACAAAAAGATTCAATCTCTGAATCCTCATAAAAGCTCATCAAAAGACTCCTCGATTGAGACGTCCTAGTCTAAAAGACATTTGACACCTAGCTTTTCAGTGAATTATCTACATAGGGATACTCCAAACCAGCTGAAATGAGTGCCACCACTGCAGAATCCTAGGTAAGATGCACTGTACTGTGGAGTATCTGGATGGGAGGACCATCTTGGATGTGTTATCATTCCCTTGGACTCTAAACACAGATTCTAGACTACTAGGAGTGGAAAACAAGCAGATGTAGCTCTAGGGCTCTTGCACTCACAGTGACTTGCTCTCAGGTAGCTGAGCCTCATGCTGCCTATGGCATATGGAATCAAAGGAGAATCAGATGATTTATCTCCCAATAATATGACAATGCAAGACTGATGCTGTAGGCATGTGGCCCTTAGAAATGAGCATGAGGCATGGGGAACATTCATTCTGTTTACAATGAGTGTTTCTAGTCACCTAAATTCAATCAATAACTATAGCTTGTACTTTCCTACCAACATTGAAACTGATACACATGTGGGCTCACTATATTTGGTCAACCACTCATCATATATGTCATACCAAATCACATCACACCATTACTGTTTCTGCACCTTCTCAGCATTAGACTCAAATGCAGTCCTCAGACTTCTCTGAATAAGAGAAACTGAACTTCTGATTTGTGTATCAGCTAATAGCAGCATGGGAAGTATATTCTCCTTTTGGGGAAAGATCAAATACTGGAAAGACAGGCCGACCCATGTATTAGCATGGTTACACCAATAAAATTCTTGAAGTTGATTCAAACATTAGTTTTAACACACGTTCAACTCAAATCAAGTAGCTTCTGGCTCAGGAGTTAAAAGCATGTTTGATTTGCGGTATCTGCACCCTGAATATTCAACTTCTCCAAGTATTAGAAGTCCACACACGCTGTAGTGGCTGAATGAAACTGCTAATGATATTAACTTCAGAGTAGAGAGGATGCAGCATTTCCACTCAGTTAAATCCTTTTCTTTCTTGTAGGATCCTTACATCCTCCTTCTAGGCCAGTCCAGGGAAAGACCTTGGCAAGTTCAGATCAAGACATTGCTTCTTGTGCCCCAAAGCTTCAATTAATGGCTTTATAGATCCAGCTTGCACTGCAGTACTTCTTGCAGCAATTACTATTTAGAGAACTTGCTTTGCAAACAAGAGTGTACTGTTTCATTGAGATAATAGGACTGTGGGCAGAGATAGTCAAAGAGCAATCAGCAAAACAGGATTGGTAATGAATCTGATGAAACTCTCTGTTTGACTTACAATATCAATTGTGGAACTAAGTACGTGCTTGGTATAATAACGTTATTGATGCCTCATCTCATTTTCAGTTGTAAGGACTCTATTTGCTGGGCTCAGACAGAGGTTATCTGACTCATCTGCTTCGATGACAGTGGAGTCATTTCAGTCAAAGACATTAGTTAAATCAGAGCCCCTGGCAACAGCAAGCACTCCTGGTACAGAAGTTAGCCTCACCTGGCTTAGGGTTGGATACAAACTAAAACACCATTTGCAGACAAGACTAAAAAGTGGGTAGGTAGTATTTCATGATTTAGAAAAGTAGATGGCCACTTTGAATTCAACAGATTTGTAAGAAAACAGCTATGAATTATGCAAATTATCAAACCACTGATGTTCACCTGTTTTTTATAATTTTTCTTTCATAAAATAGGATTCATATTTAAGATACATATTTTCAAGATATTTTCAGATCCTCTTTTATCTTTGTCCTGATATACAGAATAACAAACTTCCTTACTTAAAGTAGTAATTAAAACAGGTGTTACTCAAGAGGAAAAAATATATACTCAAAACAGATTCAGTTCTAGCTTCATTTCCTTGTTCAGCAAGGATCAAATTCTGTCTTTGGTTCTGTACTGCACAGATATTTAAAAATGCCATTACATCTGGCATTACAACTTCTGCGTTAGGAAAACAGACTGCTACTCCTACTGCTGCATGTATTTATTCAGGAATTAAGTTTTTATAAGTTGGGTAATTAATTTTATTATATTAACATTTGTAATTATGCAACTTAGCTAAAGGAGTTGAATTAAATATTTTCCTTTGATTTGCAAAGGTTGTCAAAAGGATTTTCTTAAATCCAGTTCTTAAACTTGCATGTACACTCTAATCTCACTGTACTCAGATTTTTTGTAACCTTGATCAATATAATATATTCCAACAGTACACTTTAAACAAGTGTTCCTCCACACCCTTCTATATACACGATTTGATTCATAATCTAATTCAGATTAACCAAATGCTTTAAGAAAATACATTATATTTAGATGAAAATATCTATCACTACTGAAAATCTTACTTTCTTTGGCAACAGCTTTCTGCAGTATCTCAGTATCTTTCTATTCAACCATTACTCTTTGCATAAAATATTTAAATATTCACTGTCTGATAGAGACAATGGGAATGACTGTAGCCTGACTAGAGGCAAGTTCTATTTAGCTTAATAGAAAAGTAGCAAAATACAGCTGTTTAGGATTATTCAGAATAGAAACTATGGAATGTTCATGTTCTGACATGAACATTTGGATGAGAATTTCTGAAAAATTCAAGAATTTATTTCATGTGAATATTAAGGTAATGCAACATTCTCAAAATGGCAACTAATTCTATGGAGCATGCACTGTTAATCACAAAATGCATGGAAAGGCTGTACAAGTCCACTAATGTATGTCTTTAATGAAGGAGAACTCTCGCTGTAAGTGTTCTTTACTGTACATTTTCATCACTGTCTGGTCTAGTTTTAGGTGTTCCAAATGATTGAGCATCTCCAATTTAATAAGACATACTATTACACAGTCTATTAAGTCTCACTGTCACAGTTACCTGATTTTCAGCTAAAATTTTTCTTTCTCAATTCGTCACATTCCTAGTTTCATATTTTTGTATTTCCTTCAGTAATTCCCTCCATCTTCAGTGCCTGAATTTATCAAGTGCTTAAATAGTTGTTTACACAAGTATTTTATTACAAAATCAGTTCTTTTTATTTCAAAATACATGTAGTATTTATAGATTTAGACCAGTATCATTATCAGCCAACTAATATGTATATACAGTAAGATTATCTATAGTTTGCTCTTCAACACGTCTTATTAAATGAACTATCAACAAATTACTATTGCCTTCCAGAAAACTTGGAAAAATAATTTAAAAATAATTTTTAATATTTTGTCTATATTGATTTTTAATGAGAACCCTAAAAGTTTAGAAAGGTGCTATGTCAGTGATAAAAGTTTCTGGGAACGGCTACACAGGTAGAGTACCCACTAATTAAAAGTAAGCTAAAAAAAGCAAACACCTGTCAATAATATTTGGAAAACCCTGTATGTTTTTGTATAACTGTGGCAATTGCCCTATTTATTCCAGTGCCAGAAATTTATGTGCATAACAGAGAAACTAAAAGCCCACAATCTACCCTAAATGTGCAGAAACCCTCTCAGTTCTCATTGCCTTTGTCTCTATGTCCAGCTGAGGTGCAGGCACAAGAGCAGGCCAAATATTTGTCCTGTCCTTAGGAATAACCATGCTTAGGACATGCATTGTTGGACTGGACATTGTGTGCTTGGCCCTCCACAGAACAAGTTACTCCCTGTCATGATAAGGTGACTCAGGGGTTATTTTAAGGCTTAGTATTAGGATTTGACTTTCTTCTGGTTAGACTCAAACCCGAGTAAGGTTTGATATGGATGGTAGGAGAACTTGAGATTGAGTGCAGACTTGAGTTATGTTTGACTAGCAGTGCATCTAGAACTATAAAGGCCTGTCTACTTCTCTTACACTGTGCTTAAAATTTTTGTCAGAGGAAACTCCACACTGAAGAAAGTCAACTTGTTATTCTGGTGAACACTGGAGTTGCATTACTATCTGTCCATATCAGTATGAAATACAATTACAAAAGCATTTTCATTTCTTATTCCAGGAGACCACAATAGCTGGGGCATCCACTAAAATCCATGGAAAACATGGGTTTCTCCATCAGAGGCTAAAAAAAGTTAGAAATAATCTTTGGCACACAACTGTTCCTGGTGTTATGATAAAGTAGCAGAACCTGAATAACACAATAACTGAATTAATGACGGGTTTCTGAAGAAGATTTGCTAGAGCATCAGGAATGGTAATCATCTGATCAGGCACATTTTTCACACCTGAGTTTTAGAGCACTAGCACAATCCTGGACTAGGGCTAGCGTGACCTCCAGCCTGAGCCTTGGAAGGATTGAATGGGTACCCCCAAACCGGTACAACCTGCTAATTTAGTGTGCAAGCATTCTGTCACTTCTTCCAAGTCGTTGATAAAGTTTTTGAAAAGGACAAGACCCAGGACAAGACAACTGCAATGCTTACTACTGCCTTCCATGTAGACCACAACACGTTAGTATCTACCTTCCGAGCCCAACTACCCACATAGTTTATTTTTTTATACTTATCTGTTTGTCTACTCTACTCTTCATGGCTGTAATATTCTAACTAGGGTACAGGAATATTGTGAGAGAGAGTCAGAAGCCTTGCTGAAGTCAAGGTAAATGATACTTTGTGTCCTCCCATCATCTGCAATTCCAGACATTTTATCACAAAATTGGCAATCAGATTGGTCAGGCATCATTCACCCTTGGTAAACCCATGGCCTCTTTTTTTTAAAGACAAGTGCAACATTTGCATTTCCCCCGTCATCGAGGATCTGCCCAGTCTCCAAAACCTTTCAAACACTGCAGAGGGTGGCTTTGCAAGAGAATCAGTTCTCTCTGCACCAATGGATCCAGACCATCTTGCTGCCATTTGCCCTTTGTAATTCTTAACGGAAGCTGAGCTTTGGCATTCCTGACACAGAAAGCCTGACACATTTCCTCGCCCAGATAATGTTTCTAAATTTCTTCTTTGTAGCCTATATCTGCTTCCAACTCTTCTATTCTGCTTTTTGCATTGAAGCTCCATCACAAGTAACCTGCCTAGCTAACCAGGATATTTATCTTCCTGAGTATCAGGACTGATAATGTCTACATTTGGAGGATACAGTCCTTAAACTTGATCAAGCTTTTTTGGGTAACTACCCTTCAGATCTGGCTTCCATGGGATCTCATGAGTAGCAGATCCAGCTGTGTGCCATCTTTAATTGTCCTATCCAGAAGTTGTTGCTTATACCCTCTAGAAATCTTCATTGTTTCCATCCTGCCATGCCTGTCTTTCAGCAGATATCAGAGACATTGAAGTTCCCCTCTTTCAGACCTACTGGATCCTTCAGAATTGTCCACAGGACATCTAACATCCTTGCAGCCCTAAATCCCTTAAGATTCTTAGTTTCTAAACTCTTAAAACTAGCAGTCTCGTTTAGTGCTCAAAAAACCTCATTATGTTAAAAACAGAATCTGAAGTTTCCATTACATGCAAAGTGTGGTATGTTGTCCGGGGGAAAAACCCAACCTTTTTTAAAACTGATTTTCGTGCAAAAATAATGCTAGTTTTTAAATCACTCTATTTCACCTTATCCACCAAGCTCAAGGCATAAGTATTTGAATGCCTTCTCTGAAACAGCTGAATATAATGAATTCACAGGTTTCTTCTCTCATCCCCACAAAAAAACTTGAGACCCTGTCCCTCTGAACTCCAAGAGAGAAAAGGACAAAAAATGAATGAGACACATCTGATACCTGTGAATTAATGTGCACAATTTGGAGATGCTCATATGTTTTTTAATTGGGGCAGCATGAGAACAGGAATATATTCTCTGTTCAGGTTGTTCTCTTTTAGTCTAGCTTTTGTGAAATGAAATGAAGTGAAACAATGAAATTCTGTTCAATTTAGTCATCTACATTTACTGCTGAAAGCCTCTCAAACAATAAAGCTTAGAAAAGTTTCTATCTTTCATCATTCCAAATTCTTACAAGGAGATCAAAATCTATTCATCTTGCAGTATATCTACCTCTGGTTCATGTTCTCCTTTATCAGCTTAGCTTCTTTGCTAGTATTTATCACACTGTCTGGTTTTATGGGGGTTAAGGCAGGACATGTGTTCATGGATTAAGTCAATGCCAGAGCTTCAAGCTCTGTTCATAATTTCATTATTATTTTACTCTGTATCTCTGAATAGACATAGCATGTGATTTTTTTGTATTCTGCAAGTTATTACTTAATGAAAGAGTCAGGGATGCTTTATAGAAGAAGAGAACACTTTTTATACAACAAAACAAACTTTGATGTCTAAATAACAAGTTTGTCAGCTCTGAGTGGGCTTTTGAAAGGGCTGTCCTATAGAACCATGTCGATCAACCACTAAAGCACCAACGCCCCTATTACTGAAAAACTGTTTTCCTAATAAAATTACATTCTGCATTCATGGCATGTTTAGTTTTCTTTGAGCATAAACTCTCTTCAGGACTCTACTATAAAAAAATGTATTTTAAAATGTTTGTTGTGTTTTTTCTAAATATTTTTATCAACCTTCATGAGCATACAACTTGTTTCTTGTATTGTTTAACAGGGAAAAAAGCTGTTAATATCTTATTAGCTATCAATATTTGAATATTGTTGAGTGATCTTAATGACATTTTTTAAAACTAGGACCCAATGTTTTTAAAGTATTAGCTAAAAAGACAATATTTATTGTGAATATTAAACATAATAAGTCCTATAACCTCTACACAATAGACCTAAAACACAATTAATAAATATAAGTGTTATCACAGTTGACAGATTAATATTTGCTAAATAACTGATGATTGCATAGGATAATATTTCACAATTACTTTTAAACTCTTCCCAATCATGGGAATGCTTAATTGGATAAGTGTGATATACATTAATCAACTAATTTCCTAAACAGCAAGTACTTGTCAAGCTTGGAACTCACGAATCATAAAAATCTAATTCTGACACTATATCGATACCTCGCTTTTCAAACAGTAACAAAAAACTTGGAGGCATAAATGCTTAATTCCATCAGGAAAAGGGTTTTATGGTAGTATTGGTAATTTCTGTGACTGTTACACTAATTCTTCACAGTTGGTTCTTCCTTAGACACAGGAAAGGACTGTGATGCTTCAATTATACTTCCAGACTTTGAACACGCAGTAAACATCTTTCTTAGACTCAGTGGCTATCAGTGCTTCTCTGTGATTCTCTGGATGGTATTTCTGGTATCCTCAGAATTACTTCTTGTCTTGAGAGATGTAGTCTATTAAAACAACACCCAGTAAAAAACATTCTCTGTTCTTAACAACATCACATGTACTTTTGTGAGGATTGTGACATACATGTGCACTTTGCACAAATGTATTTACAGTTGATACTTAGCTGAATTTCGGTATTTCCCTAAAATGATCCCAAATTAATGAAGGCATTACAGTTAAGTCACTATCCAATTGGGCGTGTCAGGCATACAGGTTCTTTAACACAGAATTAGGAAATTCCTTGTAATTGAGGCATCCATAGCCCACTCTGTGAAAGAATGTAAACCTGCATTGCTACAGCTGGTACTCCACTGCTCTTGTTGCAAAAGCAGAAGGACACTGTCCCTTTGCAGATCAAGGCACTTGGTGCCTTCCACACAGGCAACTATGAGGAGATAGGCATTCCTAGAAGTAGACTTCCTAAATGTTAATTTTTCTAGTCCTCACTGGTATCAGAGAAGAAATACCCAGGCTCACGCATAAAAATCAAACCAATATAAAATAATTTTTAAAACTCCTTAAAAATAGAACCCTGAGCCATACAGAAAACAGTTACAAGTTTTTTATGGTTCTCTGTGATTTATGACATGCAGACACTAAAAGCATATCTTCCATGTGAGCTGCATAAGAGAAAAATTATGTGTGATCTAAGATGTTCTGCACTGTAATCTGTATGACAGTAACAGTGCTGTAAAGAATTTATGTGGGGGAAGACCCTTCACGGGAATTCAAGCACTAAAAACTGTATTAGTAAGTAAGACTTAAAGTTAACATACTTTCTTTTCAGCAAGTATAGAAATATTTATAATAAGATAAAGTGGTCTTCACTTAGTGACAGAGGTTTAATAATGGAAACTTTCTTCAGTAGCCAGGGCAGAGCTGTAGGACTTTATTATTATTGTTTTTCTTGTAACAAGTCTACTCAAATCATCTGTGTATCACAAGTGCATGCTAGGAGTAAATTAGCTTAGCTTCAACATTCACTGATGCATTTTATTGCATTCCAACTAAAATCATATCTTGCAGACTTCTGAAACTTACCCTTTAATCTACTACATGCAAAATTACATTATAAATATTAAAATATATATAACAGTGGAAAGTTATTAAATTTATTTCTGAATTATATAGCTGCTTAGCCTCAAGCATGAAGTAGTGATAATTACCTCTGAGCTGTAATTAATTGGGCAAATAAATTGTTAAATTTTAGATGCTGATAAATAGGAGAAAGAAGCTAAAAAACCACAGCAACTGTCAGCAATATTTTAACTAAGGAATTCTGTATGAGATAAAATTACAGCAAACACATTTATAAAATATCAACCAAATGGAGACTATGAGACAACAGTAAAATACATTCTCATAGAATGGTTAGAATTCACTGCAATGTAAAGCATCAACAACCTCAGGCTTTAAAAAATTATTACCAATATAGAAATTACATATGAGGAAGTAAGTTCAAAGATAGATTTTTCTAACATACTTTCAACCAAAGTACAAATCACAGTTGAGAAGAAAGAAAACAGAATCATCCATTACCTACAGGGAAGCTGGTGTACATACAAAGTAAGTGAAGCGGTGAGGCATGGAAGAGAAGACAAGAATGGAAATTAAAGAGGACACTTACTGGGGAAAACCACATCACTTTAAGAATCCAAATTGTCAAAGAAAAATTCACAACTAGGATGATAAGCAGAAGGAGAACAAACAGGTAGAGGCAACGCTTTCTCCAGCCATAAATTCCAATTTTGTAGATATATTCATTCTTCGGCCTCTCTAGGCTTGTGCCTGGTGTCGTTGTCGTGTATTGTTCACGTACCATCTGCTATGTAAAGGAAAAAAGAAAGGGAACTGCTTAGTTGCTTAATTTAAGTGACAATATTTATATAAAACTCCAAGGAAAATATGAAGATATAACTGTAATAGATAGAAACCAGAAACTCTTGTGAAGTCTTACCTGGAAAGCATTTTCATCGTGCCCTGTTCAACTTACATCACGCAACGAGATGTTTTAATATATGAACTGCATTAACTGCTGTTTTCAGGAGGCTTAAATTTATTTTATCCTATAAAGAATGGCAACACTTTCTTCCCATTTGTCATAGTATTCTAATTCTCCCGTCTCATAAAATGTTTCATGGGATCATATCATAATCTACAGCTCACAACTGTGTATCAGTTGGAATATATACATATATATTCCAATATATATTAGGCTTCAGAGTATGTATGTAAAGAAATGAAATTATTCTTTATGATGTACAGGAAATAAGGATTTCTCAATTCATCTCAGATATTCATATTTAAAGATATATCAGCATTAAAAATATTGCCTACTGGGTTTAAACAACGTCACCTTATACTATAGTTCTTAAAGAAGTATTGTTTGAATTTAAAGGAATCTTACAAGGTTGCACTTCCTCAAAACATGAGAATATTCACTAACTTCCATTTTTACAGCACAGAGATCACCAACAATTCAAACCATTCATTAAAGCTTACAGTTTTGGCCAAAAGAATAAAAACTCAGCAGCTGAAGCTACTTATCAAGAATAACAGTGGGCAATATCTGCCTCATTTACACTGAGATAAAGCTAAAAAACCCCAACCCAATCATGGATGTCAGAAACAAAACAGGTATTGCAAGTTCAAGCCCCTCCATGAGCCAGGTATGCCCACAGGCATCTCACATCCAAAAACTGGTCCACTTTCCTACAGTACAATGCTCCCAAATGAGAGTGCCTTCAGAAAGGTTTCACACAAGGTCTGCTCTCAATTCTGAATTTCCTCCTATCAATGAGATCACCATGCTCTGCTCACACAGCTTTCAAAACGTGATCAAATGACATCGTTGCCTCTGTTCAAGTTTCCTGCAGAGCCATCCTGTGTCTGTAACACACTTGTGGCTCTCAGTTCTAACCCTCATCTTTAGAAAGATGTCATCTTTTGTTCCTGTAGCTTCCTAGCAAGACAGAGAATGAATGTAAGTTTACAACTGAACAGAAGTCTATGCATTATCCCTTTGTATATATGCAGTGGTCATCTTATTTCTGCACATCCACAAAAAAAGAATTAATTTGTTTTTTATTTATATTCAAAAATTAGACCAAATAATCAGCAGTTCATAAGATTAATTTTGCTACAGACACTATGATATAATATTATAATTATTATTTTTTCTGCTATCAGTCTCAGTTGCTCATAGACTATGTATGTAAATCTTTTCATAGCTGAAAATAGTATAACAATTTATTCCTGAAAAATTATAGACTCTGAAATAACTTGCCTTAATATTAGTGCAAAACATTGTAGATTTACAAGATGTTATTTAATATTCACCACATGAACTATGTTTGTTTAAAAATATCAGATTATGTATTTCAGTTCAGTGAATTATTCAAGCACATAGTACTGGTTACAGAATACTGTTTATATATGAGTTGACACTAATTTTTTTGTTTTCTACCTAATTCTTGTATAGTAAACCATATTACTCACACAGAAGCAACCCCTTATCTGAAATCTCTGTTACTGTGCTCTGCCATGCCATTGGGACATTTACACATACAGCAGGTTCCGTAAGATGCTTAGGCAAACCTTTACCCTGACTTCCACACAGATTTCTTCTCAACACATAACTTACAGAACAGGATGCAGCAACTCTTATCTGGTAACACCCAGAGATACACTTTGAGAAATAAGCTGTGCAGTTCTTGCCCATGTGTAGTACAACTATGTCTGGTTCTGGCCAGGACATGGTTAATATTTGCAGTAGCCAGGAGGGGCATGGCTAGGACTCTGAGGTTATCCTATACAACCTCGTGCCATGTGCAGGGGCTGGTGGGGGAGAAGGGATCCCTTCTGGTCCTGCTGGACACGGGTCAGGATGTTGTCGGTTTCTGTGAGGTGAGCACTCGTGTGAATTTGCTTGCAATCTCCTCTACACCCCCTTCACAAGGCAGACTGCTTTGCCTGTTCCTTGTGCTGTTCCCGAGGTCTGCAAGGTAAATTTTGCAGTAGAAAGACCATTTGCCAAAGAGTTAATTAATTCTCACATCTTCAAGTTCTTACGCAGCCTCATTACAGTGGTCCCTGAGGCTGGAATTCATCTCACAATGTTAGATATGAACAATTTAGCCCTGAATATCTGAGCCAGTCAACCTGGACTCCCTTTATGGTTAATGGAGATAGGTCTCCCTGCTGGGAATTATTTATCTGACTTAAGTTAGATGAGAATTTTATCCATCCAATGAACTGCGCCTTAGATGTGTTTAACTTCTCTCCATCAAAAGAGAAAGAAAGAGAGCCTGGGATGACTTTCTCATACATGTATGCCTATATGTTTTAGACATTTCAACCAGAATGATTTCCAAAAGCATGTAATTTAACAATAAGATAGGATTTTTCTGATTCCTGTTCTTCTCTGTTCCATTTATACCCTGTTGTAAAATGTTTATTTTGTGAGTTGAGGGTTTTATACATTATGTATTATGTACTGCTGTTTAATGAGGTGAGGTCAAAATCCATCATGCATTTCAGCAAAAAGCCTATAAGTTTTGTGATTGCTTTCAGCCCTTCAGAAATTCCACAGGGGACATCTCCCAGCACAGCATTGTTCCCTGCATGAATTATTTTTTCCGGACAGAAAACAGTTCTGTTGTTCCTGAGCATTATTAATACTGCCAAAAATTGCTTTGGTCATAGCAAATAGGCAATGCTGGCCTAGACAACTGAATGCTTTGAGAAGGATTAAGTTTTTCTCCCTAACATAATATTTCATGATTTTTAAGAGAATTAGTGTACTAGTACCAAGTAATTACAGTGGAAATCCTTTCAGAACTGATACTGTTGGACTGTTTCTTTTGGGAGAATCAACTTTCCATATTACTGACTTATATGTTCACAAGATGAAATCACACAGGAAAATAATATCAGACCTCTCTGGAGAAGTCAGAGAGAAATCTTTTTATAAGTTTGGGATGCTTTAGACAGGTGGGTGGAAAGGAAAGCCTTAGATAGGCAGACCTCATAGTTGTGTTGTGAAGTCTGCCAAGAATCAAGGTAGACTCTTAGAAGAAAAACAACAGATACTTAGTACAATGATGAAAAATGTGATTTGTAAATGGAAAAACCATGAAACTGGTTGTGTAGGAGCATACTAAACAGGCACCAAGAAGGAAGTGGTGACATAAACACTTGGATGTACACAAGTTAGTTGGAGGAGCAAGAAACCTGCAGAATGCACAATGACTTTGGTAAATGTTATCTTTGTATTATTTTACAGGGGAGCAGCACACAGTGACTAAGAAGTACTGGCAACCTACAGTGCAGATAAAATGGCAATTGAGTTTCAAAATGAAAATTCTTACATCTTTCAAATGGGCCATGAAAACATCTTATTTGCCTCAGGTCAGCAGTACCACAATAAATAAACTACTACAAATAAACTACTTAATTGGAAGTGGAATTTCTTGGTGTTCCTATTCAAGGGCCAACACAATCAGCACATTCCTTACAGTGTTTCGTAGATTTGGCCATAATTCACAGGACCGAGCTCTATCATGATAGTTTGTTATTTAGAAGTATTTTCTAATTTTCATCATCTATTTTACTGGACTTCATTTAAATCCAATTAATTCCTGCCTCTTTTCTGATTTAAACCAGATACTGAATGCTAATTAGCTGCCAAAAGATTTTTCACAGATTTTAGATGATAGATCAAACTTGTGAACAACCAGTAACACTGCAGATTTTTGACATTGTGAGATTTCCCATGTGTTCAGGCATTGCACGTGTTGCATGTAAGGCATGAAATTCATGCCTGTAGTAATACACGAGCTGCCCACGAAAGAGCTGTATGTTCTTCACACTGTGTTACTATAGCTGCCCTCTAAAAATATATAGCCATGACAGAACACTTCCCTAGCTCCCAGTCCACCTTTTTCCATGCAAGACTTAGAAACTGGTTTCTGTCATTTGAGTGATTCTGAGGTCCAGGAGATTTTTATATTAATACTGTTTAATGAAAGACACTGAAAAACTCTCTATCACTAATGTTACTGTTGGACTGAGGTTGGTTTGGGCATCAATTTCAAAAAGCTATTCTGACAGCGCTGAAATATTCATTTAAGACAGCTGTGTTTTTAAAAAGGAATTTGCAAACTTATCTGTCAGCCTGCTTAGGAAAGCAAGCCTGAGTAGAAGCTTGTTAATTGTATTATTTTCAGGAATGACTTATCTGTAGGAAATACTGAAGACAGAATACTATTTCAATTAAAATAAGTAATCTCAGTGTACTTCAACTGTAAAAATATGTTTTCACTGTTTTTTTTCATAAATGGCTGTTATTTTCACGTAAATAAAATTCCCCTTAATACACAGTTCAGAACTGTGTTACTCAGGTACTTTGTCACGTTGTCATAAAGCAACTGATAATAACACACAATTGGAAAACATAATTTAAATATAGAACTACTTAGTTGGTTAATATTAACCAACTGTAATTCCATTAATAATTATGTAATTATTAGCATTTTATATTTCCAGCAAAGAGACAAAAAGCTTAGCACTCAATAAAGCCTTTTCAAATCTGAGTTAAGAAGAGTTGGTGAGGTTTCATGCTGAAATTTGCACCACTGGTGCTTGTACTATACATGTTCTTCTTCATGAACAGTCATCAGTGCGCTTACTCTTCCCTCTTGTTCTGGTTTTGGCCAGGACAAGGTTAATTTTCTGCAGCAGTTGGAGGGGAACATGGTTGAGGGGGTTTGTTCAGGACTCTGATGTTCTTCTATACCTCAGCAGGTCATCGGCAGGGGTTGGGGAGAAGGGAGTCTGCCTTCTGAGGAAAAGGGCATTCCTCTCAGTGAAAGAAAACATGGTTGGGAAGAACCAGTCGGTATTTGTTTACTGTTGCAGGCTTTCCATGAAAATAATTTCTTTGTGCTATACCTTCTCTTATTAATATTGTGGCTGTTACTGTTCATTTTCTTATCTCATTGCTGTTTCCAGCAAACTGTTCTTATCTCAACCCATGATCCTGACCTTTTGTGCTTCCAATTAGAGGGGAGGGGGAGCAAGTGGCAGGATAGTTTTAGCTGGAGTACTGAATTGAAGAACACCATTCCTAAACCACGAAACCTCTTTACATGAAATATATTCATTCACATGCAAAATATTTCACAGTATGTGTGGGGATGAAAAGAAGTGATAATGCTAAAACAGTACAGTGAAAAAACAAAAATGGTACAGTGAAAAGCCCATTTTAACCTCTTAAACAAAATTCTGGTGCCCTTGTATACAAAATGTGAACTGAAATTAACCTGTCAACTGAGGCAAGTGAGAAATACTTCTATGATCTGCATACGGTATCTTCATGGAATATTATGTTCATTAATTTTTTTAATGTATGTTGCATTGGGCTAGGGGGGTATTATTATATAACATGAACATCAGAAGTACACCAAGACTTCACACTTTAGCGCATTCAGGCACGCACACTTTTGTCTTTGTAAAAACAGAAGCAGTCCACTGATTAACCAACAAGAAAGGAGTGTAGTTGGAGTATTTTCCTGAAAGACGAAAAACATTTAAGACAATCCTGTTCTTCAAAGATGGAAAACCTTTGGAATCCACATGGAAAAGCTTCCAAGACAAAACCAGAAAGGCAGGGAAAAACCAAACTCTCACGATTAGGTGAAAAATTTTATAATTACTTTCAAAGCTTTTATCATATTGTATTTAATCTTGCCCAGCCTTGCTTTGCTGAAATTTTTGTGTTGTATAGCATATTACAGTTTGAATTGTAAACTAGCGTCATCAGCTGAAAAGAGCTGGATCCCTGCAGCATAATTTGTGGAAACCAGTGAAGAAATTCATATGGCCTAGTTAACTGTTTGCATACCCTGCAGTGCACATTTGCATAGTAACTATGACATGGTCACAATTAACAGCTTTGCACCTTTTAAGCAGAGCTGAAAGGCAGTCACTGACAGCACAGGATTATATAAAATTAATAACATGATCATTAACTCTATATAAATAGATGTCATATTGCTATTAGAATATAATGTTAACCATATTAATATGCAATATAAAATATTATTTGTCTAATATACAACTACTCTTGAATCTCACAGTAAAATTTTTTTAACTTTGTTTTCTATCTTTCAATTTGATTTATTTTCCTCCTTAAAAAAAAAGAAATCATGGTACTCTCAGCAGAATTAAAAGACCAAGCAAAAATATTACACAGACTTTTTGTAAATTATTTAAAATTTTTGCACAATTTATGAGCATTTGAAGAAGTAAGTTATCTGTGGTATGAGAAATCCTATGTCTTTTAGGTGAAATGCCTGAAAGTGTTTTAAATTAAAAAAAAAAGTGAACCTTTTCTCTCTGAAATTCAGTCACCATTACAGCTAAGTGACTGTGAGTACCATAATGTGAAAGGAAAATTAAAATCTCACAATTATTTCTTTTCTGAGTTTTTCAACATATATGTTACTCTGTCTTGGTAGACAAACAAAACCACAAAGAACTTAGAATAACTGATGCAGAAATGATTGAATGGTGATGTGGGTGAGGCTACTGTTTAAGCCCCATGGAGCTCTCATTATTATTACATATTTTAGAAATAAGCCTTTGAGAAGGAGAAAAGAACAGTTGGTACAGCCATTGTTTTCACTTAACAATTAAAGACTGAGATCCGTTAATGGTGTCAAGATCATTTAAGTGTTTCCTTACTTACAGTTCTTTGTATAATGAATTTCCACATTTTCCATGTGCAAAATATTGTCTCGTCCTGTTAAATGTCCTTCAATATTTTTCAACAGGGTTTATTACTACAAAGACATTTTGAAACATTAAACCTGCAAGAGGTAACTAATCTCTTCTTACTAGTACAGTTATTGTTCTCCAATCCCTTTGAAAACAAGATATCTCATAGGCCTTGAGTAGATGATAAAAATGTGATAGTAAACAATTTGCTCTAATGAACCTAATTGTGAAACAAATTTTGCCCTCTAAAGTCCAATACATTTTTTCCCCATAGTCGTTGCTCTTCAACATGGTTTATTTTTTCCTTGAAGGACTGCAAGCACACCAGATACATTATGTACTGCAGTGAACATCAGAACAGAAATAGTTGTAATCTTCTGGCTGTGAGGTTTCTCTCTCTGAAGCAGAAGCCAGAGTAGATTAATTCCTCTAGATGGCTCATTTTCTTTAACTGTGCATTTAAGAAAGTGTTTATAATTAAGTTAGGTATGAATTTTAACTGCCTGTGTTTGTGTGGGCAAGTCTTTAAACTACTAGCATGAGACCTGCAGCCCCTGTCTTGAACAGGTCAAAGAAAGGAAAATATTAATGTGCAAGGAGTGCTGAGACCCATCTTGTTCTTATGGAAAGGCTAGGAGAATCACCCTTTGTCTCCTTATAGTTTAATAAAAATCCTGTCTTTATGAAAAATAAAAACAGTGTGCATTTAGTCTCCTGTATAAAGGGCTTTCTCATTAAGAAGGACAAAATAAAATTAAACACGCAGGGGCATCTTGAGGATTTATTAAGTTTTCCAACTCTAATTTATAAAATGATAGTTTGAAAAGAATTATAAAATTACTTAACACCGCATCCTCTCTTATTCTGATCATTTGATCCTTCCAGGTGTCAAAGGGCTTTTCTTCAGGTGAAAGTGGAAGGTTTCCCTTGGGGTTGTCATTCCTTGCAAGTAATAAAGGTTTACAAAGCAATCCATGTATTATCTGACACTTCACAGAGAGAAATGAAGAGAAGGTGGCTGTCAAATTTACAGAACTTTTGCTGTAATCTACCAGAGGTAGTTCTTGTTCACTAGAATTTTAGTTCATTCATTCAGTGATAGCTAAATTATTTCGTTAGTCAGAAGAGACATGCACATTACACTGTATGCAGATAAAGCCTTTCTGTTCAGCCCTTATTATAGTTATTTATAGCAAAAGTCTGGCATTGAATTCTTAAGGTCATCAGGAAGTAACTTGATGACCAAAATTCTGAATTAAACATCAAACTATAGAATTTTGTAAAGTTTCAGATACACAAAATCCAATACCAAACAAGGATGTGATAGCTACAGACTACAGTATATAAATTGTGTTACTTTACATGATCTGTCCCAGACACCCAATTTTATGGCTTCACTAAAAAAATTTAATTACATCAGGCAAGGCAAAAGTCAGTTGAAATCAGAAGATAAACATCACAATTAAAGCCACATATTTAGTCAGACCAAGACTTAGCAACATCTTGCTACCCAAGCCAGTAATACTTGAGGAAATTATCAAGATTATAAAATCCCCGTGTGGTGAACAAGAATGCCATGTGTTACAGTTTCAAATCTTCTTCTTAGAAAAATGTTACTGCTTTTATAAAAGGGAATAATTCCTCATTTGAAATATAAAATATTTCATCAACTTGTCAGTTGAAATCAGAAGATAAACATCACAATTAAAGCCACATATTTAGTCAGACCAAGACTTAGCAACATCTTGCTACCCAAGCCAGTAATACTTGAGGAAATTATCAAGATTATAAAATCCCCGTGTGGTGAACAAGAATGCCATGTGTTACAGTTTCAAATCTTCTTCTTAGAAAAATGTTACTGCTTTTATAAAAGGGAATAATTCCTCATTTGAAATATAAAATATTTCATCAACTTGTCAGTTGAAATCAGAAGATAAACATCACAATTAAAGCCACATATTTAGTCAGACCAAGACTTAGCAACATCTTGCTACCCAAGCCAGTAATACTTGAGGAAATTATCAAGATTATAAAATCCCTGTGTGGTGAACAAGAATGCCATGTGTTACAGTTTCAAATCTTCTTCTTAGAAAAATGTTATTGCTTTTATAAAAGGGAATAATTCCTCATTTGAAATATAAAATATTTCATCAACTTGTACAGAGGAAGTGAACTGTTTTCCGTCATGTGGTAGCTCCATAGGGCTACATAACTAAAATTTAAGTTTTTACTTAGATTTGCCTCTAGAGCACAAAAGATGCCATTCTAACTGAAAAAAAAAATCTGGAATATGCTCTGATATTTATAAATTTTTCTTAATTCCCTGCTACAGCTTTTTCAATAACAACTCCAAATGGTAAATTATTTGAAATTTCTAGCAAAGATAAAACATACTGGGCTCTTTAGAGATATATTTCTGTTTTGTATTAGAAAGTTGGAGACTGGTAAATAATTTGACATTTCAGACACTTAATGAAATCAAAATTTTTACTGTTGGTACCATATTTTTACACCACAAGCTGTTGTGCCTGCAAAAGCAATACAACCAGACCTGCTAGAAAGTGCCAGACAGAAAATGACATGTGAGTCTGCTGTTCATTTCCAGGACTGCTCTATAGAAGTATTCCTGTATTCTCAATTGCACATTAAACTCTCTACCGTTCTCCAGTGAAAAACTCTTTCACTTAGATTTACAATATCATTGGCAAGTCCAGAAAATTACAGCACGTGAGAGACAGCTACAGAAAATACGTATTTTTAAGACATTGCCTTTGTTCTTTAAGAAAAACTGTTTTTCACATTGCATTACAATGGACTAGGAACATGTCCACAATACCTTTGGAAGTTCTAAGCTTATCAGAAATTATTCTGTTCAATGGCTGTAACTTAAAATATTCTTCCCCAATTGCTTGCAAACATCTGATAGTCTCTGTTTGCTTACTCTACATTTTACTTATTCATAAGAGACTCTTCCTTTAAAATCCCTTTATAACCATTTCTAAACACAACGAAGGTTACATTTTGGCTTAAAATGACATTACTGCTCTTTTGTTTATTCAAAATATCAACATAGGGATAATCTGCCTGGGGGTATTCTCTGACAATGACAAAATTCTTCCTGTTTGCATATAAAAATTAATAGGAATTGCATAATATTTGAAGATTTATGTGTGTTTCTCATCACTATTCTACTCTGTATTCAAGCTCTTGGAAGAAGGGACAGTGGGGATATATTGTGGAAGCAAAGCTAAAATCATGCAGTTAGCAATACTAAATATATCAGAAGTTCTTGGGGCAGAAAGCACTAAACATGGCTTCGTCCGAGTTATCTTGCTTTTTTTACCAGAAATGTACATGAAGAACTTTTTGCCTTCTGAACGCGAGTGAATAATATCTGGTCCTGATGACAGAAAAATCATTATTATCAATTTTATTGATTTGTTCCAAAGTATCTTCTACTGAATATTTTTTCAATTGGGACATTTCTTCAGAGCCAGCCTCCAGAATAAAAGGGCACACAGAGAAATTCCCAGACCTCCGCAGTGGGGAACACAGATGTTAATTCCGTTAGTATTTGCTTTTTGATATCTCTGTTCAGGCACAAAAAATATAAATCTTCAGTGTATATCCAGTATCAAATGTATAGTATTAATACTCAAAACCAAATGCAAGTCAATAAAAAAAACCCCTAACCCACAAAGGAATTGAATGAATACTGTTGACTGGATGAACACACCTCCAAATACGCTTGTAAAGTACCAGGTTAGAGACTTGCAGCATCAATCACCAAAAATATTATTCACAGTATTTAATAATTTTTAACACCAATGGTAAATGATTGTTAGAAGTTATCCAACTCTGCACATCTGCTGAGGAAGATATTCGAGTCTACCTTCTCTGGCCATTTTGCTAAAAAGCATGGAGAAAAAATAAAGTAAAATCACCATCATGACAGTGATTCAGGTGTGTCTAGGTACACACAAAGTCATTCAGGAAGCACACACAAAGCAGAGTTTCTGTCTCCATGGTCTAACTATTAACCTATCAGAGGTGACTTGCGATACCTCAGAGTGTCTCACCACAGGAATTCTTAGAATTTACAAACAGCCACAAGACATGAGGGACTGGTCCTCACTACCTCTGATCATGAAGCAGGGCAGACATAGTACTTGAACATATAGGACATCTTTTATGAACACAGTAATAATATTCTGAAACAAATTCAGGATTTGCATTGGGAGGTGTTTCATGTGGGAGAAGTGCTGAGAAAGAGCAAACTCAAACCTGTTTATGCTCATCACTTAAATCAGCAGCAAAGATTAAAGTTAGCAGCAAAGTATGAAGGGAATAAAAAGAGACTAGGGTACAGGGCCTGTGTATGTTTGCTGTTGCTTTCAATTGTGTCTAAAAAATCCTTTAAAAAAAGCAAAGAAACAGTGAAATCTTAATTAATAATTTGTACTATAACCAGAAGTAGTGATGAGGCCCAGTTCTGTACATATTTGTATGTTTGGTCAAGTACCCACATCAATGCAGTAATCTTGTTACTTTTGCTCTAGCCATGTGCTTTATAAAAATTTCCTCAGCCAGATATAACATCCGTCAGTATTAGCTCGCTTCAGTTGTGTATTCTGACCCAGTAAATATTATTCACATGCCAACAGAGTTCTCCTCTAATGAGGGCATTATCTCACAAGAAACTTTCACTAAACTTGAAAAAACTTCATTACCTTGAAAACCTCTATACCTTTATTTTATCATACTCAAATTTGACTGCAAAGTCAAAAAAGATAGCAGGGGGGAGTGGGATGGGCAGCAACTTTGAGGTGAACAACAGTAAGTTGAATTCTGTCAGTTTAATTAAAAAAAAAAAAAAGAAAAGAAAATTCAAACAGAACGAAATATCAATAGACAGCAACAATTTGTAGAGTAGTATTTTACATAGCTCTTACAAACAGATTATATTTTAAAATTTTTAAAAAATTCCTGCAAAAATAAATAGTACTTATTTAGCATATGACTTATTTGGAAATAACATCTAAGAACTCTCTGTAAGTCATGACATTCAATCTTTTATTATATCATGTCAGCAGTAGTACTCTTAACCTGGGTGATTAAACAGAATTCTGGCTACTTTAGAGTGGTTTTTATGTCTCTGGTTGTCATGGACATTAAGAGAAGTTTACGTGGGTATCTGACAAAATGGATACATGCCATGCTCTTTGTATTACCATTCAAATTGTTGTTCTCAATTAGTTTTTTTTGCTCTGTATTGTTACTGTACAACTTGGATGCTCTCAATGACTTTTAATTCCTTCTTTATTATCAGTGTATGGTATCATAATGAAAGGAAGAACCACAAAGTTTTACTTTCACACACACTGAAGTTAAACTTTGCAGACAGGATCTGGTAGCTAGTCAGTTTGAGTTGCAGCGAAAATTAAGATTTCTGTGTACAAAATTTCATTTCTTTCATTACATTCTTCATTTCATTAAATACAAATAAGAATTGTTTTGTGGCCTTCAATCTTCCTTCACTGGAGACAACACCAGAAATCTCAAAACACTCGTAGGCATAAAATTTTTAAAATTTTGTTGTCATTTATGATGCTTTTTCTGGTTATTTGTCGCACTTACAAGTGTGACACAGAGACCAGAATTGCAAAGCTGACTCAGGGAAAGGAATGGGAAAATAAACTTCATTGAGGTCATTGAAAACACATCAAAAGACTTGTAATTCCTTATAAATGTGAAGAAAATCAAAGAAATCCCTCTGATAGAGGCAAATCATGAAAGAATTTCTGCTGTCATAATCTTGTACGTGTGTTTACCAAAGAATAAATGTAGATACTTTTTAAAAAAGCAATTGCACATTTTTCTATTTAAAAATACTTACAAAAACAATTATTTTTATATTCTATGTGTGTGATAGAAGAGCTTTCCTATCATACCACAATGATTACCAGCAGCAAGGCCAAAATGTATTTTGTAGAAATAATGTTCCTAAAGCAAGTCCTGCTTTGAGAGAGCTCTTAGTAAAAGCCCTTTAACATTATCCTCAATGTTGTTTGCAGGAAAAGTATTTCATGTCGTCAGAGCTGGGAAGAGGTGAGAGCAAAAAGAAATAGCTCTATTTAAGTACATAAAGACATACACATTGGCATAACTTTTCCCTCTTTTTCCTTGTCTTGCCTCTGCTTTTATGGAAGTGCTACTTCCAGGTGGAATGCTGTTACCTCTTGAGAGGTATACTTCCAGTTCATATAGTAGACTTCAGCACAATTACAAAATAACTCCCTTTTGTGATGCTTTCCTGTGTTGGTTGTGGACTTTGAAAAGCAGCTTATTTAGTCTTGATAAATTATTTCACTTAGTAAATGGAGTTATACATGAAACAAGGAATAGAACTAGATATAGAGCCTGGAGATGAAACTTAATCCTCAAGTGTTCCCTCCTTAATTCAAGTGATTCATCACATATATACTTTAAAAAATACGATAAAATCATTTGACCTTGTGTCTGGAGAGTAACAACTGTAGCTTTTTTGACAAGTCACATGTAGCTAAACTAAAGATTCAAAATTCACTTTTCAGTAACAGGGGAAGCAAAATGCTTTCCTATGTATACTGTGACTCATTACATACTTTAAACCTCTGCCCTTTTCTGATGAATTTTAAATGTCAATGACTACAAAATGATGTGCTCCCGCTGCTTTGCAGTCCTAGTCATAATAAGTTTATTACTCATTTTTACAGACACAGGGGAAAACCCAATTAATTTAAATGCCTATTAGACACATAAGGAAATCATCAAAAGACTTGTACTGCAGAAGCCTTTTTTGGTGATGTTGACTCCAACTGTTTAGGCAGCAACCATCTCTAAGTTTCTTTCTAAGCAACCGTGACAAAGCAATAATGCAATGCAAGAAACACAGAAGATGAAGAACATGGAAAAATGTATAAATACTGGTTTTGATCAGTATACCACTTCTTGGATTAAAACCTATAAGAAAGACATAGCTGATACGTCAGTTACATGTAAAAACAAATGAACAAAACCCAAACTACATGTTAAGTATGTGTGCATTCCAAGATAAACTAAAAGGAAAAACTCTTATTTGACATAACATATATACTCCTTGTATTTCAAAGAAGAATTTTTCATACAAAGTATTTAATCCAAAATGGAAACCAGCAGATAGTACTAAAATCCTTAACTTTAGTTGAAAGTTGATTTACTGATGTAAATCAAAAAGTGTAAAATGAAATGTAAGATTAATTTTTTGGCATATTACTTCATTTTAAAGATTCTTATTTGAGTACTTGGAAAACAATCCCTTTTTGGATCAAATAACAAACATATTACCTTCTCCAGAAAGTATGTCCACAGTTTCTATAGTTATTCCATAGGCATACACAGGAAAAGATTCACAGAGCACAAGTATAACTTGTCTTTTTAAACTTCAATTAGATGTTTATTCCTCAGATTTAGACAGTAGTGCCTGACCCATCAATCAGTTTTTGTAGCCTGATATATTATCAGAGAACCAAGAGCCACAAATTAGGCTTTCCTAAACTCAAATTTTGGAAAAGAATAAAGATAAATCTTAGTGTCTGCAGGTTCACCTAGTCCAGGTCTGCAGGTGATTTGGACTGTCCTCTACCATCTGGGCAACTAAACTTTGCCTAGGATAGATTTTGATTCCCTACCTGGCAGTGGAAGAACAATGTCACACACATTTCTGGAAGCTAATCAATTTTCAGAAAAGCTTTACATAAAAGTTCAACATAAAGATAACTGAGAGATTTTTGTCAGTCTCTGGTGTACAAAAGCAGGGTGTCCTCAAAGCTTTAGAATCTAGTATTTCAATTTAAAGAAAATGCTGGTTAAATTCAGCTGAAATTTAAATTCATCTACCACAAGGTTGAGATCTCTTTTGGTAGGGGAAAATTGTCTTATAAATGTTTATATTTCTTTTTAGCTGTGAATTAACAAAATATTAAATCAGACATGTAAAAAAATCTCCACATTTTAATTTACTTACAGTAAAATAAATACTGTGACTAGACACTTGGGGATAAGAGAAAAAGGTTAAGTAGCGAGTACACTTAGGAAATGAACATGAGATGCAAAAGTGGAGATTGTAAAATATGAGGAGAAAGAAGAAGTACCTAGGGATGGTGAAGAAAAAGAAAGTTAAAAAAAAAAAAAAAGAAGAAAAAGGTGCCAGAAGATGGAATCTTTTGATAATGCAAAGGAATATAGATTAATTTTGCTTTCTGCTGCCTTTGTTTCCCTCATTTTGCATTCTAGCCGTTTATATGCTTTGCTTACTAAACAATCCTAAATCAAAGATTATTTCTACATAATTTTTTGAATGCTAGCTTTGAATTTTTTCTTGAGTTACAGCCATTTGTTACTCGGTACCTTAGGATTTCTGATACAGGAAGACAGTCATATTAATGTTCTTAATTTAAATAGTATTTTAGATGTTTTCAATATGAGTAAAGGGATACAGCTTTTTCTTCTATAAATGTGATTACAGTCAGTTGAAACAAATCACCAGGTGTGAATTACAATACTATCAGTTCAATAGATGTTTAACTAAAAGCAAAATTAATAGAATAAGAATATATATTTACAGAGGAAGTACTCCCACAGATTGTGAAAGTTGTTACTAACAGAATTTCAACAAAATATTCAATTCAGAAAGAATGGAGGGTACTCAGATAAATACAGTGGTTTTATCAAATATAGCTTAGAAATGCTTTTTTCTCTGTTATGACAATACATTAATAGTCTTATACAACTTTGTGAATATCAGAACTGCACTTCTGGTTTTGGAAGCATTATCTACACACATGCATTGAACATAATTATTAAATGACTCATCAAATCATTCAAATTTAAATAAACTATTTTGTAATGCAGTTCCATGTTTAAGCAAGATAACAGTTTTCAGCAGACGTCATCAGTATTTTCATTAAAAGGGAAATACCTACCATAACAGAACAAAACTAGAAGTAGAACGTTACAGGAAAGAAAAGTGTTGGGGCTGAAAGAAAACTCTTTTCTTATACTACACAGTAGGGCTAAAAATTAGGCAAGTTTTTTGGTGTACAGGCCCTTCATCAGGTCTGTTGGAGCATCTGAGACTAGAAAAATAGCCTGAAAAGCAGCATGGGCAGCACAGGACTACCAGGTCTTATCTTGGTCTTGCTGCTCACTCTACAAAAAGTTTGGCTACACCTCCATAAAATTCTATGCCACACCCATCCATACGACATAAAACTTGGCTCTGAGTACCCTCTGGGTAAACTTCGACCACTTCAGCCCTCAAATGTGACTGTCTTTTATACCCCAGAAGTCTTGGGGTGTACTACAAAGGCACAATGTGGATCAGGACATTGTTACATGAATGTGGAGGGAACCAACCTGACGGTGCCTTCTCTGCCTCAACCATGCTGGCTTTTGGGATTGTTCACCATGCTCACTTTCTTGTTTGGCACCCAGGCCAAACTCAAATTAACCTCTTCTTCCTTCACATACTGAAATCTGTCTTATCATTTTATTATCCCTACTGTGAAAACTTTCACTCAGGCAATCAATAACAGCAACCTTTTCTGCCAGTCACACAAATTTCCCCCTGCAGCTTTTCAGCTCATAGGGAATGCTGATATTGAAGTAATACTCACTGTTAGTTTTTCAGCTTTAAGTTCTGAATCCATCTATTTCCTTCCCTGTATTTCCAAGTAAAATTCAAGTCAAATATTACAGTTAATTCCCATTGATTTACAGGAACTTTATGTGGCTTGAAAATACTGCTAGCTACCAATCTCACATATTCATTAAATTGTGATGTCTTCCTCCTCCTTGAACTCTGAAACATTGCAGATTGGACCAGCTAGTAAGACAACCAGGTGACTAAAACGAAACTAGCAGATAATTAATAATAACAACAAAGGGAATAGTCAGGAAAATCTGAACAATTTCTGAGAATCTTAGGAAAAATTAGGCTGCAATGCTCCTCTGAAGACCATCTATTCCAGTTCAAAGCTGGACTGGAACAGGCCTTTGGAAGGAGCTTCATATCTGCAGCATTGCTAATGTAGCCTAGTCTCTGGTTAGGGTTCATTACCATAGCTGTGCTCTGCTGACTCAGCTTCATTCCAGAGCATTTAATTTTTAAGAAACTCTTCCATTTTATTCTGCTTTCAGCAGTCTGGAGTCACCAGAACATGGTTTTTTTATTTATTATTACTGCCTCTCACTTAAAATCCTTTTCCTTAAAACTGAGGAAATTTGGCGCAGTGGAACTTTGCAGACATGTCTGCTTCCATCGGGAGCCTGTATGCTTCTCACAGAAAGGTCTAACAGCTTGGAAATTCAAAGTAGGACCTCTGTGAAACTTTAACATGAAACAGAGGTTGTTATACTCTACACAGTCAGCCTTTTCCAAAAGCTGCTAGTATCCACAACTAATAAGGCAATCATGCAAAAAGTCTGTATAAAACCTACTATCTGGCACTTGCAAGATTGGGAAAAGGTAAGGTGAAGCAAAGGTACTAAACTTCTGCTCCTCAGAGCACTGACAGCACAGCAAATAAACAAGGAGGAACTGAAGAGTTTTAACAGTCATTACTACAAGACGATTCCATCTCTACATCCCTTTATTGAAAATACATATATAAGTGATTCTTATCAGCAACTTTCAGGATATACCTATCCACAAACACAAATAAACATCTATCTTATTGAAAACCATGTGTTTTATGGCTGCCACCAGCATTATCCAACACTCCGGTACATACCGCACTCCATTAAAAAAAATATTTATGTATTTTAGTTTATATTTCTCTTCACAGTCTTATACAGACTTCATCCACCACAGAAACATAACCAACCATGGCATGAAATGCAGCAGCTGTTTCACAGCTTTTGGCAGATATACAGAAAGGTTTAATGAGAAGACTGGCCCAGGTAGCCAAAACTAAGATGAATTAAATAGTGAGAATACTATTACCCGAGCTGAAAATTTGACCAGGATATTGAATCAACCTGTTAACCAAACTGGCATGATGCTTTTAGCCTTGTTTAATAAATAAAAAAGCAACCAAACTCTACGTCAACATCTAAATCATCTGTCTCCCATTCATTTTGCCTACCTCCTTCAATAGCTTTTGAGTTTCTTAGCCAATTTCAAGCAAATTCTACAGACAAGCAGAGGCCTCCAATACTACATTCCTGCAAATTTTCTGAAAATAACAGAGAAAATAAGAACTCCCATTTATGTCTTTACTACGGGACTGCAATGAGCATGAAGACCTTATTAAACACCAGAAAACTGATGCAAAAGACCTTGTAAATGTCTCTGTTACAAAAAACCTTCAATCACTGCTCGTTGAACATGTAAGACAATCAACTCTGAGAAATGAGTCCACAGGAAATCCAGCTTACTTAATTCCGAGTCATGAAAATAATTAAAAACAGTAAGAGGTTAGGACCTGGGATTTGTATCTCATGTACAAGGCATTACTTTCCACAGAAAAGAAAAAAATCTGATGAGGCTATTCAAGCAAGAGGATCTTTGTATACCTTATGTGCCTGTTGCTGGAGGCTTGGGTTTGTAAGAAATGGCTACAGTGTATCATCCTTCCAGCTGTTCCTTCAAAACTCCTTAGCTTAAAACATACATTTTGCATTTGCCTTCTCAATACTAAATATAATCACACTTATCTATTACATATATTATATGTATAATTACAAACCTATCACAGTAAGCATGACTTTTGTATCTTCATATTGTTACTGAACCCTTATGTTTATGAATAAAAGTCAAAATATAACATGCTTTAAACCACTGAGCTTTCAACCAGGAAAGAGCTGCATGCTGTTAGCGAAAGGATAAAGGTTTAGAAAAGAGATTTTAAGTGGTTCCCTCTAATGGTGGGCTTAATTTAGACACTTTTATTTTTAATTTAACTCCACACAGCTGTTCTTACCCTTTGGTGGTATTCTAGGACCATTTTTTCTTCATTACAAAATGGAAAGGAGGGGTGTATCTAATAGCACATTTGTTTAGAAGATAAATAGCAGTCCATCTCAGCCAAAGCGGCATCATTTGTGACTCGTATCACAGACAAAAATTCCAAAACCTTAACTCACAGCAAACTTTCAGAACTTTATGGCACAAAGTTCCTGTAGTTCATTCAAATGGATTACTCATTTGGAAGTAGCTGTGCAGGCCAAAATTCATCTCTCCAAACACAGATAACATTAGCCATATTTACTTAGGGCCCCTCCACAGAAAATGGAGATAGACAGACACTTCTAGGACATGATTCACCTCCTCCTCAAGCAGGAAGAGATTTAAGACAGATATAGTAAAAATACCCATATCTCAGTAAAAGGAGCCCAGTTGACTGGTGTTGATGCACTAAAATCACATTCCTACACTTTGGCAGTATCCTGTTTTAGGCACTTATGTGCTCATTCAGATTCATGATTAAGTATGCAGTGCAAGCACCTGTTGGTGGCGAGACACCAAGTATCATCCAATAAGTCATTTGATAATGAGTCAGTAATCCACTGATACCTAGCGTGTAATTTTCTTTCAGGCAGTGAAATTATCCAAGAGAAAATGTATTTGAATTCAAGGAGATTACAAACTTGCAAAAGGAGTTCTGTACACACATAATTATATACCCTATATTGATTCAAGTAGGCTTCACAGAAGTTAGAAACAATTTTGGTGACAATTCCTCAGGTGGGAGGTTTTCATCACACAGTCAAGCCAAAAAGAAGTGTTCAGCAGAACCATGGATCCGTTCTTGACGAAATTTAACTTTTGGTATGTGATAAACAAACTGAGAGAAATCTATAGCTACAAGCATCAGAGGTTTGCTGCTGCAAATCAGATATTTATGTAAGTACAGTAACATGATACTGTAAAAGATTTAAAAATTACCGAGTTAGCTTCTTAATACTAGAGAAGTGCAGGTTTAAACTATGTAACTTAATACTACATTTAATTGTAAAAACAAGTACAAATAAACTATCTGAATCTAAAATTAAACTTGTAATTAAAAATGAACACATAATTTAGGCCCTAAAACAAATCACATAAGCATCAAAACGATCCTTAAATAAGGACAAAATCATCCTGAAATGTTGCACATAAACTTAGACAGGGGAGAAGCTCAATATAACCACGTAATAAGCAAAGAACAAACAAAAGGAACTCCATTGTTATCATGCTAACATTCTAATAAAGATATAAAAATATATTTTAAAAATTGTTACTTACCTTGGAGATTTGAAACAATGTGGACTTCTGAATAAACTACAACCAGTCTATTTCCAAGAGAGAATTGTCTAACTTTTCCACTACTTTCAGATCTGGAGTGGAAGATATTTTAGGCCTGGCCAAATATCACTGGAAGAAAATTCGTTCACATGTTTGGCTGTGCTTTGCATTCCATCCCGTTGCTCTGGCACACAGACACAGCTAATTATAATCTGTGACATAAGCGGTTAATTCTACTGCTAAAATGGTTGTGTACTGACTCCAGAAATGAACTGCCCCACTGTAAGACACAACCAATCCATAATGTGCACTAAAACGCCCAACCTGTCACATAACGCCAACTCCTTTATTAAAATCTGAGAATGTGAGCACTCCATAGGATCTGCATGTAAAAACTATTATCAGAGTTAGCTGCTAGCAGCACGCAATGCAAAATTAGAAACAAAAAGCCTTCTGCTTTCTGTTCTGAATCCGTATGTAACATCCCAACTGAATTTTAAGAGTCCATTTTCTGAAAACTTTTCATTTTAATGCTAACATTATTCTAGCTATAATCTATACTGGGTTGCAGATAAAAAGTCTCCTTAAAAAAGGAAATACAAATATTGTAATATACCTATAATAGCACATATAAAGTTTATACAAGAACTATACCAACAATTACCAATCCTTCCAAAAAGTTAAGCCTAGCTTGGTACCTAAAACACAGATGCATATATATGCATAGATGCGTACAAATACTAAGAGCTATATTAAAAAAAAAAAAAAGTTGCATGTATTACATACTTTCAGAGGACATTATAAAAGTTATAAGACATCATTTTTTTTTTTTCAGTACCATTAAAGCTTTGAGTTCTCAAATGCAGAAAAATAATTCCAGCCTGGAACTGCTTACATTAGATTGACTACACAAACATTGACCAGCAGACTTCCTGTTCAACCTGAGATATGTTAGAACCTGTGCTAGTAGCTTTCCACAATGTAAAAAGCATTAAAGCATTAAAGCTTTTTTGATATTCCAAAATAAAAGGTCTGTGCTATGTGAAGCATTGCAATCATCACCCACGTTTGGACAGTTTCATTTCTCAAAGCACAATGTTTCCTTGTTTTCAGCCATGTGCTCACACTGTCATCACGCTTTAGAAGATGAAGCGCCTATCAGACTTTTAACAGCTGCAGATCATAAATTTAGGACTGACACAAATCCAACTGATCACAGGCTTACAAGATACTTTTTTCGCTTCATGAATTCTGTGGCCATTAATCCTTTATCAGACTCTGTTTGCTTTTACAAATGCAAAGAAATTAATTCACTGGTATCTGCCAAAAAAGACAAATATGTCCAATAACAAAATATTTATCAATACCTTTAAAACAGATTTTATATTTAATCTCAGGGTTGTATGAAAGATAAAGTGTGAGGAAAGCATTTCCATGTTGTGTTAACACCAAAGCTTTTCTTTAATTGAAATTCCTTTTAAGTATTAGAGGAAGAAACCTATAAATGATGGACAGTTTTGAAAGGTTCATTATTTAGTCATTATTTAGTTAATTGGGTATTCATGTCTAGGGATTTTCTGGAAAATCTTTTGCCCATTCTTGGACAAAATCAGTGGATCAGATAAAACTGGGTACATGACCCTCAAAACCCCAATGTTTTTAACTGCATTTTAACAGGTTTTCTTTTGACATATTTGTAGTTATTTGATTTCTCGACATACAAAAAAGATTGAATAACATAATGCCTAGTTACTGAAAGATTAGATCCTATCACCCAGCATCTCTCTTTATGACAGAACTTCACGTTATTTTCCATATACGATTTCTCTTCACTGCTCTAGATGCATGATACGCTTTGTCTTTTTCTCTTACATAACTAATTTCTGCAAACTAAAAGCTTGAAAAAATGAAAAGAACAAATAAATACCTCAGTTAGCAACTTCTGAAGTTCTCATGAAGTAGGACTGAAGCAAGAGCAACTGTCAGTGAGTTCTGTACCATCTGAAGGCAGCTGTCCTCCTATCTAAATGCAAAGAAGGGAAAGAGAAAGCAAAATTTTCCTTGAGTATGAAGAAAAAAAGAGATATATTCATGAATAGCCCTCCTGACTACTTTAACTGACAACATCTTACAAGAGATAGAACAAAATTCACTGAGCTTAAAACTGCAGAACACAATGGAAACACTGGACACCCAATAGCTGTTTGGACTGCTGCTGCTCATGACAGCAGAGTTTACAGTACATGAGAAATAAACATTAGTCAAAAATCTACATGCAAAATAATAAAAAATATTTCTGTTGCAACTATAAGATTAGAATCCATTAGTATAATGAACAATAACTTCAATTATGGGGTTACATTGCATTTGTACAAAATCTAAATCTTTCTCTCCCTCAAGTAATTTTCTTTACAGTTCCAGAATGCCGATATCCTATTCCTCACCCCAAAACTGCCAACCTCCTTTTCAATTGGATTTTGAAAGTCAATGGCTAGTGACTTAGTCCTGGAAAGGTAACTAAGCAAACATATTTATCTTTCGCATTTTCACAGTCCATGCACACCATCACCTGACTAACTAGAAGCACTTGCAAACTTACATCAGGAAAAAACAATGGGAAAAACCCCAGAAATTATGGTTTCAATATTCTGCTATTTTAACCAATTCTACTTTTTTTAACAGAAGTTTGGTGTATCCTTATAAGATTTAAAAAACACATGTGTATTCCTCAAAGTACAAAACAGCACAGTGTTGGAGCAGACACTATCAGGTATCAGCTTAAGTAATTCATCTAACTAGAAAAGACATAGAAGACATTTTGTCCTGTCAGATATTTTCCAAGTCTGTGAGATGTTTAAAGACTGTGATAAGCAGCAGTAAGCAAAGGATATTTAAATGGTGATAAGGATTTGGTAAGCAAAGGGCATTTAGGAAACAAGAATATTCTAGCCTGCATAGGAAATGCAATTTATCTGAAATACTGTGATTATGCGGAAAACAGTAAAATAACTAAAAGTAGGATTGTATGGATGTGTAACTCCAGATGATATCAGAGATCTTTTTCAACCTAAAAGATTCTATGAAACAGGAGTTTTGACATATCAAATATTAAAAGATACCTTGGTAAAGGTTCAGAAAGATAGAGTAGTGTAGAAAAAGCAAATTTAAGGACAAAATGGCAGAAACTTTGGGGAATAAAGTATGAATGGAAAACCAAAAAGCAACCAAATTCTCAACCAAAGCAGGGGATACTTTTAATTATGGTCAGAAAATACAAAAAGTAATTATTTACTAGACATCTCTGGACTCCCAATAAAAGAGGGGAAATGTCCAAGTATCCTCTATTCTTGTTCTTGGGCATTTTAGTTACCCATGAGCTTGAATAATGATGCCACAGAAAAATCAGCTTTTCAAAACTGATTTTTTCCAGTTCTCCTGACTTTCCACTATGTTAGAGGCTCCAATGTGATATTAAGCAACAACTGGTGGAAAGAATTCTTCTAGTGTTTCCCTCCAGAGCATTTTGAATAGGCTGTGTTTGATGTGCTTTTTAAGTTTGTAAGGGATAGGACAGCTGGTCATTTATTGATAGATTGAGACCTTACCTCTTCCTAAGAATAGGGCTATGGTGACTATTTAAAATGGGATGTAATCTTCTAAACCTGAGCAAAAGAGTGAGCCAAAAGAGGGTTATATCTTTCCCATATAAATAGAGAGAAACATCTGAAAGTTACTCTTACACCAATTAAAGCTATAAATATGCAGGTGTTTTAAGGAGTTATAAAGTGGAAAGTACTCCAATAGGAACCTTTTAAAATAAACACATGACTCACAAATATAAAGCTTTAAGGGAGATCTGCTTAGACCATTTAATTACATGACATCTACAAGGAGGTTCAAAACAGCTTTGAAACTCAGAATATTTATGTTTTGTTAGAGAACAAAAAAGAATAAACCAAAAGAGAAAAATCTTAAAATTACTACGCAAAACAATATGAAAATAAAGGAAGTTGTAAGTATCCAACTGCCCTGTGTGTCAGTGCACAACAGGTCTGGTTTCTAGGGATTTTTTTCATCTGTGAGCACGAACAGGCTGCGGGTCTATTGCCTGATCATCCTAACAGGATCTCGATCGCTACTTCAGCTGCTAGGTTTTTGTTCCTTGCTGCCACACCCCGCTTCTCTATCCCACTTTTTGACACATTCTGTCACCTTTCCTCCCCAATACACTCAGTGGCTCCAGAAGACAAATCTTTTTCACTTATTGTTCACCAGCTCTACTCAATCTCTTTTCGAATTAACGTAGACACAAAATTAATTTACATAGAACAGTTTCAAACTGTCACAGAGGGCTAGTTAAGGTTTTTTAAGGGGGGGAGGATGTGTTAAATGATATCTTCTGCTTGGATTGTGTTTTCACACAATCTGATTAAAAACTATTTCATTTCTGTGAGTTTAATTCTGCATGAACCTTTAAAGAAATTAAGAAGTGAAACAACAAGTGACAAGCTGCATGTGTACTCTGTGCTTACCACTGGACTCTACAAAGATGAGCCTGACAGCTGCCCTGGAATATAGGTGAGTTAGGAGAAACTTATCTTCTAAGAGCAAACAAGAAAGCTCATGTTTGTAGACCCTTTCAAAGAGTCCAGCTGAAAAGATTAATTTGGAGTCTGCAGCTTATGCAGACTGGAAGACACAAGGGAGGGACCTTGCTCCAGCACTACCTTAAAAGCAGAAAATGTTGCCTAACTTAGTATCAAGGAGAAAAAACCCCACCAAACACTAAATGTCCAAGTGGATTTGCAATAATTTTGTCCTGCTGCATTTTTGGTATAATTCAAGCATTCTCCTAAGCATGAAATGCAAATACTATTAGCTTGAGGAAGTTAATTATTAGTTTTTTCTCAGCAAGAAAACCAGAAATGTTTTTTTCTTTGGTATACTTAAAGAATACAGAAATGTATACTTTCGTTTATATGAAATTCTCTAATATTCTGGACAGGAGGGTGGAGCAAAGCACTTTTTAATAGGTGTGCTATTTTGTGCATTGGGATTTTTATTTTAGGATATGATTCATTGTGCACCTACTCAGAGCTCCATCTCCAAGCACTCTGTGACAGGCAGAATAGTGTATTTACAATTCTATTTCGTACACTATGTCAAATCACTTCTACAACAGATGTCAACAGCACTGACAACCAACAGAGAACCATGTTTCATGTTCTCTGGTCATAACATTTCCTCTTACATCATCTGGCCTTTACTAAAAAGAAAAGCAAAACCTCAAATGCACTAAATGTCCAGAGCAGGATGGTCTGTTACGCCTTGGGATATCTGAATTCTGAGGATTCAAGTGAAACACATGGCTGTCACCCGGTACGGATGGCTGTATGAAACAGAAAACTGAATGACTGTCCCTCCATGGTAAAACAGGTTTATTAGGTCTTGAAAGCACTGCCTCTGTATCCATATTCTCATATTGCATAATGGCTGGTACAGAGGCAAACCCTAAAGAATCCGATGAATTTAACGCTCTCGTTTGCTCTCTTCCTATTTCTTTTATCTTCTTTCATTTTTCTTGCTTCCTTCCCTACTCAATGACAGAGCAGAAGTACTGGTGATCGAGAGATATAAAAGTCTGCCATTTTATTTTATTATTAAATTTTGTATTTCAGTAACATAGTATATATTTAATTCTGAGAAATGAAGCATTTATCTAATTTGCATTTGAAACAAAAGCATATAAAGCACATAAAACTGTGTTTAAATCCAGTTACTCACTGTCTACTTAATTAGTTAGAATAGTTTTCTCATTCAGTACCACCATGGACCTTTCCAGAAAGAAAAAAAAGAAAGTTAAGGCACACAAGAAAAATATTTCCAGTTTCAAAAGATTTAGAAGAAGAGAAGTGAAAATATGAAAATTATAGTGCTCTGGCCAGGACACTATAACAGGAACCATTGTCCCAGAACTCATGCCCTGACAGACCCAATGCCCAGAATTTAGTGGATCGTAACTTTATATTTGGAGCAACTGACTATTAAATTAATTCCATAGAGGGAATACACATTTGTTTAATTTTCTTAAAACTCCGATCTTCAATAGAAGTAATAAAAAGATGGAAAACTATTTAATAATGTAAAGCTACAGTATGAAAACAGTGCTTCTTCCCTGTTAAACAAGAGGGAAAAGTTATTGTAGGATGGTTGTACTGCAGACCAGCATTTATGCTCAAAGAGATTGACTAAGACTGGCTGTTATGTATAAATAAGTGAATACATTCTTAACAATTTGTTATGAGACCTAAAGAGAACTTCTTTAAATTCTCTTGTTGCATAGGTTCAGCTTACAAAATATCAAAAGTACTTGTAAAAAAACTCCCTGTTAAACCAACACTTAAAAGCTAACAGAAGAAAATACATAGAATTGAAAAGGGAGTTAATCCAAAGGTATTTTTTAGCTAATATGCAGTCATTTACCTAATTAAATCTTGATACAAGTGAAATGAGGGTGTTAGTATAAATCAGTGTATGAGCAAAACTAGTATATACATAATTTATATCCTAAATTTTATTTAGCACTAATCTAGACAAAAGAAGTTTGAATTTTTTTCATTTTACATGACCTGCTTCTGTTTACACATTCTGATGAATATTCAGTGTAAAAAGGAATCAGGAATAATGAAGGCTTCAGCTGTATAAGAAAGTTACATGAGTTTACATGATCTATTTCTAGACAATTTGTGTTTATATTTACACATATAAAACAGAACTTTGAAGTGGATCCGCTTAAAAGTTTCCTTTAGGGTGAGCTCCTCACAATAAGTCTCAAGATTATACTATAATTTAAAAAAATAAAAAAATTTAAATAGAGAACCTGGAAGCAGATAGGTAAGACAGAATGTAAATAGAAGAAAGCTTATGAACAAGTAATTGCCTGTCCATTTTTCTTTGCTCAAAGCACCCTTCCTTTCAGACCTGATGTCTGTCCCCTCAGTAATTTTATTGCAAAAACTCTGAAGTTCCCTCCAGTATCAAGGAGGTTTCCATTTTATCACCTGTGAAATTTGACTTGCAGCTCTGCAAGTCAAAGGAGCAATTTCTCCTCTTAACTGTTCCTCTGGAGCTGCAGGCTCTTAGACCCTCATTGTGCTTCTTCCTGCTTTTTTACTCCTTGATAAATTTGTGGTTTCTGAAATTGTCTTTTTTAGAGTATTTTTATATGCCCCTAAGGAATGACAATCTTCTCTAATTCCTTCTGAGGTCTTACCTGATACAGTTAGTCTTATAAATAGAACACATCAAGTAAGAAGAACTAAGAGCCCCCAAGTTAGGCCCTACCCTCCTATGTTGTAAAATGAATTTACTAATGGACAAAGGGAAACACTGTTCTTCCATAATTTGCACAGTATACACCATAATATAACCAAATTATGTGCTTGCTGAAATCTGACATTTTCACTGTCGCTGAATGAATTAATGTCTTGCAGTCAGAGTAGGAAAAGCTTTTATCCAATACTGATTATCTCCTGTGGTTTTTTTGGTAGCCAAGGAAAAGCAACGTTCCCAAACTATTTAACTTTTCCTTTAAAACTATGCTACAAAATGCTGAATGATTGATGATTTTTCCTTTTACAAGTTCCCATTGTAAAGCTGTTCTGAAGTAGATTAGTATTAATTTTGCAATCAAAATCATACTACACCCTATGACTCACTGAAAGAATGCCAGGGAAAAAAAGCCCTAGCATTTTAAAATGCCAAAAATGGGGTGGAGGGTGAGAAAAGGCACAAAAAAAGTGCAGTTTTAGTGTTACACAGTAAAACAGCCTAAACCACAGATATATTAGCTATTATTCTGGAAACTAGAAGTATACAGTATTTTATAGCATTTCCATTTTTGTCTGCGAAACTGAGTCCCTCACTTTTAAATTCCCAAGAAATAGTTAACACATGTACTGTACAGGTACAGAGTCAACCCTGCAAAACAGTTCACAGAGAGAACTTCTCACCTTGAAGGCCTGAGTAATCTTTGGTTAACAAAACACAGTTACATAT
The DNA here is from genome assembly GCA_013399195.1 of Dicrurus megarhynchus. Taxonomy (NCBI): domain Eukaryota; kingdom Metazoa; phylum Chordata; class Aves; order Passeriformes; family Dicruridae; genus Dicrurus; species Dicrurus megarhynchus. The sequence continues at coordinate 2,618,023 of VXAD01010129.1, forward strand.
TGGGTTTGCATGGCCAGGTTTTGATAATAGGGGGGCTACAGGGGTGGCTTCTGTGAGAAGCTGCCAGAAGCTTCCCCCATGGCAGCAGAGCCAATCCCTGTCAGCTCCAAAGGTGGACACACTGCTGGTCAAGGCTGGGTGGATCAGAAATGGTGGCAATGCCTCTGAGATAACATATTGAAGAAGAAGAAGAAGAAAAAAAAGGTTACTGCACAGATGTAATTGCAGCCAGAGAAGAGCAGGGTGAGAACATGTCAGAGGGACAGCCCTGCAGATNGCAGAATCGTCTCCTGTGGGAGGGACTCCACACTGGAGCAGGAGAGACTCTTCTCCCTGAGAATAATAACAATAACAATGTGTGATGAACTGACTGTAACCCTCATTCCCTGTCTCCCTGCACTGCTAGGGAGGAGGAGGCAGAGATGAGAAAGAGGGAGAGGTAGGGGAAGGTGTTTTTACTTCTCATTATCCTGCTCTGATTTGTTAGTAATAAGTTCAATTAATATCCCCAAATCAAGTCTGTTTTCCCCATGACAATACTTGGTCCTTATCTCAACCCACGAAACCTTCATCATATTTTCTCTCCCCTGTCCAGCTGGGAAGAGGAGTGATAGAGTGGCTTTTGTGGGTGCTGGGCATCCAGCCAGGGTAAACCCTCTACACATTAAAAAATACAATTCAATTGATGATTTCCCAAGATCACTCCATGAAGAATCTGTACTGAACCATACTTCAGAATGCAAGACTGAAGTACTTATTTCAGAGTCACTTTTCTGGATCAAGATGATTGCCCTCATTGGGTGGACAAAGGAAGCTTAACATTCAGCTCAGGAGTTTTTACCTCTTCTAACATTCTAAAAAGACAAAGAGAAGGCCAGTGGAAAGGAAGCAAAAAAAGGACAAGCTATTTTTCTTATCAACCACCATAACAAACCAGCAATTTGTCCTCCTGCTTTCTGTGTGAAAAAAATCAAACACCCTTTAAAGAGCTATAGTAGAAATGTAGAGAAAATACTTTTTAAGGATCTGGTTTGACATTCTGAACTTGTATTGAAGCAGAGCCTTGGCACCAAAAGTTAAGTCGCAGCTCTTGGTCCATAAGATCTTTTTTGAGCTACTATTCATAAGAAAGACTGTAAAAATAACAATAATATTGTTAGCATACCCCAACTATCTGTGGGCCCTACTGAGATTTTAGCTTTGCCAAAATGCAAGTAGAAATATTAGGCACATGAGAAGTGAACTTAATTAGGAACTTGCCATCTGGCAAATGTTAAGTGGTGCCCTTTCAATATAGAAGAAACTATAATCAACCAGGGAACAGACTATAAGCTATTTCCTGTTTGATTGAAATGAGCAAATTAACTATGGGAATAGTGTATTATATAGTATTTTGAAGGGTTATCCTCGAGGCTCAGCTGTAGGCAACCACAGCGAGCAGAGTAACCACAGTAAAAGTGTTGACTTAAAATTGACAGATGTAAATTGATAAATTTTGGCAGTCTTTAAGCATATGACATCCCAACTTATTAAGCAAAGTTTGAATACACTTGTAAAATAAATAACTGTATCAGTTTAAACAAGAAATAATAGTAGTGCTATCTGAAGCAATGTTTATTATAATTTGGCATCCCATTCTGACAGATTATTTTGAAAAATAATAAAGAATAACCAAGTAGTATGGAAATGGACAACAAACTGAAGTAGGCTCTACTCAGGTGCTCTAGTTGTGCAAAATAGGAGACAATTCGTTTGATTTTAGTAGGAAATGTTATCAACAAATGCCCACGTTTTTCCTCGAGTGAACTTGTGATTCATAATAGTTTCATAATTACTAGTCAAAGTAATTGACTAGTAGGGAATACGTGCATTTTAACCATAACCAGAAGGTATGGTTAAAAGCCTTTTTCCTTGTTACTTACTCACAACATTTAATGTCACATCTTTACTTCTCACACTCCATTGGCTTTGCATCGGCTGAAGTGACACCAGCTGCATCCTAGCTGGTATGATCATCTCATTTACTGTCTGGATAACTACACAATTTTCAGCTGTGCAGTCAAACACCCAGTCCATTGACTGTTAGAAAATGGCTGCAGGGCCAAACACAAAGCCAAGGCACAGATCAGCCCGTCCTGCAGAAAACAACTTCCAGAAATTCACTGTCCACTTCCTAAGAAAAAGGTGTCTGACCATCTCCAACTATGATGACCCACACTTACCCTTAAGGGTGTATTATATGTTATATATGGTGTATTAATGCAGCAGATAAGCACCAAAACCAGGCTAAAAGTGCATTGCTCTAGTCAGCTATTGCACAAAACTGAATGGACCCTTTTATGCACACTATAACTAGCTGCATATCCAGTTTAACCATGACTTAGAGGTATCTGTACTTTTTCTAGAATTTTCTATAGGAAGTATCCTTGATATTTCCTAGAATATTGATAGGAAGAGGCCTTAAAGAATAACCAGCAACATACAAGTAGTCAGTGCCGAGCCTTTCAGATTTTCAGAATGTGCACATATCTTTGGGGCTCTTTCTCTTTAATCGTCATTGTTAGACTTTATAATTAACTGATTTTACCTGCCTCATAGGAACCTTAAAATCTGATTCTGGGCTTGGCAAAACCATCAATACTAGACCACTTTATTTTTATATTCTCAAAGAAAGTTCTAGTAGTCACTTGATGTACTTCTCTTTCCTCATTAACTTTGCTTGACGTGCTTAGATTTTAAGCTTTTCTTAAGTCAAGGGCATCTTGCTTTGCTATCAATAGCTAGTAGTTCTTAGTTCTTATACCATTTAATACTCCTTGTCTGTCTTCTATATAATATCCCCAAAAGATGAAAAAAATTAATGAAGCTGCATTTTAAAAACAGACATATAGTCCAATACATTTGTGGGTGCATGTGAAAATACTTACAGGTATCTCTCAAAATTCCCTCACAATTCTCTACTGCTTGCCACCAGACCGAGCAAGTGGAAAGGATGGCAGTTTTGTTTGCTGCTGAAATAGTCTGGGGAGTAAAGGTCTGGTCAAGACTATATTCAGATTTTCTCCTGAGAATGGCACAGGAAGAGAAGCAATATTTTTGGATATTTGTGTTCTCCTTACATTTTTAAGACTGAATCAAGGAGGGATTGGCACTTTGACACCTGAGGCTAGAAGAGAAGTTGCCTCCAGCCATGCTGATTTTCATGACAGCTTTCCTGGGTATCTTGTTAGCTGAAGACTGGAAAGTCAGGAAAGATAGACACTGAATGTTGCATTTGTGATATTTAACATCCAACAGCACATAGGAATACTCTTCCTGCAGTGATATGGATACCCAAGTGACTGTGAAAAAGTGAAGACAATGACTCACCTTCAGGTTACACATTCAGAAACCGGAAGGAGTTGAATGAAAATGTGTTTGCACTGTTGCTAGGGAAGTTGTTCAATCCTACAGGCAGATTGTAACAATGCTGCATGTAAAGGCCATGCATTGAGAGACCAGGATGAGCAGCTGGTGAAGTACTGTAGGAAAGTTTGACCTTACTCTGGGAGAAACTAATGGAGGAAATCCCACAAAGGACAGACCCTGAACAAAGAAGGAGCATTTTGAGGCTGCTGGTTTAGTAGTCAATCTGCTATAGGAAGATACCATTTCTGCTCTTGATGCTTAACGTGCAAATTACATACCGGTTAAGGAGAATGGCCTTTAAGATATAAAAGACTACCTCTGTGAGCAACAAAACTATACTCACTGAACATTTTCCAGCAGCACCCTCCCCAAGATGATACACGACATTAGTACACCCTTCTAAACATACAATGTAACCTCTACAGAACAGGCCAATTTATAAAGAGATTCTTCTACATTAAGTTCTCTTTGCTCAAGTAGCATTTTATATCCTCATGTATTGCAAGGATCTTGTCTTCACTGCAAGAGAAGTCTTCACTTGTCTTTCACTGCAAAAGAACAGATTGGGCTTTGTTTTGTACCATTATTTCTACTTGCAGAATATTCTTATAGTAAGTCTATACCTTAGGTAGCTTGCTTTCTTTTCCAGCAATCATCAGCATTTGAAACAATGATTTGTACATGGTCTATATACTGTCAAATAGCTCCACTTTAAATCTTCTTCTTAAGCAGTAAAGATAATCAGGTAATTTGCATTTGTTAATTATTTTATGGTTACAAAAAAATAGAGAAAATATGTCAACCTAATTCGTATTTATATTAGTGTTATACACTCATTTATAATTTAAAAAACCCCCAACCTAACTAATAGAAAATATTTTGGGCTTTATAAATTTTTAAACGGCATATTCAGAAATTACAAAATTAAATCTGACAAGAAAAGACAGATTCACAGTCCCTCTTCCACGCTTAGTAAACAGTAAAATTTACATGCTTACTTATATTCCTCTATGAAAAACATAACTACCTTACAGTATTTTTTTTCAAAAGTTTTTACTGGAAATGCTACATAAAATCAACTACTTGTTCTGTGTAGGCCCAGGGAACAGATCCAGAGGAGGGCAAAGGCCCCGACTAGTAACATAAGGTAATAAATAGCAAGACAAACAGATGGACACATGGTAACTAATATTGTGTCAATTTCTTATGAACTAAAGTGACCTTATACGTACTTTGCATTCCCAAAAGATAGCTAAGCATAAATGAGTTACGAGGTTTTATTTTTTTTCTCTTCTTGACAGAGTAATTATCAATTAGCAATGCAGTGAAGGTTCTGTGTCACTCTCTCAGAACCACTAGCAGTTTCAAACTTTGAGATACGTATTCAATGTGCTTGGTGCAGAAGCAGCACTACTGATAACTGGCTATCTCTGAAGGATGCTTCCCAGTTTTCAGTAGATTGCAACGCAGCATCTGTAATGATGTCAAGTACCAACAGTTCTCACTCCTCATTCCTAAGCCAATCCCATGCAATTCATTACAGTTCTTGATTTCACCTGCTTTAGTAAGGATCCATAAATAGCATCCTTGAGAGAAAACATACAATTCTACAAATCAATGCTTTTCTGAGTATCAATAGTGTAACTTTTTCAGGGAGTTGATTCCATCCCAGCTAGACCCAGCTAGCAGTGACGTGCCTTTGGAGATATCTGTGACTTTTATTGAAGATGGATGCCTTTGTCTTCTTGCTTCTTTTTAGGCACTATGAAACAAAGATTCAATCTTAAGAGGAAAGACAGATAGAATTTAAGGAACAATGCTTGCAGTCACTAGAAAATCCTGAATTCTACAGAACTGTTGAGATAATTCTTATCAAGAGTAACTCTAATAATGAAAAAGTAAAGTATAATTTTGAGAACGAAATTAACAAAAGTCTGCCTGGTGCATTTGTGTTAATCTGGGCTAATGATCAGGAACAATAGCCTTTTTTTGTATAAACTACATGAAAATCTCAATGTTTCACTTAATAAATTACATAATATTTTAAAAGAGGATATTGATTTTATAATGAGGTACATTTATAGAGGCATTGAAAATTTACACTAAAATAATCTCCAAAAGTAAGTTTTACAAATTAAATGCTTTGAAACGTTTACAGAAACTAAAATCTTTCATAAATGACTCAATGACTATAGCAATACAGAGAATTCAGCAGCTATAGAATATTTGCTGCATTTTCCATTTTCTTTATAGCAATATGAAATCAAGGTGAAAGCAGAAAAGTATTTTGTGGCTGTGAGACAATCATAGAATCTCACACCAACAGACTTAAAGAGGGCCCAAACAGAGAAAACTGTGAATGTGCCCAGAAAAACAAACTGCAGTCAACCTATAAAGCAGATGAAAGTATCTCTAGAAGTTCCAGAAAAGCTTAGGGGAAAAAAAATGAAGTCCTGGTGTACCACATCAATCCCCCTGCCGGAGTTCTCTTACTGTCTTAATAGCCATTCAGCATGGGGCTACAATCTAAGTCCCAATACAAGAACAATTAAAGAAACATCAGGACCATACACAGCTACAATATGACATTATTTTTTTTTTTTTATAATCAGTAAACAAACAGTCCCTTTGGAAATGTATTTAATTTCCTAGAAAAGCTTTTTCTAAAAAGTGAGTGCATCAAAATTTCCCAAATTGTAAGTAATAAGTTGTCTTCCACTGTCTATAAATATTTTACTTCCCATGTTAGAACTTGATTTGATGAGTAGCGATTGAACTCCATTTGAGATAAAATTTTCTCACATCTATTTACTTTCTAGCTGCTTCAACTAATTTACAAAAAAACTGCAAAAAGTGTAGCATAAAACCAAAATATTCACTATCTACCCTGCACCTGTCACTAAAGTGGATGACTGCACAGCTTTTTACCACAGGACTTAATTCAAGACACAAAAATAAACTCTCTTTTCATCAAGCTCCCGTCTGTGAAACTCTAATTCAGCATTACATATGGGAATTCTCCTATCAGCATTCATAAACACCACACATTGTAGCTAGGAAGAGAAACAAAGCTTATCTCTGATGGTTTTGTTAACGCCATCCAACATCTTCCACAGCTTCACAACTGAAAGGGCTGTTATATCTCCAATCCCCTATTTATCCTGATATTCTTGCTTAGCTGCATTTTGAAGCCCCTTTTCATGAATGCAGCTTTCAAAACCAAGGGGGAAAATTATCCTAACCAGTAATGGTGGTCCTTCCTTGGATAATTCACAAGTACATTTTAACAAAGGACAAATTTATCCTAACGACAAAAAAATGAAGTTTTCCCTTCCAGTAGAAATGCTCCATAGAAGAAATGCTCCAATCCCTGCCCCACTAACATTGCACAAGACAGAACATACTCACTGCCATTTTTGTATCACTGACACCTTCGATCAGTTCCTTAGATGCAGAGAATACATAGAAAAAACTTGCCTTTTCTATCCCACTTTCTTTGATGGGCTCACATAAGTATTCTAACAACAGCTGATGGCATGGCACCACCCGACCTCCAATTAAACAATGGTGAACTGAAAACACAGCTGTAGACTTTGAAAATGGTGCTGTCCTTGATATCTGGCTTTACAGCAAGATGACTGAGGTGAGATGTTAAGGTACTGAGGTCACTAAGTACCAGTAAAATCCTACAGTGGCTTGGTTTGGGTTGGAAAGGACCTTAAAGATCATCTAGTTCCCACCATGGGCTGGTACCATATGCAGGTACCAGAACTGGTTCCAAAAACACCAGCACATATGCGAGGACAAATTGCTACGCTGAAACAACAGAACCCACTTGCCACTGTGAAAATGAAGAGTTTTTGTAAGGCTTACACATGCAAAGGTAAAGAAAGAACCCTTTTTTTATGTTGAGCACATAACAATACAGAGCTAACTTCAGAAGCTTAAGGCCAACAAAGAACACCAAGGGGTGACTCTCCCTAGATTAACTTTAATGGTATTTTGATGCAATAAGGAAAGCATCAAGGAAACATGCTGAGGGGTTTTCTGTCTTTCAACAGGACTACATGGCACATGAACTAGATGATCGATGAAGGTCCCTTCTGACTGAAGTATTCTGCTCTAGCCTATTCTGACATACCTTACACTTCCATGACCTGGATTTGCCATTCTACGGTCTCATCACTCAGAATCAGAAGGTCCTTCTGAAGCTTTTAAACTGATCCTATTTCTAACTTCTTTTCAAATATCAGAGCTCCAAATGCCAACACAGCCCTTTTGACATGTGCCACCATAGAAAAGACATTTGATGCGCATTGTGCTTGATCTGTTATGTGGATAGGTTTCAGCACAGAACTGTTGCAGATCTACAGAGACAATGCTTCTCCACTGCAAAAATTTAGCACGTATTTCTACTCTCTCTTTTCCAAGTTTTAGCCATCTGTTTATCCTTTCACAACCCTACTACTTGTGCTACAGCTGCTTAGTTTCTTAAATTCCCGGTTAGGGAATATCTTGAAAGCTTCCTGAGGATATTTGAGGAATCAACGAGAGAATTTTTACTGATGTAATTCTCCATGTGCAGGAACACATGATGTCATGCAGCTAGAATGAAATTTAAAACTGGAATTGCTCAAAAGACTGATCTAAAATTTGAAAGCGAAAATATCTAGCCATATCCCAAGTCAAAAGTATACAATAATTTGCTTTACCCAGTTCTTTTCACAGCTTCTTTGCCTTCATGACACATACTTTGGAAGCTTAAAAATTCATCTAATTTTTTAACTTCTCAGATACAAGCATAACAAAATCAATGTCAAAAAAGCTGCATCTAAAACTTTCAGATGCATCAAAGAACCAAAATTACAAGCGACAATGCTAAGGAATGACAGAATGCAAAGAAGCTTTTAGTTTAGCATCCAATTTTCTGAAAATTAAAGTACAACTATCAAAGGGGTAGCAGTATTAAAATGAAGGTTGAAAACTGTCAACTTTTGATAGGAAGATTACTTTTAAAGTGTTAGAAACTAGTCAGATATTTCTAAGTCAAATAAGAGCTTAAATGTTAACAGCTTAAATGTTCAAGTTAACATGCGATAGATGCACACTAAAATACAAAGAGAAAAGTCTTTAAGAAAAAGCAGCTTGCAGCTTACAGAAAGGCAGAAGAGGCTGTCATACCAAACAAAATTCCATAGAATTGAAGAAACATGTAATTAGAATTATTAATGTAAAGGAACATGCTACTTAATTCAGGTAAGGATAATTTACCTATTTAATGAACCAGTGCAAGGAATTCTAAAATCTGTTTTGGCAACCTATGCATGGTGATTTAGGCACAAAAAAAAGGGGAAAAAAAAGGGGCAGTGATTTTCGTCATATTCTCAATTCCTTCTAAACCCACATCTTCTATAAGAAGGAATTTTTCAGCAGAGGTAAAGAAAAGACTAGTGAATATCCATTATATCCATTTAAGTAATACATACATATAGAGGAGTTCTCTGCATTTCTTTCTTTTAGGTACCTTCTAGATCCACCATCTACAGCAACACAACTTTTTGCTTTACTCAAGGTAAACTACGAAAACACAAACAGCTTTTAAACCAGCACCTCTTATGCAGAAGACAGAAACCAGTTCTTTCCTTCTCTTTTCTTCACATGCAGAGTTTTAGAAAAAAAAAACCAACAAAAAAACCCAATGAAAACAAAAACCCAGTTCCAAACCCTCTCCTCCCAACCACCTAAATCTGACTCCTGCCATCACTATCAGGAATATAGACAGTCATTTACCACCAGCTGGTATGCAGGTTATCTTATTTATACGTGTGATCTGCGACAGAATGACTCCAGCCTAAATATCCACACAGAAAACTGCAGCATTTTTCTTTCACTACATGTGCTTCAAGATGTCAAGCCTGGGAAACAGAGTCCAGCTACCAAAATACTTGATATTATTGCCTCCACTGACTCTGATCACATTTCAGACCATGGCTGGACAGTGTCCATATGCTAGTCCACCTAACGGGAAGATACTTGGCAAATGACTTCAGACTGAATTACAGCTTCACTTCCAAGGGGTGGTAGGAAATCTACCAGGCCTAAGGATTCTTTGACTTAATTCCAGGCCCAGGGCAAGGAGAGAGAAAAGGACTGGGCCTGACTTCCTTCAATGTTTTCATAGGGACTTCCTAGAATACAAAACTACTGAAAACATGCCACAGCACAGAATTATTTCATGGCAAAGAGTAAACAGATCAAATGCAATGATGCCTCTAGACAGCCCACATGCTAAGAACTTTGCCAGATTGGAAAAGTAAGGTAGATATATTCCTGGAAATCTGTTTAAAACTCATATACAAAGGTATGACAAGTGGCTCTGATAATTCTTGAAATATGCAAAGAGAGTAGGAGAATATTCTGGGAAATATCACTAAAAGATGTTATTTCCTGTTCTTATATTCTTTCTTAGGCATTTGTTGTGAGCTACTGTCAAAGACAGACTTTTAGGCAAGATGGAGCTGAGGTGTTTCCAAAATTTATCATAAATACAGCACTGGAGATACCAGCACCTCAAACTCCTCTCTGAGTCTTCCTTTTTATGTTAAGGGGAGCAAACATATAACTCATTTCTACCTGCAAGAGTTCAAGACTGAGCTGTTGTTCCTGTACTGGGGTCTGTTATCAAAGAATAGTTGTCACTTGTAGTAGGGATCAGGGTTTGAGTGGCACCATCACAGTGTAGACTAACTCTGAGACTGATACAGATGGCATCTCAGGATAGGTTAAGAACGCTACAGACATCATTCGAACAAGTCTGACCTACACAATATACATTCAGCTGTTAGAACCAGTCAAGGAATCCACAAATCTTCCTCGGCTCTCCACAAATCTCTGTAGACAGAGATGCACTGCAATTGCCAGTTAAAAACATTATGTAGAGGAAAGCCATATACACAGACCGCATCAACTACACCAAGATAAATGGGATCTCCCCTTGAACATATTCCCTATAAACTTGGTTGTTTTCAATATGGATGATTTGCAGTTATATTTTCTACAACTGAATATGAAAAGACTCAGATTTGACTCACTTAGGCTGAAGTAATTCCTCAGGTATGAGCTTGGGCTTGGCACACTTTAAAGTATCATTCTCCTATACAATAAGGACGAGTGCCCAGAAAATGGAAGAGCAGGTGTCAGATATCCCAGGCTCTAGACACAAAAATTCTAGACTCAATCCTGATCTCAGCTCAACAGGACAACCGAGTTCAATTTTCTCAGCCAACATTCTGTGTAGTGAGGCCTAATACTTGATGAAAGCGAACAGGCAAAGAGAATCATCCTTCACAAGACAGCAGTTTCTTTCAAACTTTGTAGTATAATATGATCACAGATGCCAAATTACAATGTTTCATGTTAGCTCATGAAGTTGTATTCCATAAACCAGAGTAACCTTATAGAAACACTCTGGGATCACAGCTTCACCAATGGTGAAGATACAGCAACATCACATGTAGGCAATTACCACAAACCAATGGCTTGTATCAACAGCACAACACATTCAAGAGATAAAGCAGTTCAAGAACAAAGAAGACTATGCTGTGAAAATCTGAGGTCTTCTGAAGAAGCTGCCACACCATCTACACTCCTGCTTATATGCATATGGGATGAACTTACCTTTCTGAAGAGTATCAGGCTTGGGAAAAGCAGATGTGAGCCAGTACCCACTAATCATCTCAAGGAACAGATGTAGTCAGTGGACATATTTCTCTCTGAAGTCTTTTTCTGATTATACTGCAATGTCCCCTGTTATTATTCTCTCTTATATCTAAATCTAATATTCTTTGCTTCACAATGATCCAGCATGAACAGACTGGCTTGAGACTGAACCTATCTAATATTAATCTACGGTCTGGCTGTTCAGGCATTCTCTTGTAAGGTGAAGTAGTATGCTTCCACAGCTAGTAACTTTCTGAATTTGGTTTCCCACTTCCCTGTCCCTTTCTTTAGTCTATAATCAAAAATGTGGCTAGGTCATCTATAGCTTTTTCCAAGTTACATTAAATAAAATTCAGTACTCTCCTGTGTAAAACAACTCCTTTGCTTCTGCTCTGGAGAAAGAATTTTGGACTTTTAAAATTTATAGCCACTGCACTATTTTACATTAACTGTATGTGCACTATCCACCATGTCATAAATTATTTTAAAGACCTATAGCATAGAAGGTCATATTTAGTACAGGTAAATGCCTCCCAAAATATTCCCAATAAGAAGTGCCCTTCAGAAAAGGGATACCTTGCTAGTTGTTGTGAAAAGGTAGAAACTGTATTTGGTCTTACACATTTTATAAGTTTGTATACATAAGGTTCAATGTTACAAACAATATTTCCTATTTTATAATCTAAGAAGAATTAGATTATATTTAGTTTGCTTTTACTCAGTTTGCAGCAGATAAATTGCAATTCTTTTCAAATCTTTCAAGAATTTTAAGAAACACAGCCCATATATACAATGTAAATTCTTAACATAAAATCCTGAACACATTCTGTCAAAACACATCAGTATGACAAAATTTACATTCATTTCGTTGCGACCTATAATTTTTCAGGATGACAGCTTGGGCATGTGAGGTATTTGCAAAGATCACAAATTCCCCTCTTAGAAGGACAACTTCCATAGCATTTAACCTGTCCTTGACACCTGCTAATGTTTATGGTCTCCATTATTACCTATGCATGTATCCTATGTAAAGTACTCATAGTACTTTAAACAGGTGTGGCAACATTTTAAGAATAGCAATATTCCAAACATCCAATACTTACAAATCCATAGGATTTGTTATAAGATTGACTTTCAGTGAACTCCAAAACAGAATTTGTCTTTTTGCCTATGCAACATGTGTTAGATACCCACTTTTACAATTTCTTGTAGAGTGCACTAGTAGCACGTGACAACAACTCACTTCAGATATAGCCTTCTCTCAGCTACCCCCTTTTCCAGAGAATTTTCAGGGCCAGGATTAACTAACTTTAACAGCAATAGCAGGCCAATCCACTTCTGGTACTTTATTTCTCAGGATCCTTGGGACAGAAACCAAGGAACAAGGACTATACGGGAGAAGCCCTTCTAGTGGTGGCACATTTTCAGTGAGCTGATTTCCAAAGGACCAAACAGCCTACTTCCTGTCACAGTGGCAAATGCAATCTAATGCCAAAGCAGAATCCATAAATCTTCAGAAAAAAATAGTGGCTGGCACTGGACAGCCATCACAGAACGATCCACAGCCTTTCCCTATTGGCTCACAAAGATCTTTAGGAGGAGTTCAGGAGTAGAGCTAATCAATTGTTTTTGACAGCAGCAGCTCACTTCAAACTATTTGGAGTAGCACGCTCCAAATTACTCTGTATTCACAGTAGACAGTCTATAGTGAATACAGAGTAAGCCTAATATTTCTAGCATGACGAAAAAAGAGTTTTTAAAAATTACTCTTAAGATTTTATTTTCAGCAATGTTAGGAGGCAGTTTAGGCCCAAGCAGGGTGGTAAATGCTCTCCCTCATCCAGTTACTGTGACCTCGTTTGTTACTTACAAAGGAAAACAAAGATACGGCATTTTTGTTTGAATTGCCTGCCAGGATTGTTTTTGATTAGTAAATTAAATGCAAGGTCAAGCTGCTTTAGCAACAAGGCATTTTGATAAGGTGTTCCCATGGTTATGTTACAAAAACATGATGACCTTAATGTTGCTATGAACTCAGGTTTAATGAAAACGTGAAAAAGCGATTTGTGTAGCCAGGAAATATTACATAATCAGAATGTATCAGCAAGTCTAGCTGAGAAGTAAATATGCAAATGTAATACCAAAAAAAAGTCTGTGTATAGATTTTTATGTACACACATAACAAAAATAGGGGTGTTCTTTGAAGTTTCTTCTGAGGTAATGTTTACTTACCTTACAAAAGTGAAATAAGATAATAGGAAGGCCTTGTGATAAAACACAACACCTTTTATTCCAGTTATAAAAATGTTCATGCTGCCATCTATCTGCTGAGATAAGCCTGAGAATTCTCATTATGATTTCAGCATGGCTGGTCATAAAAAAAATTTTAAAAAGTAGGAATAGTTAAAAAAAGATAATTGGATTCTTACATGACTGCAGTATAGTCTGACAGCTATAAGTAAGGCTTTACCTTCTGCCACTGAACAAAAGGTTACCTGGCATGGGATGTGTCTTCTGTCACTAAATAAGCTATGAGACTTATTCACTTGGAAAGTTAGGCCCTATTTAGTCTGTTATTTACAGAATAAGTATAAAACCATAATTATGATTTTATTATAAAATTAGACAAATAACTGAAGTACCACTTCTCACTAACAAATTACTCTAGTTGCATAAAATATGTATTAAATTTGCTATGAAAATGTAAGGCAAATATCCTGAGGCACTCCTAATGGCACAAAATGGCATTGTTACCTTCAGAGACAAAACTGAGCTATGTGAGAACAGTAGGTCACCAGTACCACAGCTTTAATTATAGTGGTTTAATTCTGTGAAGAAGCACACGTGAGGAAAATGTTCTCTTGTTTGAACAGACACTGCTGTAATGGTAAAAGTCCAAAGATCTCTTAGTGGGACAGACAATCATTCAATAATGCTGATGGAGAACACTTACATAAAAATTAGAACTATCAAACTCATTAGAATGAACCTCACAGTTTCTTATGACAGATGTGATGAGAAAGCCTACAGATACTAACAACACTGAAGACTTGTCAGTAAGGTGAAGCTCAAGAAAACTCATATAATAATAATAATGATGTTTTCCCTCTATTTTACTTAAAACTAATCTGTGATGACCTCCCAGAACTGCTTAATGAGAAATCTTTTGTTAAGTTAATCAAAACTTCCTCTGTACTTTTTCCTTCCAGTTCTTGGAGCTCACTACGGAATTTTGCTATGAAATGAGGCCAGACAGCTTTTCACTGGACTTTCAAAATTCAGTTGGATTATGCTCAGGAAGAAAGGAAGAGTCATTGATACTAAAGAGAAGTGATAAGATTGCTTTATAGGAGGTAAGAAACATGAAGACATAGAAACAACATGCCAAAAAGAAACCAAGAAATAAGATGAGAGAAGCAAACAAGGAAAAGGGACTGAGAAAGGGTGGAGACAACGAAAACAATCTGCAGTGGTTAAGCACAGAACAGAGAGCAACAGGAGTGTCCCATCAAAAAATAGCCTGATGTCCAGTATTTCATAGGATAGATGGAAAGTACTTGTTACTACCAATGGTTGTAAGCTCAGAGAAGTTTCCACTTTCCTTAAGAACTGAAGGGGTTTGGAACAGAAGCTGGTTCATTTACATGATCTTATAATGAGTACTGCTGAAATTTCAACACTGCTTAATAAAACTCAATAGCACTACTTAAAACTGGAAAGTAATGAAAATTGTCTTGCTTATGACAGACTAAGTCAGACTTAGCACTTAAGTATTAACCTGCAGTATTACCAGAATTACTTAATTTCTCAACTGAATAGTGAATATTTTAAGATTCAACTACTGTGAAAAAAAAGTTATTATTTTGCTAAGTTTGTAGCAGTGAACTCACTTGTGTCTACCTACAGGAAATGGAATCCTGCTATTCCCTGGACACAAAAGCATTTTAACTACGTCTACTTTAATATTTTCTGTTGGATTAGCATCTGAGAACTTTGTAATGTTCATAATTATCATAAATGTAATTTTCATACAGAATCATAATAATTCAATTAAACACTTGATCCTCATAGATTTTTTAAAATCAGTACTTAAAATAAAATACTAAACAATGCAGGAAAAAGAAAACTAAACTTTTCCATTTTTAGCTGATCTACTAACAATTCAAAATCTAGTTTTAGAACCTCTTACTAAACTTTTCACAACAATGCAAGCATTTCTCAGCCCAGAGAAGTTCTTGAATATAAATTATCAGCATAGACAACATATCAGATGCAAGTTTAAAGTATGTCGCCAAATATATATGTTCAGAAATAGAGAATTTTGTATCAGTTGTTTAATTAGTTCTTGTGATTTCATAAACTCTTTGAAGATTCCTCTTCAAATAAAGTAATGTGTGTTAGTGTTCTGGTGTCACTCACTAAAACTATGTCAGTAACAATAAGTACAGACAGTGGACACGTCTTCCCACAGCACTGCGCTCGCTGCATCTAACGATTACATTGGCAGCACAGTCACAGCCATTTCACATTAGCTACTGAAACTCAGATTACTGCCTATACCTGCATGTTCCCCCATGCAGATAGCAATCCCTAACTACCAATATGATTATCTCCAATAAGCTACTGTATGATCCATAACTCTTTTGGGATGTACCGGTGTCCAAAGCCAGGCTGGATGGTGCTTTGAGCAACGTTGTGTAGTGGAAGGTGTCCCTGCCTGTGGCAGGGGGCTGGAACTGGTTGATCTTTAAGATCCCTTCCAACCCAAACCAGTCTGTGAATCTATTCTAGGATATAAAGACATTCCTTCCATGTTGCAGGAGACTTCTTTCACATACTTTAAGAGTATATAATTTCCCAGAACTGTTATCTGAAAATTATTATGATTTTAATACCCATCATAAGTAGATAAATGATATAAGGATATATAAGTGCATATAAGTAGATAAATGGTTTGAGTACCTTTCAGACATCTTCACATTTGTTTTCATGCTATCATCAACACATAGTTTCAGTGAAAGATTCTCATCTGCTCCCGTCAACTGATTCTGAAGAATAACGTTCTAGTGTAAGGCTGTTTTACGTTTCTTTCCATTCAAATCACCCTGTTTCTGCAATCAGTTGTGACTGTTGAAGATATCACCAGTTGTCCCTGCTCCTCATGCAGTACCAACTGGTTTCTTGTGACAAAGGCCTGGAGCATGTCAATTTTATCTCATGATTTTTTTCCCCCATCAAAGACCTAGATTGTGAAAAAGCCTAATTCATGTACTTAATACCAAACGAGTTTACATCTAAAACTAACAGGAAGGAAAGACATGCCAGCATCTCCTTTAGAATAAGGTCTGCAATAACAAGCTATTCAAAAGGATGAACAGAAAGAATGAATTCATTTTCCAGAGTTACTCAAAGTCAACTATCAGGAGATTTGTATCAGGATTGGGCTACTTCTAGGTGACGTCTGTTGCAGCTGATTGCAGAGACAGCTTGCTACTACAAGCAACCTCAGTCAAGATGCTTATTGTCACATATGCATTTTCTTCTTTTTTCACAATTGCCGATAAAGTAGAAAAAATATGATTGCTGATGGTTTTAGTTAACTTACTCCTTTCATGAAGGCATTGTATTTGGAGAATACTGCCACAACTCATCAGTAAAAGATGGAAAAATCACATAGTTCAATCTGCCAAGACAAATTCAAGTGCCAAGAAGTAATCTTGTGCTAACTAGTAAAACTATATTAACTTTTTTTAGAATATTTTGTCACATGAATAAAAAAAAATTGCCTGGAAAAATAAGTGAATTGTAGACATAGCTGTAAGGTAAGCTTGTAGAGAACTCAACCAAAAGTGTATTCCCTCAGCTCAACAAAATTTTCCAAAACCTTATGGAGCTGCAATTAAAATGAAAACAGGATTTTACATGCAGCCATAAAAATTATTTTAGTCTAGTCACTTCTGCTGTTAATTATGATTTTTTGCACACTCTGCAAAAAGACTCGAGTCCATGCTCAACATTTACACAGTGGGCTGAAAGCTGCAGTACTCATGGGAAAGAGACTGACCCTGATCAGAGATTACACCTGAAAATGACAGTACAGTCAATAAACCCTAATGATGGATAGATGAGAAGCAGATTTCGCAGATGGCCTCAACTCTTAGATATTTGCATGAGGTGCTGATTTCTGGATAGGCATGGACCTTGAAATAAGCCTGTCAGCCAAGAGTTGATGCAGCAAATATCTGCTGGAAATGTAGGCTGGAAAAATGGCAAAATTTTCTGCACTTCCTCACCAGCTTGATGATAGGACTAAAGAGAATACATGAATCAGCATGCATGTCCAAAAATTATTATCTGTCAATGTAATGTCTTCAATCAGTTTGGCATTCATCACAGAGAAAGGTCTGGCATGCTCAAAGACATACATGCAGATACAGGTGCCAACTATACTAGCAACCTGAGACAAGAATTCACTGGCATGCTTGGGCACACTTGCATTTTTTGTTGGAATGGAGGACTGAATGGATTTGCTATTAGCATATTTTTGGACTCAGCTGAGCAAACAGTAACAATGGATGCTTAGTTTGGGTTACTGATTCAACTGGCTGCAAGTTAGCCCACCATTTAGACACCAAACAAAAAAAGAAACCAACACAAAAATATCTGAATACAGCTCCTGACAAAAACTGCCACAATTAACACATAACTTCAAAATATTCCAAAGAATTCTGTATGTGTAGTGTACGAGACATTGTACGACAGTAAAAATCCAAAGAAAAAATATTAAGATGTGTCTTGGAGAGATTACCACAAAATGCTCCCCAAACTGAGAACAGCTGGGCAATCATTAGGTTTAACCAGTAGATAAAAAAGATACACAGCACCATACTTAAAGAGAGTAAAGGATGCTTCCTTTTAGCACAGATATTTCATTTGTCTAATGAAATTATTAACCTTCACTTATGGGAATAAGAAAGCAATGACAGTGAAAATTTCTTTACAATCTATGCATACTTCCTTTACTGCTCAAATGCTAGTGTTTAAAAAGATACAAGCGATCCCTATTCTTGGAAAATCTCTAAATAGGGATTAGGAAGGCAAGATACAAGCTGGACAAAGAGCGGAATCGTACATATATCCTAATTATACAGTATTAAGAACCAAATAACCCATGTTGATGGTTACTGCAGACACTTCAGAAGTAGCATAATGACTTCCCCTAAAAAGGCAGGCCTGATGAGACTGCTATATTGCTCTCAGCCACCAGTCAAATGTGCTGTTAAAAAGACAGCATATGCTAACAAAAGGGTATTATTAAAGAAGACAAAAAAAATACCTTTTCCCATAAATGTACATGGTTTTCTTGAAGCCCTCTTAATTTGGTTGGAGGAGAGGCACAATTTTCACTGCTTATCTAAGTAAAGTTGACTTCACTTTTCCTTTGAGAATTTAGAATTCAAGATTTCAGTAGCCTCAAGTCTGGTGTATCCTAAACATGCAATGCTCAAAAGTAAAATGAAACCAACTGTACTCCTTAAAATGCAGTATTTTTAGGTGCATTTTCAATTTCTTAATGTATACCCTTGTAATAGAACCCATAAAGACCCATGCAACACTGTAATATCGCTGTAGCTTTCAAAGCTAAGTTCAGCTGCACCAAGAACTGCAGAATGTCTACAATGCTTAACCTGAAATAATCTTTCGGAACAGAGAAAGTCCTTAGTGATACCTTGGGTAAATTGTTGCAAAACTTGACTGAAATGTCACGGTAATTCCACCCTTGAAAAAGCCAGGATAAGCGAGTGTACTTAACCCCCAAAGCACAGCTTGCTTTTTTTTTTTTTTTTTAATCGCCTTTTTAAGTGGTATTTAAACCAAGCAGTATCACAACTTAACATGACTACTAAGTTCAAAGGTGTAGCAAGTGATTCAGACCATCTACATTTAATACTGTAACTTTCTCTACACAGACTGAACAAGAATGTTCTTCAATTAAAATGCCGTAATTGACAAGATGATGTAATTAGACTACAGTAGAAGGCTCTCTGAAGGCTTTCTGTCCTGGTGTCACTCACTAAAACTACGTCTTTACAGTAAGGAAAGACAGCACACACATCTTCCCACAGCACTGTGCTTGCTGCATCTAACAACTATATTGGCAGCACAGTCACAGCCATTTCCACATTAGCTGCTGAAACTCAGACTCCTGCGTATATTCCTGCGCATTCCCCTGTGCAGATCGCAATCCCTAACTACAAGTATGATCACCTCCAGAGAGGTACCTTACCTACCATACAGAGACTAATGTATGATCCCTAACTCTTTTGGGACATTCTGGTGTCTGCTTGGAGGGGGCTTTGTACAACCTGGTGTTGTAAGAGGTGTTCCTCCCCATGGCAGGGGGTTTGGAATGGGATGACCTTTAAGATCCCTTTCCACCCAAGCCATTCTATGATTCTATGACTTCTGGGAGGACCTTGCATTAGCCAGCCAGTGAACGAAGAGAAGAAGATCCCATTGTCTAAAGACTTAGTAAGCTCATTACATTCTTTAAAAGTTCCTGAGAAGACCTCTTGACTTCCTTCTAGGTCCATGAAGAACACAGCTCATCCAACAGTGAAATGTCCTGAGAGAAGTAATATGACCTTGCACTTCAGCCAAATAAATAACTCTGACTACTGTGAAGACACAGCAAATGGTTTACCAAAAACTGAACCTTCTTTCTAAAGAATAGAAGGCTTCAGAACTCAGTGTTGGTTCCGATAACAAGGAGGAGGAGGAGGCAGGATGTCTCTGGACTTCCACAATGGTTGCTACTGCAGTCTCTTTAAGACTGATTACAAACTTCTTTCTCAAATGATTTGGGGACATTTGTTTTTGAGAATGGATTGAGAGATTCCAGTGAAATTTATTTTATCAGCCAGATCTTTCCATTTTGTTTCTCTTTCCTTGGTTGGTTGATTTAAATACTTACAAGTTTTGAAATCAGCACCAGGAGAAGTCCTTTTTATTTATGTGCATATGCACCTCTGTATGTAAAAATATACAGCTGTCTTCAAAACTCCAAGCAAAAATCTTCACAGCCTGAAGAAGTGTTGTGTCCAAGAAAATCAAGTCAGGGAACCAGTACTATGCTATGATTTTTCACATACAACATTTTTCTCAAATAATATTGCATATTATTTTACAATTCCTCATTAGCAAATAAGTAACTTGGGAAAACTGACAGATAGTCATGGACAAAAATTCCTTGTTCCTGAAATCAAATAAATTGCTGGTTTAGAATCAACTTCTATATGTTATTTTGTCATCTTTAGATTAATGAATGGGGCTTTCAGTGTACATTGTACAATTTCTTGAATCTTGGAACTTTTTTCTCAGAACTCCTATTCTAAAAGCTATCTACTTTTCTACAACTTGGAAAACCAGTGTTTTTACAGTATTTTTGATGATAATAGACAGCAAGGGTGTTCAATATACAAAATCCAAATTCCATAGTGAAATTTTTATAAAACAAGTAGAAGCTATCTCTCCAGGTTTATACAGACATGATATTATGAATTTTTCGGATTTATTTATAATACATACATCCTCAGAAGTATTGAATGCCTAATGCACAACCACAAGTAAGGAATTTATTTGGGTACTTTTGTATGACTCATATATGTTGAAGTTTCCAAAAGTAATTCTTCAATTTCAGACCCTGATACATGTAATATGACTTGACAGCAATATTGACAAATATATTAGTTTGGAACATCACAGTGAGTCAATTCAGTGAAGTGGAAAAAAATAATTAGATGTTCAGAATCACTCCATTAAATCTAAGAGTCTACATATTAGTAGAAAACAGGTAAATATAACATCAAATTTAATATAATGGCAATTTCATAAAAGACCATAGATTGTTAAGGATTTCAATGCCATACACCTCTAACAGAGAATAAGTTTTCTTAACGCTATTTGTAGTTTTCCTCTAATGCTTTTGTAAATGTGTACAAATGTTAAACTTGAATGACCCTTTGAAATTATCTAAAGCATAGTAGTTAATCAAACAGCTCAGTAATTTGACATATTATTCCCCATTGTTTGGTGACTAAAGTCACTTATTACAAATAATTGTCAGAAACTAAAAGGTAAAACTAGCACTTATACTACCTTGTTAATTTTCATGAGGTTTGTGTACAGCATTTTAATTACAAATAGTACACATGATATGACTGCAAGGGACACTGTCCAGGAGTATTTTGACCTGACATTCAGGAAAAGGTATTCGGTTGCTCAGTAAAACTACTGTATTAAAAAGAGTTTCTAAATTAAAAGGCACTTTCTTTCCTTTAAACCTGTGATGTTTTGCAACAAAACATTTCTTAAACAAATACATACTACTCCTGCTTTGGACTTCATACTAGTTTCTAAAAGATAATAATAGTCACATTTATACACTCTTATAGACTGAAACCCATTACATTGGTTAATCAAGAAAATTATATTCAATTCAAATTATAATCAGAAAACCATATTAAGAGAAGGCTCCCCTAGTCTTTCCTGACTGGTATTATTCCTTTATTAATAAGAGAAGTGACAGAGTATAGTTTTTACATCTGAACATGACATAAGGCAGAGATCTAGAAGCTAGAACTAGAAATCCTGGTATACAGGACTAAAACTCAGAATAATGATGTTAAATTGAAAACATGAGGTAGGAGAAAATTAAGATGCAATTAAAGAAGGTAAATACTTTAACTAAGAATAATCAACTGAGGTTGATTATATATGATTGACCAGTTGAGGACACAGAGCATGTAGCTACACTGGTATTTTGATGGTTAGAGTTACCATGAGTAAAAATGACCAGCAATACAATATTCATAATATTGCATAGAAGAAAACACACTACTTTGAACTGAAACTTATCTTTACAGTTTACTTATTGGTAAGGCTACAGCTGTAATTTCCTTATAGAACATTCTCTACCTAAGGAATAAAGGAAGAAATTAGAGGAATTCAGCAGAAAATATTAACTATGAGAGGTCTAAAAAAGGTGACAAAGAAAGCAAAATTTAAATAATGAGGAGTCTTTCATCTGAGAGGAAACAAGTAGAAATACAACTGATGACAGGGAAGAACACCCAGAATGTGCATGCAAAGTGAAAGCTCATTCTCCAGGAATATTACTTGGTTGTGGTGACCAGAAGGAATCCTTTCCCTAAATCTAGGCCTGTCTTTTCACAGATTTATCCTATGCACTTCTCAGTGCCTGGGAATTGAACTTGTAACTAAGATGCAATTTTCTTTAGCCAGTATATTCCACTTCATATCAATTTCTTGCTTCTGTAAAAACACTGCACAGTTAACTAGTTCCACAATGATTTTATCTACTCCAACCACACCAGATGGGTTTAACAATGAAGTAAAAAGTTTTCTATCATGATTTAAGAGAAGCCTTTAAATAGAGCAGTACAAGGTCTGCAAACAGAACTATAAGAAAAAAAAGCTGTATAAGCAACTACAGTTAAATACCTCACCTCTTTCTTCATGTACACCTTTACCCAAAATCCTCAAGGTTTGCATTACCTTCAAAAGCAGGTAACTTTGGTTTTAGAGCAAATGTTCATGTTAAAAAACCAAACAAACAAGCCCCCTCAATCAAACAAAAAACCACCACAGCAAATAAAACCCCAAACAGACCACCAAACCCTCCATTCCTAAATTCCTCCTCTTTTTTTCCCCCCTTTACCTAACTTCCCACACTTCCATACCTTAATGGCACTTTATATGCCTCACTTGCTTCACCTGGCCATTTTCATTGCTTAAGATTTCGCACATTGTAAAAGAATATTTGTTGGACACACAGCCACATTTAAGCTTCTCACTTCTAACAAGAGCTTCTATCAGCTTTGATAGCAATCACTATATACAATTTGGACACATTATCAGAACCGGTATCTTATTAGCAAACAAAGCATTTTGCTTCAGTGTATTCTAAATGGAAAAAAATCCATATTCCACCTCTGCATAGCTACAGTACCAGTACTACTGTGAATTTAACTAAGATGCTGATATGAATAAAATTAATTCAAATATATGATTACAGAACTGGGCACTAAATTCATAGGCTTCTAAATATTAAAACTATTCTAAAAATCTTAAGTTAGACCCAGCATCACTACATTAATTCATCCTTACCTATTAATTACATCCTAGCAGTGATTTTACAAGCAATATATTCACTTTCATTAAAAAAAAACCACATTGAAAAGTTAGTCAGACAGTTCAGAATGACATCTCCTTTTAACACACTACACATGCTCGCTCCTATGCAATCCAAGTTTTAACTGTCATGCTGTCACGAAAAATGATAATTCCCTAGTCATATCTTATCTTTTCAAGGAAGTAAGAACTACAGAACATTTTACAATAGAAAATTGTATCATATGTTTAATAAAACCTGCCGCTTGCATGAAAGCCCAGAGAGATGTTGTATTTGAAGCTGACAATGAAAAAGAAAAAAATCAAAAAACCCAAGCAGCAAACAAAACGCACAAAAGTGGGAAGCATTTCAAGTTTTATACATGCCTAGTCTTCTATTTCCTCAGCCCTCTCTCAGCTTATTGCAATATAAAAGTCCATTATTAAAACCCCAAGCACATGTAAAGCAGTCTTAGAGCTGCATTGGGTCATTAACTGTGATAGACCTTCTTAAGGAATATATCCATGTGCTTATTAAGAAAAGTCCCAGCCTGAAAATCACTTTAAGTACGGTGCCTTATCAGTGTCCGACAATCAGGTGTTACCTGAAGCAACAGATGTACGTGGCTAAACCAAGTCTGCTTTTGAATGCTCCCCTAAATTTGGTTCAAATTTGTTCTATTAAAAAACAACCAACCAAAAAAACCCCCAACACCAAGACAATAAACCCCCAAACCAAAAACCTACCCACACTTTTTTGAGCTATTGAAATTAGGTTCATTGCATTTACGTTTTTCCTTTGGATTTTGCAACAAATTTTGTGAGATTACCTTGGTATTTGAAAATTTGTAAGTAAAACAGAACTGCAGCTGACAGTTAAGGTAGACTATCTCCAGTTAAGCAAGCAAGTTAGTGCAGAACACTCTCTGCAAGGGGAAATTGCCTCATTTGAAATTACTTGAATCTTTCCACTCTCAGTGCAGTTTGCAATGTACATGTCTTTTTTCAGGCTGGGAAGGAAGGAAGCTTCCCAAGGTACAGATTTTTTGATTAGTTATTTTTCTTTAAAGTGGTTCAATGTTGTTTTTTTTGCTTTGTAGCAAAGGTACCTAGAACCTCTGTGTGGAGCTCTGTTCACTTTTGATTCCTTAAGTTACCCCAGAAGAACTAAGCAAACTATCTGAGTCTGTCCTCTATATAACTTATGAGCAAAGGGGGAAGAAAATAATTGCAAAACATTTAAACTGGGATTTGATCTCCAACAGCGTTATAATGATTCACACATTTTAATAAAAGTTTCTGCTTAATCCACAAATGTTCAGTTAAAAGCCCCAACGAAGTGTGACTCAAAAAGAACAGCAGTTGCATTTACTGTTACGTCATACGACATAGCAAAGATACTGAAGTCTCAGGCGTACTGCTGTGCATCTCCTTCTGGCAAGACTTTGCAGTTTGTTTTTCCTGAACATAACTAAACTGACACAAGGAGGCAGGTAAATTTCACAGAAGAGTAAGATGTAGCCATTAAAGATGCCGACATTTCACCTCCAGAGATACTTGATCCTACTCCTCTGCAACAAACCAGAGTGAAAACAACGCCGGAGTGAAACAAGTTGAGCGAACTGCTGGCAGCACTGCTCCCGCCACCCGGGGGGAAGCCGCGGCACGCACTGCCCACGGCAACAGAGAGGCTGCTTCTCCCTCGCCACGCTCCCGTCCCGCGCAGATCCTCTGCCGCTTCTCTCTGCCCCTCACCCCGCTGGAAACTTTCTGCGGGGCTCGGCACGGCCCCTGGCACCAGTGCCAAGCCGCTGGGGCCGCGGGATGCCGGCACCGCACGCCTCGCCCCGGCGACGGAGGCACAGCCTCGGGCACGGCGCTGGGGTACCGGAGGACCAAGCGGGTCCTGCCGAACACCCCGATGTGTCGCCCTACACCGCGGGCTGCCTCCCGCCCGCCTCCCCTGCCTTTCGCCCCTCGGCCGGCGGCCGCAGGATAACTTTCCAGGGGACGCTTGCTCTCTCCCGGCACTGGAGGCGTGTCGGGTCCGGCCGGGCCGGGCAAGCGTGTGGGGCGCTTACCTGATGTCCCCGCTCGGCGGCAGGGCAGGGCAGCGTCCCCGCGGTCCCCTTCATGCCCGAGGGGCTGCCTTGCCTGCACACACGTCCTCATCCAGCTTCCTGCCCGCGGGCTGCGCCACCTTCCCTCGCCCTGGCGGGGCGGGCGCCGCTCTCGCGGTCTCGCCGGCGCGGCAGGGAGGGAAGGAGGAACAGAGGGCGGGCGGTAGGAGCAGGAGGAGGAGGAGGCGGAGGCGGAGAAGCCGAGCAGGGGGTGGGAGACGACCTGCGCCTTTCCTCTCTCCGCCCCAGCCGCCGAGCGGCCGCAGAGCGGCTGCGGACGGGCTCCGCTCGGGCTCCGCTCTCCCGCCACGGGGAGCTCAGGAGCTCCCCCGGCCGCGGCTGCACCGAGTCCCTGCCGTGTGGCCCCGGCTCTGGCGGCCAGGCCAGGGCAGGGCAGGACTCGGCGGCGCCTCTGGAGGGCGCCCCGATCCCAAAGCTTGGCGCTTTGGCGGAGCGCCCCGGCTCCAGGGCCGGCGGCCGGGCTGGGCAGGGTTGAGCTGGGCCGGGCCGGGCTGGGCCCATCTGGGCCGGGCTGGCACCGCCGCGCCTCGCCGGGGATGGAGTTTGGGGCTGGCCTCAGGGTGGGACGGACGGCCTGTGGAGGCTTCGGGATGTGTGTTAGGAGCCGGGGCAGGACAGATGTGGTAGAGAGCACAAAAGGAGCTAGAGGGCAGATGCCGGAGGAGATTGTGAGAATACGGCTTTGCGCAGTTTAGAAGAAAAAGGGATCGGGGAGGTGAAGAGGGAAACTGACCGAGACAGAGAAGAAGGGTGACGTGCAGATTGGGAAGATGAATGATAAATACATTTTTTTCCTGATAAATTTTGCAGAAAGGGTGTTCAGAAAGGCAAAGAGGAGTGAATACCAATGGGACAACTGAAGAGGAGAAAGGAGTAGGAAAGGATTGTCGGGCAGCAAAGGGGAAAATGCATCCTATAAATCGGCAAAGGCAGGGTTTGAGAAAGTGAAGAGACTAAGGAGATAAGGGTTCTGAGGAAGCCAAAATTTTACTGGACTTGGCAGGAAATACATGTGAAACTTGGGTGTGGAGAAGAAGGTTAGCTACCTTATCCTAGAGGTTAGAAAATTGAGTCACTGGGGAAGTGATTTTAACTTAGAGGGGATTTTAATTAGGGGAAATATGCACAAGTGGAAGCATTGCAAAAGTAGGAAATAAGCACTGCAGGAATTGCTGGACAAGAAGGAGCTCTGAGATCAAAAGAACAATTCCCAGCTTGAAAAAGCTAGTGCATCTGAGCAGAACACACTAAGTTCTTGGTTGAACAGAGTGGGAGTGTTGCTTCTATATGGGATAGAAATCACCCTGTCCAGAAACTACTTCTGTAAGAATTGTGCAGTATATCTTACCATCTTCTGGAAAATTGTGCCATCCCACATGGGTAGTGGAGAGTTGGATTCAACCTCTCCAAACTAAACTCACCTTTACAACCAGTGTAGCAAAGTGGACCCTGACTGTCCAGGGCTAGCAGTAAAAGCAGTATTTCCTACAGACTTGGTATCATCCTAGTCTTGGAGAACTGAATTGAGCTTTAGCTTTTAGCCAACCTGATTTTAAGAATGTACGGGCATGTAGATTCATTGCTTTTAGTGTTTGCTGATTGGAAGTTCATGCTGCTGAATTGAACTACCCAGGAATGTCTACTGCCCCTCATGTGGGAAGTGACTTGAGATACGATGGCATACAAACTGCGATACATGAAACTGGAGTAGAAATGACTGTGTTTACACTGAAGTGTGTCACTGAAGTATTTACTGCAGAAATGAGAGGAAAAAATGCTGAACGTCAAATTAATCTCTTCATCCAGATGATAATTTATTGTTGGAATAACCCCTTCCTCCACTGACCTCCTGCAACTTTTTGACCTACAACACTCTGAAGTGTTTTGTTTTGTTTTTTAAGTCAGTGTTTTATTCTGGTCTGTTCTAACCCTTTGTATCTCAGCTATTGTGAGACAGCTGTAGTGAACTGCAGTAAATTTGTGTCTGGCAAAAAAAGGTATCCTAGCCTGCTTTGGGATAGAACTATGTAATCTGTATCTTTCCCTTTGGTTTTCTCTCTTCCTTTTTCTTCCTGCCCTTTATTGTGCAGAATCTTCCTTCTTCTTGTGGCTCATCAATCCACCACTGTACTAATGTCTAAAACGAATTTTACATATTTTGTATGTATATAGAAATTTTTACAGGAGTTGTTACCAGAGATCTAGAGGATGATACTTGCATAAAAATCTCTTGCATAAAAATGGCGTGCCAGCCTGGACTTCCAGGTGCTTTTGTAGTATTGGGGAAAATAATGATGGTTAAAAATAAATGTTTAGCTGGTTGTTCATAGGAGTTGGAAGTTCTCTGGCAGTTACCTGTGGAGCTGCTGCTCAGGACTGGTGAAAATCTTGTATATATGAAACAAGGTGAGATCAGCATTTTCAAGTAATTTCTGAGCCTTGTCATCCCTGATTTTTTTGGTGGTCATTATAAAGATCTGTAGCTAAACAGGAAATCTTTTGTGCAAGGCCACTCTCAGAGGTGCTGTTTGCTACCAGTTTGTATTGTGTGTAACAAATCTCTTTTGGTTCCTGGAACTGTTATGTGTCCGAATTTGAGATAATGAACTGCAAATTATTGTCCTGGATACACTAGCAGGTTTAATCAAAATCAGTGGAAAATTCAGTCATTTTCTTAAAAATGTGTACTTGTTAACATGATCTATACTTGTTAACATAATCCATAATGTACATGGATTCGTAAATCCAAAGTTTATTTTAAAAATTCTTGGTATGGGTAAAATGCTCACAGCATGCTTTAATCACTGGGACAGCATTAGAATTTGATATGTTGATCACCTAGATTCAATGGTATTAATAACTTGTGCGTAAGAATCTGTTCCATATAAAATGAAATATTGTATTATGGATACCAACTACAAACTCCCTGAAGTAAACACATTTATTCTGAGTCACTCTGTATTTTCTTTTTGAAGACAGGTTGCTTGTACAGTGGAATAAACAGTGAGTGAGAGATAAATGTAAAGATATTTGGATTTGTAATGAACTGGCTAATGTGTTGATCAGTTTGGGTTTGTGGCATCTATACCATCATGTAAACAATTGAGTTCACCTTCTCCTCCCTTACCTGTCTCCAACCCCCATCCACCCCTCATTGGCCATGTTGCTTATGTCTTTTTTTGGATTCCTACTCAGCTGTGACAGAAGCTAAATAGCTTTCCCAATAAAGAAACTCAAGGTCAGAGTTGGGAATAGCTCATACTGACGGCATGGATCCATCTGTACTCAGCTGGCTCATAGCAGCTTACTCATCGTTCTGCAAAGACGTAGCCTTTGGTTTGTGCTGTGACTTCTTACTGTGCTGTTGTGTGCCATGTAACTGTTAATCTGCCAGCATAGCCCTACCCTTCAAAATTTTTATACTGGACTGTGAAATAGCCAGGTTGTCTCTGGGACATCTCTGTGTTTCATGCTACAAATCCAATACTGTTCTTTGAGCACTTAAAAAAATAGCAGTGACTCCTCCCCCCAACCAACCAACCAACCAACCAACCTTCTAACAACAAAACCAAAAATATGCCCTAGAGTTCTTAATGTTTTCTAGGATTATGCCTCAGTGATCAGCTTCCTTCTGAGAAAAGAATTCTTAGGTGGTACTATAAGGCCATCTCCCTGGACACTGTCCAGCTGTGTAAGTTCAAATCTGAAAAATGCAAGGTGCTCTGTCTCAGGGCTAAAGGATGCAACAACTGTTCTGCACCTATGTGCCATATGACCTGCTTTTTCTGTGAGGACCTATACAAAGCATAAAGCAAGCCTTTGACAGCATATTCAAGAAAGACAAGGCTTTATCTGAGCTCCACGGTCAGGTATCAGTACTAGCTCCCCTCTTGAAATCTAAGGATAGAATGGCAAGGTGTTTCTTCACATTCAGACCCTGTGCCCATGAAAAGAGCCCAGGCTCGGTATAAGCTCCAGAGGACTGGAGCCTGTGGGCAGCCTTTAGTTGTGAATTACACTGTGCTTCTTATAACCCCAAGCTCCTGAGAAATTCATACATTCTCCTCTTCAGTTTTTCTGTTGCCCATTTTATTTCTCACACTGCATCTGGAATCCATGATTATCTCTCAAAGCTGTTTACGCTCTTTATATAGCCAACAAAAAGCTAAGTGCATCCTGAGCATTCTGAAGACTGCTTTTGAGGATTTCTGGCTACTCCTGTTGACTCTACAGGAACTTAGGCAATAATTTCAGGATTCATTTGTAAACTGAGGTCTGCAGCCTTTTCTGACACCTCCTCCATTGAGGGACCCCAGGGTGTAGGTGTTGGTTCAGTCCAAGGCTCCTTTCGATGCAAACCTGCTAGATCCGACCAAGAGGAAACCCAGACAGGGGTCCTTGGTCATTCCTGGCAGGCAGTTTTTTGCATGCCTTCCTTGCCTCCTTTTTCCCCTTCACCCCTCTTAAGACTTTTTCCTCTTATATTTGAATGTACACTTTCAAAGATTTCTTGCTTCAATGCAATTTTACAGTAATTAATTCAGACTGTACATTTTGCTTGTTTTTTTGTACCCCTTAGGCCTGACCAATATGAATGCACTGTCAGCAGAATGAACACAATTCCCATTTCTACCAGTTCTGTACCAATTTATATTGTATTATTTTCTGCTCAGTTGCTACTTTATCTTTTTTTCCCCTCTATCTGTGGAGAAAGGGATAAACTAATTGGATTTTAAATGCCATATTGCAGTTCTAAATAAGGTATTGCTCATTAAAAATAACCTTTTATTATGATCCATTTTGTCACAAAATGTGTCTTGTACGTCATGCGTTGTCCCTAAGTTAATTTTTTAATTTTTTTTTTTTTAAATTTACTTTTTAATTCTACCTGCTTAAACCAAATCAGTCAGTGATACAATGTAGCTGGATAAATGTTTTGGTAGAGTCATGGTAAAAGTGGTTCATAAGCATGAAACTGTTAATGTAAAGCAATTGTAGTAGGGTGGCAATTGCTTTAAAAAGTGATTGTCTCACAATGATGTATGGTAAAATAGTGTAATATATTTAAACTGATCAACTATGACAACTAAGACTTGTCTTTTTCTCTTTTTGAAAAAATGGGATTATTTCCTGAAATTATTAGAGTCTCTTTCTGTAGTCATACAAAGAAAATGGATCTCTGTTGTAGGTATTCTAGCAGTGGTTATAAACAAGCCTTATAATATCCTTCTGAAAAAAGGGTTTAGAACATTGTTAACAAGGGTTTTCTGCTTTGCTTTGGTTCTGGTTTTACTTCTATCTAAATTATACTATATTTCTTGCCAAATTGCTATCAACATGCATGTGGCATAACAATTTTATTTTCAAATCTTTAGTGTCAGCCGAATCATGTCCTTTCATGACAATATCTATGGAAATGTGAATTCCTTGGAGGCTTTATAACAGTAATCCATACTTTCGAAATTTCTTTCGAGCTCTTATTCAGACTTTAGCAAGAATGTCATACAGCCCTGAAGAGGAATCGGTTTGTTGACTCACTAGTTCTTGTGTCATCTAGATGAATTCATGCTCGCTGTTATGTCTTTTAAATGTACCAAGTAATGGTAATAATAAATCTGGTGCTTCAGCTATGTTACTACATTGAAATGTTATTTTACATCATTCTTTTACTGTGCAGTAGTTGTGCTGGAATTACCTCAGCTATCGCATCTCATATCTGTCATAAAATTTTAAGTTTAGTTTATATTATTATGTGCATCTCTGTTTCACTTTTTGCTTTTAAGAGTATGGATAACACGTGTCCCAGGAAGGTGCACAAGGAAAGTAAATAACAATAAAGAAACAAAATATCACTCATTACAACCATCAGTATAGAGACAAATTAATGCACAGTAGTACTGTCATGAACAAGTCATGAATTCTATCCTATTTGTAGGCTGTTAGGAATAGATACAACTCACTTCAGCTGTTGTACTGAGTATGTTCAGTTATATATGTGGCTAAATATTTACAGCATGGACCATTACTTTATGTACAATAATGCACAGAGAAGTTCCTTAATAGTACCTAGAGATAAAACCATTTAGAATAGTCCATGAGAATCAGTGCTCAGATCTTACCCCACAGTGTCACAGATGGAAGAGAGATGTGCCCTGTTTGCTGTGCCAATGCTTGTGTCCTGACTCAAAAAAGAAAAATTTGGACTGTTATGAATTCCCCAAACAATTTGGAGTCTTTCAGAATTGCTTGTTCCCAATTAAATTTCACCCTTCAGTCTCGAGGCTACAATGGTATTTGAAGCTGCATTCTTCTATGAGAGGTGAGTGACAGAGTACACTCCAAATTGTCCCTTATCTGTTTGTAGTAGAACTTCTACTGTATATTCTTACAGAAGTTCAGAAAGATTCTGAAGTTAGATTCCAGTGTGGCAGATCACTTATGACTTCTAAAGGAATACAGGAGCTTCTGAGAGCCCTCAGTCCTGTGTTTCTGCTGTTTTGAAACACAATGAAGAGACACAGATAATTTCCCACTGAAAAGGAGGGAATTATAGCAAATGGCAGCCAGAATAAAATAGCTACTTTAGAGCTGTGGCTACCTTTGCAAAATTGAAGTCCAGTTCCATGAAAATACAAGAACTTTCAGGAATAGTAGCTGACATGAAATACCTACGAGGAAAGCCACTATTAAATTGTAGAATTCTTTAGCATATTTTCTCTGTTAAAAAAAGAAAAAAGTATCTCAGACTTTATTTTAGTATTAAACATATATTTTTTTCTCACACAAAATACCCTTATGGCATTGAAAAGGATGACCAAATAGATCCTGCTTCTGTGTAACTAGTGCAGGATATAAATTTTCTTTGCAAAATACAAATTAATTTAGGATAAATGTAATAAAGGTGAGAGATGCTTATATAGAAATAATGTAGGAAAAATGTTTTAAAATCTCCTATAAACTCCCACTACTCCCAATTCTGGTTCACCTTTTCAACCCTCAGTGTTATTATAGGCATAAATGTAGTTTCTGAGTAAATTGTTATTTCTAGGATCTATATTTCCACTGCTGAGTTTGTGAGCGTGTTGGTCTAATTCTTTAGAAGTGCTGAAGAGTGAAGGAATGAAAGGCTAGATATCCTTCGGTGGGCAGTGTTTCTTAGCTCTGTGCTTAACCTCTGTGTTATTTTGGATTTCATTATGAGAATCATATCTTTGATTGCACATTGTATGTGCCTTATGGAACCTAAAGTAAGTTCCTTTATTTCAGACCGAGAAGTAGAGTCTCCATTAGCTATGAAGATTAACTGAAATCTGATGCATTCTAGTGTGAATGAAGTATGTGTATATCTGAAGCCATATGCTTAAAATTACCATCACAGAGTAATTACTTCATTCATTATTTTTTAATGAAGTAATTAAATTAATTAATTATTACTTCATAGAGTATTTCTGTTCTAAAAGGAGCTCTGGAGGTCATCTTCGTTCATTCCCTGCTCAAAGCAGGTCTAATTAGATCAAGTTGCTCCGGGCCATGTGAAGCTGAGCCTTGAACATCTCAGAGTCTGTAGACAACCCCTCTGGGTAACCTGTTCAAAAAGTGGATAACCCTCAAGGTAATTTTTTTCCCCGTAATATCTGCTCAGAATTTTCTGTGTTTCAATCTGTGTTTCCTCTCCTCCCACCCCAGTTCACCTCCAAGAACAGTCTGTCTCCCTCTTTACAATATCTACTGGTCAATGCAACTTGATTTGCATAAACACATTAATGGATATATTCCTAGGTAATGAGGGAGATGGAAGTCCACTTATTTCCACAGGCTACTGAGAGAAAAAGAGCCACCACTTTTGCTGTGTGTCTTTAATAGAAGCACTTGTAGTTCTCTGTGCAGAGCTTGCATGTTGGCCCCTTTGGGCTGTTTGATGTGTCTCACTTCAGGTCAAG
The DNA here is from genome assembly GCA_013399195.1 of Dicrurus megarhynchus. Taxonomy (NCBI): domain Eukaryota; kingdom Metazoa; phylum Chordata; class Aves; order Passeriformes; family Dicruridae; genus Dicrurus; species Dicrurus megarhynchus. Next base: position 2,651,423 of record VXAD01010129.1, read on the forward strand.
TGGTATCCTGGTACTGAGCTATGGAAGCCAGGTTGTTCTGAGTATGTGTAGGCTCAGAACTGCTGGTGGCTAAAGGGTTTTACATCAAATCAGGAACCCTGTAAGATTAGGTGCACCACTGAGCCACAGTTTTGCCTTACAGCCATGTAAATGTTATAAGACTCATGTCAACTGGCCATCTGTAGGGTCCAGTTCTCTTTGATATTCCCTAGGGGTATCTTACCTGGCACCCAGCAGTCTGTACCTTCCCTCCTTGTCCTTTGTCTCATAAGGGTTTCTTGGACAGCATAGGACAACTCAAATGGCATTAGACACTTGTATGTGGATATATGCTCATCCCCATTGTGTGTTTTTTTGCTCCTGCTCTAGGGATAGGATTCAGTTTGAGATTTAGAGACCTTCACTCCATTTAGAGATGGGCAACTGCCCCTCTCTATCTAACTGTAAACTAAAGGTTTACGCTTTCATTATCGTCAGCAGGATCTGGGCCTTGATTCACCTTCTTACACAACCAAGTGGGCATGCTGTGCTCTAGCATATCCAAGGCAGCTATGGGATCAGAACGGTGTGAGATGGGATTTGCAGGAGACACCTGTCCTTCTGGGGCAGCAGCTGGAAGCCTGGTAAAACACCCTACAGAATCTGAAATTGCAGTAAACCTTTCCTGGCTAGCTGAGAACTTGTTACATGCTTATTTCTTTCTTCCCTTCAGGATATACGTGGAAACTTCTTACCCTTTCTGCTGCTTCTGCTTCACCATGCAGAAGTACGTCACCCTGCTGTCACTGTTCGATTATCACTTAATTGAAAATTGGCTTGATTATGAATTGCATGCTTATTAAAATCAATTTAAACATAAATTGCTGTTCAATAATATACTTTGATGTCATTCAGTTTTATTAGTAAAGATGCTATGCTTTTTTCCATACTTCATTGATGCTTATTTCAAACCAATGAATAACTATTTTATTAAATATTTTATTAAAATGTAATGAGAAGTACAACTTTTTCCTTACATGCAGTTTTTGTAGCACATGAAATGTACTTTGCAGACTTTTTCTCTAGTTCTATTAAGTGCAGTTGCTTCTAGTTATCTTTCTTTGAAGTTACAAATACGTATGTATAATGCATCTACTTTTACATATAGCCATACTTTTCTCTTTCACAGTGTGTAAACAATAAATCATCTCATTAAGTAATTTGAGGAATACATAATGAGCAACTTTGGGATATAAACTTTATTGTATACATGAGCTGAAGTCTTCATAACTATCCTTGAAAGAATTTTTTGACTGGTGGGATTAATTATATATCACACAGATGCCTGTCATGCACTCTGTTTACACTATAGGGAAATGAAATAGGATAGTTAATTTTCTTTTATTCTGTTAAAATGCCAAGGTTTAATTAAACTGCTTCAGCTTAAGGGTTGCACAGCTACTTTCAGCTGTCACAAAGCATACTAGAAATTGATTTGTCATTGCCTGCATGCCCAAGAAGACATTCAGCAGGCATTGTAATTTCACTCAAAATTGTTTTTATTCATCATAGCTGATTTTCAATTTCTAAAATTTGTATGAGAAACAGAGTGTATTAAAATAAGTTTCATCCATATGCTCAGGGAGTAAAAACAATGCAGGTGCCAAATAACTGAAATGTACATTCAGTTTTGAATTAACATCTGGGTTTTGCTTTTTATGTGAGATTTTTATAACATTTAAATTTCATGCATGTTTGAGCATTTTACATAATCATTCTAATTATACAATAACAATTAGACAGCATCATTTATTAGCAAGACAATTATGAACAATAAAAACATAGTAACAGACAATGAAAACTAACCACTGCTTGCAGCAATACATACTTTCACGTAAAGTATAACAACCACGATATAGAGGATTTTTAAAAATATTGGCAGAAGGAACATTAAGCTTGCTCACTTCAAGCACTCCACACCCAGCCTTCAGTGATGGGAGAAAAACAGCCACCATGCTGAACAAGAGAATGCAGCCATTACCGAATCTGCATTTCCAATGTAAAAAGCACAAAGGCAAAAGCTACGTACATAAGAAGACCCTTAGTGCTGTCTTTAAACACTTGGGGAAGACTGGTGTTAACAGAATCCTTTTTCCTCTACCGCTGTCTGAGTTTGCAGTGAAAGCTCCAGCTGAAGTCTGTACACAGTGTGCTTCCAGCATGCACACAACTGCCTGGAGTTTGGCCGTATTCCGTATCAGCTTCTGCGCTAATGAACATGTAAGGTTTCACACAAAATACAAGGGAATAATTACATAGTAGGAGTACAACTAAAACAAGTACTGTCTTCATGGGGTTCACACCCTAGGTTGGGATCCTGTGTTAGGCTCATTGCGATTTCATTTGTGATTGAACCTTCCTGTTTTCCATTTCCCAAGGGTAACTAAAATTTTTTTAGCTTCTCTGGCTGTAATCAACATGGTGTTATTTGAAAAGTTCTGTATCTCAGATGGCAGGAGAGTATAAAAATTCTGATATTTTTAGTTAAGGAACTGATGACTCTTGATCCTAACCTGTAATTTAACTATGGATAAAGTGTTTTTTTTCTTTAGTGGTAGAATGAGAAAAAAATATGTGACTTAAATCAGAGAGGAGCTGATCTGAAGCTGTTTCCCATCCGGTTTCCTTCAGCCAAGTTTGAGGCACCTAATTCTTTTTAAAAGGCTGAGCTTGGATTCTCCTACATACTTGTAGTCTGTGCTGCCAAACTTAGTTTGTCTTTTGTTTGTCGTACAAGCAGACCTCTCTTCTTGACCATTCCCTGATCTGAGCACGTGGCTTACAACTAGCAACAACTTATTAATTGAGCATTAAGCTTTTATGCACCTTTCATCGGGGTCTGTATGTGAGGTGAGAGTGCAAACCTCCAAGAGCGATGTGAAAAACTGCAAATATAGTAAAAAATTACATTCTGACAGTCTTATCAAAGCCTGGTGACAGAATAAATTAATTTTAGCAAATTGAACATAGAGTTCTAGGATATAGTTACTTGTATTAACTATTAAAGGAAAGTAAGCTGAATCTTTAGGCACTACGGTAATAGAAAATTTATAGTATTTCAGTGAGGTAAAGTGATCTAATACGTTCCTTGTGTGGCCTCCACCATTTTTTTTGTATAGACATTGAGATATTTAAAACAATTACAATTGCATAGAAATTGTTGTGCAATACGTTTATTTGGAGAAGCAAATGGAATGAGTGTTCCTAAATCTCCAATACCATTTTGGGAGGAGAAGCAGGAAGTAGATCGTCATGTGGTGTTAACTGGCATGGATCCTTTCCTCTTATTGAAGGTGATGCCGCTCAGAATGTGAGCCATAGAGTTTAGACACAGAGAGTTACATCAGAAAGGAAAACCTTTCCTTTCATGTGTGCCCATCAAGCACGTCAGTGGTACTTCATTTAAAATAAAAAACATTCAGCTGATATAACACACCTTAAGGTCTCTAAGTAAAATTCTTATCATTGTTGCATGGTTTGTGGAACAGTAGAGAACCTTGCGTTTTAATTTGCCAGGGTTTGTCTATCACACTTGGTTTATTTTAAAAGCACACACTGTGAAGCTGAAAATACTTCTTTTGGGAAATTACCTTCACTTCTTCCCCTTGCTTCAAGTATCGTCCGCTTCAGATGCAGTAAGTGACATTATTCATACTCATTCATGCAGGGATGCACTTAATAGGCACACAGGAAAAGTGTTCATTATTTGATTGACTGTAACTTGATTGCCTATGGATAACTTTCACAGGTTTATTTCTTCATTTCAGCAAGGAATGGAAGCTGCCACACCTCAGTCTGCATAATTATGGATACAGTTTTTATTGTCATGAGGAAACATTGATACAATTATAAAACATCCCGTGCAAAACACTCAGCTGGTGATGTCTTCAATAACACAAGGGTATTCAAAAATCAAACCATACTTAAAGATGTCCTAAAAGAGTGAAAAGTGTCCTTTTATTTTGCTTTATGATCAATATTTTAGGAGCATAATCAAATAGAAGACACAAACTTTCTTGTAAGAAGGGACTGTCCAGGGTGCCTGGTTTGGTGAAAAAGTGTAAAACATACAAGTGGGAACTCAAGATGTTCATAAGACAAAAAAAATCTATAAAAAACATAATAAACTTAATAAAACATCTATGCAAAATAAACTAGCTAGGTCTATCAATAATTTTTGGGGAGGTTGTTTTTGGAACAACTTGTTTTTTAGACAACTTTTTAACAGGATTCAGTAGTATTTTAGAACTTTGTTTTCAAAATTCCTTTGGAAATTTCTAATCTTTGGGAGAGGAAAGAAATGCTTGTTTTCAAGAAATGCTTAGCAAACATTGTTAAAAACCTTTATCTGAGTATGGACGATTACAGAACAAGTGGTTAGAGGGATGCCTCTTCTTAGTGTTGAGACAAGCAAAGACGCCTTGCTGTCAATCTCCTTTCAATGGTAGCAGCAGCCCTGTATCACACACACAACTATTCCTGATCTATCTGCCTCCCAGCTCACCTGTATGTTCATGATGTTTCTCTGCATGAAAGGATTTGTGAATATCTTTGTAAAGAAGAACAAATAGATTTAGTTTCACATAAGAGATATCAGTAGCTCTGTATTCCCTCCATCACTTTTTTTATGAATCAGTCCTGGAAGTTTTGTTTGCATATTTCAGTTTATCTTTGAATTTCAAATATATTTATTATTTCTTCCTGCTTTGCATAGAACTTGTCACAAGTTAAAGGAGTGTTTTAATCAGGTTGCTGATAGAATAATGGGAATGGAAATTAATTTGAGTGGGGAAGAAAGATAATGTTTGTGTTTCCTTTATGACTCAGATGAAAGGAAATAACAATAAAAGGGGTGAAAGCAGCATACAAGAGAATCTGTAGATGTATGTAACGTAGTCAGTCGTTTCAGGGTGAGTAGCAAACAGCCATCATTCAGAAATGTATTTTTAACAGGTTTTTACTCTGGTTTGAGTTTGATATTTTGCTATGACTCAGCACAAGTGGAATTATACAAAAGAGTTCATTTTCTTAAACTGGCACAATTAATTGCTCCTTTGTAAATTAATATCTCTCTCCACTGATGAGAGAGAGGGCCTGGATAACATAAAGGTCTTTAATAAGGATAGATGAATAAATGGGGATAAAACAAGGAAATGTGAATTTTAAGCAATGTGTCAAGATTTTTTAGAAAATGTTTATACTAGCAATATTTGAACAAGCAAAACCTTTTTATGCTGGATGAAGCTTGCATGTATGTTATCATACAGCTCCATAACACGTCCATGACATATCCTCAATATGTTTGCTTGCAGAGCTGCTGCCAGCGAAACACTGGCATATTTATAGCAACTTAACTGGCATGTTTACATATGACGTTATAAGGCCTACATAGATGTCATAAAAATGTAAACCAAATTACAGAATTTTGTGCTGTTCTGTCATGCCCACTCCCACCAAGACAAAATCTATGGGTATTAGGATTGCTAACATTATCATGTTAGAGGTACTAACAGTATTAGGTCAAGCGACACATCGCAACTCTAGTTTTATTTTCCCATGGTTGAACAGGAAGGCTCTTGGTCAGATGAGTTTTTGCCACATATGGACTGTCAGGTAATTTGGGTATTCCGAGTAATGGGTGAAAAGAACAGGGAGAGTACTCTGTTTCAGCTTGATACAGTTATTCTGAAGAAGGTTTATCATGAGAATTACCCTGACAGATGCTGCATGCCATTAATTGTAACAATCTAATTAAATACATGCACTAAAAGCATACTCACAGTCAAATGGTCACATAGTAACTCTCTCATCTCTACAGTCTCTTTTTGGAGTTGGCTCCAGCTTAATTATGAGAACTGTGGAGCAGTGGTGCACAGTGGAGTTGCTTCCTGTTTTCCCAGACCACCTTGTCTTTCTCTTAGTGTTAGTTTCAGTCGGGTGGTGTCACTGATGTGTCTCACCAAAGGTCCTCACAGAAGCATGCTGCCACCTGGCTGTTGCTATGAGACTAGATTAATTTTAAAATCAACTTTAATTTATCATGAAAACTGGTACCTGACTGATTACTGAGCTTCATGGCCTCAGGGAACCCTTTTTATGCACAGCTCTTCTTTTGTAAGACTCCTAATGGAACACTGAACACTTTTCTGCGTGCCTTCAGAGATGTTGAAATAGTGCCGATCACTGCTGACGTCTTTATTCCATTTCAGTTTTTCTCTGATTAATGCATGTGTAATAATTATCTTATGGCAAAGGTCTCCACATAACAGACTTCATTTGCTTCCCTAGACTTAATGAACATCATGTGCATGGTATGTTTTGCTGATCTCTTGTCCTTTATCCATGGGTGTTTATACAGGTAATAGTGCATAATATAGCAGAACAGACTGCCCTATGGATCACAAAACAGTAACAGCCTGTTCCCTTCAGAATACAGAGGTCATCAGGCCCTCCCATTAATACTTCACGTAAAAGTGAAAATAGATTGGCCTATATTGAGAATTTAGTATGTAGGGAATGGAAAATATAAGATGAGGTTTGGGGGTCATCCAAATTGAATGCAACATGTTTGCTTGATAAAGAGTAACATGTCTTCATGCTTTTCTTGCACTCTTCAGCCTCTGGCCTATAGAATTTGTTGTTTCAACCTTGGATTGCACTGGGGAAGGGCCAGTTAGGAGTACAAATTCAGAACAGAATCAGAGTTTTTTAAAATTTTCCTTAAATGTCAGTGGGAGGAATAGAACCTCATATTACTTGGAAAAGGGGATATTACCTAATTCTGATGCATAGATCTGTCCTAGTTTAAGACTGTTCTCAGTTTATATGGGGTAAGTGAGTAGAGAGTCCATAGATCACAGATTGCAGCCATGAGACAGGCAGCTTGCTATTTGGCAGAGGTGCCTGTAGTCTCTGCCTCCTGAATGACAGACACAGTGATTAGGTAAAAGGAACAGGATAAATCTTGCAGGAAAGGAGGCAATGTAAGTTATGCGAAGAGCAGCTGATTAATGTAAACATATTGTAAGTAAATGATTGATTAATAGGCGTGACTAATACATGAATTAAGTCATATTTTTCAGCAGCAGACACTATGGTCTCACATTTGAAACCTGTATCTAATTACAGTGATTATGCATGCAAATCAGATAATGACATATACAAGTAGCCACTTAGATGCACAACTGGCCATTTGCATATAAATTTGCATGCAATCACGTTACAGGCTCATTAAGTACGGAACTTTGATTATTTTTGTGGGCACTGTCATTCGCTGAATGAAGTAGATACTCAGAGAAAAGTATTTTATGACCATACAGTTAAATAAGGCACCCAAGCACTTGAAAACAAATGTAAAGTGACACAGGCAAATCCTAAATCTAACATTTTCTAATCTCTACAAATTTAAGTTTTCAGACTTAGTGTTTTAATTTTTTTTAGCATTGTTTTTAAATTGCATTATCAGCATTCAGATTGAGCCCTACATATAATCATTAATTTTTATATCTAAATAGGTTTTTAAGGTAAGATCCTACTATCCTTGTGGTTTTGAAATCTAATGTTCTTCAAACCTCTGTGACCAGGCTGGGTAAATGTTAACTCATTTTCGAAAAGGGTGGCCTTTTCAAAAGCATGTCAGTACTTTGAAGCCTGTCCCAGTTTTACAAGGTGACTTAGTGATTTAAAATCATAGGCTTGGAGACTGCTGTTGGAGTTAAGACTCTTGAATCCCTTGCATGTGTCTGGATATCATATCCAAACCTTTGTTTCATAATGTCTGAGGAGCATATTTTAATAGTTGTATAATTACCTAAAATATTTATGGGTGGTAAATGAGGATTTAGTGCTATTTTATTATTTGATGTATGAATCACTTATGGCTGCCTCTGTCTTTATCTAAATGTCTTTGCAAATCTGGCCTTAAATCGCTTTTGAGAAAATTGTGGCTTAGTATTCCAATTAACTTAGGTACTTTAGAATGTTGACTCAATATATTAACTCTCCAGATTTTAGTGTTTTTCATCAATCATCTATCAAAAAAACCCCAAAACTAAATTGGTTTGAAATCTTGATCTTTAATCCTCATAGTAACCATTGTAGCATGAAGACCTTGGGGGAAAATCTGGAGAACCAAGGACTGAGTTTCTAATTGATTTTTCTTTAATCCATAAATATCCCAAATATTGCCTATGATTGTAAAGTATTATTGAAAAATGTAAATGTTATTGAAGAAGAGCACTCTCTAGGTTCTCAAAGGCACCTGCAAGTCCCACAAATAATAATATGTATGTTAATCAAGTGTCACTTTCTGTTTTTTAAGTACTTTTATGACAGATTTGATTTTCTCCCATGCTTGTGACAAATTTTTTGAGTCTACAGTTAAACTGGAAATCTGTGAGACTTCTACAAGTGCCTGGAGCTATTAGTTTTAGTGTCATGTTTAGGATATCCGTACCACCATTAACAATTAGAAGAGGCTACTGGATCAATAGTCTTTCAGGGTTCACAGCTGTGATATATATTGCCTGATGTTCACTGAGCCCTAAACTGTCTTTGCCAGCTGTTGCTCTTGAATAGCCTTCAAAAGGGACATCACATTTTAAATCTGAACAGGCAGCTTTGTTGCCTTTTAATGGTAGAACAAGACTGAGAAGAATAGAACTAATTTTCTCTGTGAACTTTTGTCTCCAAGTTTACTTCTGATGAGCTTCATTACTTTTCACAAAGGAGAACACTCACACTCCTTTGCTTTAATCTGTGAAATATTCAGATAGACCATGTTGTTTGGCTTTCTTTCACACTTGTGATCACTTTTGAAAGGAGACTCAGCGTTTGTAAACGTTACCAAGTCACAGAACAGCTGAGGTTGCAAGGGACCTCTGGAGAACCTCTAGTCCAGCAGGGGTCAGCTAGAACATGGCCATCTCCAATCAGGTTTTTAGTATCTCCAAGGATGTAGACACCAAAGCCTTTCTGGCCGACCTGTGCCAGTACTTGACCACTTAAAAAAAAAGTTTCTTCATAAGTTTAAGTGGACTTTGTTGAATTTAATTTATGCCCATTGCTTCTTGTCCTGTCACTGTGCACCACTGAGGAGAATCTGGTTCTTTTTTTACTACTCTCCATCAAGTCCTTATAAACATGGCTAAGATTCCCAATGAACACCCTCTTCTAGAAGTTAAGCATCCTTTCTCAGTCACTTGTATGTTAGATGCTTCAATCTCTAGAAATCCCTTCAACTGTCTTCACGGTCCTTCACTGGACTCACTCCAGTATGGCCATGTCTTTCTTGTACTGGAGACTCCAGAGGTGGACACAGCACTCCAGAGGTGGCCTCACCAGTGGCCAGCTTGCTGGCAGCATTTTCCCTAACAGTGGACAGGATGCTTCTCATCTTCTTTGATAAAAGGAAGCATCAATGGCCCATTTCTCCTGCCTGTTGAGGTCCCTCTGAATAGCTGGTGTATCGACATTTTCTCCCAGTTTTATACCTGAGGGTGCAGTCTGTCCTGTTGTCTAGCTCATTAATGAAATTGTTCAACGACATTGGCTCAGTACTGACCCCTGGGGTACTCTGTTAGTGGCTGGCATCCAGATGGATTTTCTGTCACTGATGTCAAGGCTTTCAGAGTGGCAGTTGAGCCAGTTTTCAGTCTACCCCACTGTCTACTTACCTACCCTGTACTTCATTATCCATGAGGATGTTACAGGATACAGCAACAAAATGCTTCCTAAAGCCAAGGTAAAAAACATTCAATATGTTTTATGATAGAATTTTATGATCAAATGCTGTCACATTTTTAGCCTGGTTTTTCCTTCATAAATCCATGTTGAGTACTCACAATCTTGCCCTTCATAGGTTAGGAATTGGCTTCCAGGACTATCTGATTCCATCACTTTTCTAGGGATTTGAGGTCGGGCTGACTGGTGTGTAGCACCTGCCCTTCTTGCTTTTCTCAAAGATAGGAGTGGCTTTTCCTTTCTTGCAGACCTCATGACCCTCTAGGCACCATTCAAAGATCACAAGTGGCTTTGCAATCATAGAATCATAGAATCATAGACTCATAGAATAGTTTGGGTTGAAAGGGACCTTTCAAGGTCATTTAGCCCAATGCCCCTGCTGCGAGAAGAGACATATTCAAAGAGATCAGGTTGCTCCTGCCACAGTTGTATGACTTTTTGTGCGTATGGATGGACCATTTTTGAGCATGGAAGAGGTGATCCTTGGAACTCAATCAGCTCTCCAGGGCCCTTCATCTCTCAAGGATGGTTTCACATGGGATGCTTCCAAGCAAATCCCTGAACAGATTAAAGACTGCTCTTCTGAAGTCCAGGATTGTAGTCCTTTTATTTGTCTTGTTTCCTCTTCTCAGGAGGAGGCCTCTCTCTTAAAGCAATAATGAAAATAATCCTTTGCCTGTTTGTCTGTTCTTAAAGAACTGTATTATATGGGTCCTCAAGTTCAATTATGCTTGTAATTATTTGTAAAGTATTGGAAGAATGTTAACTGTATTAGAAGATGTCTATTCTTGAAGACAGAAAATACAGTACACTTAGTACTTACATTGTAGTTTGGCTAATTCATGAAAGACTTGAGATGAAATCATATAGGAGGAATACTGGAAAAAAAAGTAATAAACTAGGGAAATAGATATGGTGTTGGAATTAAACATTATCATTGCAATGGCTTTAAGCTTATAATAATTCATATTATCCCCATGTGCAATACAAAAAGAAAATTCCTGAGGAGTTCAAGGAAGATATGGAAGGTTATGGATTATATCTTATGGATATCAGTCCTTAACAGAAGACAAATGAGAATCACTTGGGACAAAAATCGACATTTCAAATGCATTTCATTTAGGGGTAAAATGCATGTATGATAAACAAGACCTCTTCTGTAGTAAGCTCTTCAGAACAGGGCTGTACATACATTTAAGGTGACACCAGACCTTGAATATTTTAATGGTCAAATAGAAACTAAAAATTATACTGGTAATTAATATTAAACATCCACATTAAAGCATGAACTGAGGAAAATCTTGAAAGCTCCATAGCCATTTCCCCTGTGATCTGCATTGATACCTACACTCAACCTACATTCAAAATGTAAACTATCCTTATGTATATATTTTTGCTCAGTTCCAATGATTTATGAAGCTCACTTTTCCTCTCCTATGTGTAGGGTACTCATACATTCCTGAAGTGTTCTGATAGTTCCTGAATTTATTTAAATGACAAGGTTTTATTTAAAGGTATCCATTGTATAATAAGAGCTAATTTGCATTAATATAATGAGGTATTTAGTCTAAATTATTCTACTGAGAGTAGCTATGAAAATTGTTTTGAAGGATTTATTTTCCACTTACGAGTTTCTTTCAAATGAGGATTACATACTCAGAGGAGAAGTAATTGATAAAAATAGCTTTTTGTCTTTCAGTGTTTTCAGTCCCATTATCTTGCTCTAGAATAAGATGTTAAATCTTTAAAATTTGAGACAATGAAATAATAACCATCCCTAAATCCTTACTGTAGTCAAGGAGTTTTAAATTGTTGGCTACCTGCATTATAAAACTCACCTAACATAGTTGTTCAAGGTCTCAGAATTTTCTTGTCTGCTTTGTTCAACTGTATGGAAGCAGTTCTCATTTGATTACAGTATACAATGAAAACAAACCTCTGGCTTTGCCACATGCTAGTGCCTTTGTTAATATTGTGATAAAGTAATTTACAACCCAGTGATGGAGCTTGACTACTGCTGAAGGGTCATAAATACAAAGCAAATACAAAAAGCAGCAGCTTTCTGAGTATGTATGTATTACTCCTTGCATGCCTCCATGGTCGGTTTTGCCCACATCAGAGCTGGACTGCACTGTCTAATCATCCTCCCATTGACCCTGCAGGTACCTCACAGGAGGGCTAAGAAACACAATTCTGGATGAGATCAGTGGTGCAGACTAAGGAAAAGAAATTATTTTCTTTTTTTTTTCCCTTCTTTAACCATAAATTACAACAATCTCTTGTCTTAGTATAAGAGAAGGTGAAAGATATTTTGTTCAAATCTGGAATTCAGAATAAAGGAATCTGATTAATTTTGTTTAGTCTCCAATCAAAGAAACAATTTTTTTCTTCATTAATTTTTGTCTAGTTAAAGGAGAAAAGCAATTAAAGACAATCAGTAAGATTGTATGAACTTGGCAAACCCTTTCTTTTATTATTATAATGATGTTTTCCATGTAGTTTCTGAGCTACCTGTGGCTGTTTGACCTTGGCCTATGATTTTGACAGGTGGACTCACACTTGATTGGTACACAACCTAGGAATGCATGTATCTGTCATGGAAAACTTCTGTTTCCAAAAGGGATGATATTAATCACCCAGTAGACAGTGCCCTTTAGTCTGAACTCAAAGCATTAGAAATCAGCATGAAGACCAGGTTTTCAGCCTTCTGATTAGTTCAGATGTGGAAGACCACCTCTAGGTGAAAAATGAAGTTTCATATTATTCTTGTAAAAGTTCAGATCTAAAGAGTGTAGAAAAATATAAACTAGCTTATAATATCTTCCTAAATTTTGCATTCATACATTGACTTTTTGGAATACTGTTCCGTTGATTTTTTTTTGAACCAATGCTTCAAATTTGAATGTTTCTTAGCAGGAAGAAAAGAAAGTGTCTCACACTTCAAAATATATGCTTGTAAAGTGTACACTTTTTGATTTAAAACTCAGAGAGTTCAGAAAGAAACACTTCAAAAATTCATGGCCTTTTTAGATAACATATATATGTATATACACACATATATAAAACACTTACTATATATTTTTCAGGAAATCTATTTGCAAATAAGTTTTTATTTTATTAATATGCATCTAAGTGGATTAAATAGACTATTTAATTATTGTAATACAGAAGTATCTTGGATGGTTCAAATTTAACCTTATTGCTAAGAATTCTTTTATTGGTGTCTTTGGAACCCCTGCAAGACTTTCTAAGGAATCTAAGTTATATTTCATCTTGATTTTGGAAGGGAACAAAAGACACAGTTCTGGGAAGGGGCAAAGAGAGTGAAAAGTTGCATGAACATTTTAAAGACATCTTGAATGTCCGTTTTGGAGGAAGTGATTTCTGAACTTTGGAAGAAGTCCAAACAAGCAATTTATTAAGTGTCCTAGGGATATGTAACAGGAAATTACAAGCTGCTGCAGTGGCTTGACCCTGGCTGGATGCCAGGCACCCCCAAAGCCTTTCTACCACTCCTGTCCGCAGCTGGACAGGGAGGGGAGAGAATATAACAAAGGTTTCATGAATTAAGATAAAGATCGGGAGAGATCACTCACCAAATACTGTCATGGGCAAAACAGGCTCGAAATAGAGATATTAATTGAATTTACTGTTAACAAAATCAGAGCAGTATAATGAGAAGTAAAATAAAACCTTCATAATAGCTTCTCCCCCACCCCTCCCTCCTTCCTGAGCTCTACCTCCTCCCCCGGTGGCTCAGGGAGACCAGGGAATGGTGGTTATTGTCAGTTCATCACCTGTTGTTTCTCCTGCTGCTCAGGGAGAGGAGTTGTTCTCCTGCTGCACCGTGGGGTCCCTCCCATGGGAGACAGTTCTCCATGAACTTCTCCAGTGTGAGTCCATCTCACGAGCAACAGTCCCCCTCAAACTGCTGCAGTGTGGGTCACTCTTCCACAGGGTGCAGTCCTTCAAGGACAGGCTGCTCCAGCCTGGGCTCCTCTTCCCAGGGACCTCCCACAGGGTCACAGCCTCCTCAGGCATCCACCTGCTCCAGCATGGGCTCCTCCACAGGCTGCACGTGGATCTCTGCACCCCTGTGGATCTCCATGGGCTGCAGGGGCACAGCTGCCACGGTCTGCACCAGGGGCTGCAGAGGAATCTCAGCTCTGGCACCTGGAGCAACTCCTCCCTCTCCTTCTCCACTGACCTTGGGATCTGCAGGGCTGTCCCTCTCACATATTCTCACTCTGTTCTTCTCTAGTTGCAATTACACCTGTGCAGTATTTTTTTTTTTTTAAATATGTTATCTCAGAGGTGTTAGCATCATTTCTAATCAGCCCAGCCTTGACCAGCAGTGTGTCCACCTTTGGAACTGACAGGGATTGGCTCTGCTGCCATGGAGGAAGCTTCTGGCAGCTTCTCACAGAAGCCACCTCTGTAGCCCCCCACTACCAAACCTTGGCCATGCAAACAGAATACAAATGTGTAGTTTATCATCAGTTGTAAGGAAATATTGAATCTGACTCTATGACTTTAAGTATGACCCTTTTATCTAACAGATAAGAAGGGTAAGGTAGATCTTGTCTAAAAATTGTGTCACTGCCATTAAATGGCCAACATTCCACAAGGAAAGCAGTCACAGCTTTTACATTTATAGTAAGATTTTATGTGGATAGAGTCCAAAACAGAAAAGTTGGTAACCAAAAATAAATGCTTTTTTCCTTCAGAAACTGTTCTGTGTAATCTTAATATTGTGTAAATATTTGAGTACAAAGTGCTAATTTGGCCATGGAAAAGAAATACATAGAAATAGAGGCTGTTGTAGTTTCTGAGTGTCATGGGAGCAGAGATGTGGTGGGATCAGGGGAAGATTTATGACTTTGTTGATGATACCTACCAGAGTCATGGTTCTACTGCCAGAAGGTCAGATAGGGCGGTCATCCAGATCTCTTCAGCACTATTGGTAAGCAATTCTCTTTCCCTCAGTGGAACAGTTCCCAAGTCTGTAGAAAGAACTGAACAAGAAAAAATACTGCTTCTTTCTTGCTGACCTTGTCTACATGTGCTGGTCAGGTTCTTCAGGCCCCAAATATTTCCAAATAACAAGATAATCATGTAAAACTGTTAATCAGTAATTTTCTTAAAATACTCCAGTTAGTTTTTGTGTTTTGTTAATATTTTATTCAATAATTTTCTGATTATCTGACTGTAGATTTATACAAAGGCTTTGTCTGCAGTATTCAAGATCATCAGAACGATGTCATGGCTTTTCTTTTTTCCTGAAAATGATTATTTTTCTTAGTGCAGTGTAATGTAATTGTACATAATGGCTTCACTGTAGTCTGTATAATTTAAAATGAAAAAAAAAGGCCTTTATCTGAAAATACTCTCTGAAGAGAAAATTAACTTAATTATGAAGCTTTGGTTCTATTTTGAGTCCAACTTCAAGAGCAAAATCTACATTATGTCTCCATATGTATGCCATCTACATATCAAAAAGAAACGGATTCATTCTAACAGGTCTGTTTCTTGGAGGCTCTAGGTACAATGGTCTAGGGGAATGAAGTTGAAGAAAAGGTAATTGTGATATTATTGTATAACTAAACAGTTATAAAAATAATGGTTTTTCCTCTGAGCATGTCAGAAAAGGTGGTTTGAGTGCCTGAGCTGCAGTCTCAGGCAGCAAAGGAGTAGTATTTCACAGTATCATTAAAAAAATCTACAGTGGGAGATTGTGTTGCCAGCAGGGATACTCTGAGGAGCTGACTGAAAAAATTGAAAGAGTCCTTGTTAGTACATTGCTGAGTTAGGAGGTGGGAGAGACCCACTGAACTGAGTGGCCAGTACACTGTTATTCCAGACAATCATCCTTAAGATCTACTTAGAAAACTAATTTAGAGGAGTCTATTTGGAAGTTTAGGTGTTGATTTTGTTTTAGCTAATGAGAGATCATCTTGGTTTGAAAGACAGGTGTCTGCCACGGAAGGCAGGAGCCTCTTTCGGAATGGAAAATGTAACCTCCTTCCCTCCCAATTATTATAATTTTGAAATTAAGGGGTTTATAGGTAAAGATATAAGAAATAGGAATAACAGTTCTTTACTGCTATATATATATATGTATAACAAGGCACACAAACAACACTAGCTATGACAGTGACAGCAAACAGAACCAGTAACCCAGTGCCAGCCTCTCTCGGCTCCAGGCCCTTTCCCCGTTGGTGCAGTTACAGTCACAGCCGGCAGGGGCGCTGGCGGCTCCCAGTGAGCAGGGTGGGTGCGGTGGTTCCCCCTGGGCAGGCGATCCCGGTGTCCGGCCGGACCCTCGGGAACAGCAGGCTGGAACAGCAGGGACGAGCACAAATCCTGGGTGGCAGAGGAGATGTATCAAACTCCCAAACTCCGGAGCTGCAGCGAAACCCCGGCAGGTCTCAGTAGGCAGGGTGTGCAGGGCTACCGTGTGGCGAAGGTTCGAAGCAACAGCGGGGGCAGAGCGGCCACAGCCCGGCTCACAGCGGGGCAGGGAAAGGCGAGCCTGGGATCCCGGGGTTTCTCCCTGAGGCACCCCAGCAGATGGTGAAAAAGTCCTTCTTTTAGTGAGGTAGGGTATGAAGCATTAAATAGGGTCCCAGTGCAATGGCTGCTCCAGCGAGCAAGCTCCACTCACGGCAGAAGGAAGGCAACAGAAGGCAGAGCCCCGCAGTGGTGATGAATTCTCCCCACAGTGACCGTAGCCTCTTTCCCCTCTGAACGCCGAGAGAACGAGAGAGCTGGGGGCTCCACCCAACATCCTTTTCCCAGTCCATATCTCATGGCACCTCTGCCCCACACGAGAAAACGCCAGGTAAAAGAGGGTAGCCAGCTGGACCCCTCCCCCTGTTGCCAGGTCTTTTTGTCTCTCTTAAGTACCCAGTCTTTAGTGTATCTTGGCAACACATATGGGGAAAATTCTTTAAGAGAAAAAGAAAAACAAAAGGAGAACTCCTAAAACCCCAACAGAGATTCACCCCCCATCAAAGCTGCCTCTAGCATAATTCCAGTGAAGTTGCTTTTACTCCCCTTTGTGGTCTGATTTATCAAATTACCGACACATTTCTGACAGAACTGTCTTTTTGCTTTCATGCTGTATGTCTGTAGACCACCTAATGTAGGTGACTGGAGAGAAATAATAGATTATAATTGGGATTTTTTTTCCTTTTTAATTAGACCTACTGCATTTTTGTATGCTGGTTGCATTAATTCTAAATCCTAACTAATAAATATTAAAATATCTCTGGGTGAAAGTCGCACTTTTACCAAAGCAATCCTAATTCAAGTATTTTAACATGGTGCATAGGTCCTAGCTGGCCTTCAACAGAAAAGATCTTTGCATTTTACACAACAATGAATTACTAAAATACCTTATACGTGAATTAATCTGTGGTCACCTAAAACCAGTTGGGTTTTGCAATTTCTATTGCAATAAACATGA
Organism: Dicrurus megarhynchus; assembly: GCA_013399195.1. Classification (NCBI taxonomy): domain Eukaryota; kingdom Metazoa; phylum Chordata; class Aves; order Passeriformes; family Dicruridae; genus Dicrurus; species Dicrurus megarhynchus. Next base: position 2,668,671 of record VXAD01010129.1, read on the forward strand.
GGAATTCAAACTAAGTATCTCTAATTTAGTAGCATAAGAGCTATTAATGTTCTGTGGGGTTAAAAGTTGAAAGTTACGAATGTGCTTGAAAAATTTGCTAAAAGTTCTGTGAAATATGCTGTTACCAAATAGAATAAATTAAACAATTATCTAGTGTATTTTTTTTCTGGAATATGAAGCATTATATAATAAACTGCTAATCCAAATGGAAACTGTAATTACTTAACACTGCTTTCAAATTTCAAATGTCATCAAAGCCCATCTTTGACCTCATATGTTGCTGTCTGATACATTATTTTTGCCACAGAATGATGGTAAAGGCTTATGAAAAGATGACTCATTGAACAAAAGAAATATTAAATTAAAAAGTAGAACTTTACAGATTCTTGCTTCCTTAGACTTCAAAGATGAAGTGAAACTGTTTCAAAGCTTTCAAATAGCTAAATTATTCTCACTGCAGTTTTTACTGATTCTTTATCATTTAATCTGTGAGGTTTATATTAATCATAGCTAGAGAGTTACATTCCAAGATGTAGCTATGCTTAGGAGCATGGAGTTATGAGACCAGTTCTTTAACCCTTCAATTCTACCCTAAAATAGTGGTCCTGCCTCTTTCTGTAGAGTAGAAAGACAGCAGTGGGTATCCTTTCTACATATTTTAGGCAGGTGTAATGGCTGGAATGTAAGGAGTGGCCCTTGTACTGCCTGTATCTTCCTACTGACCCAGAGCGAACCCAGGAATCTTGCTCAGAATAGAACAGAACAGAAACTGCAGGTTTAGCATGAGACAGTTATATGAAGTTATTTGAATACCTCACAATTTAAATAGTGTTCCCCTTAGCATCTCCCAAGGGTCTCTGGCTCTTCTTATGCAGATTAAGCATACTTTCTCACCTACACTTATCCCCTGCTCTGTTTGCTGTTAGAAGTACAACATTTATTGATACCACCTGTACTGTCTCAGGTCCACACACAGAGATGTGGTATTGTTGGCTGCTGATGAATCAGTAGAATACAAATACAAGAGAAGAGCATATTTCCCTGAACCTGGACTGTTGCCTCTCTTTCTCCCTGGTTTTCTTGAGTTGAAGCCACACTTGAGTCATCATGCTGCGTACGTAGGGGTGGAAGAATAAATAGCTTTTGCTATTCCTTAAGAAATAGAGCGTGGATAAAGACAGGCTGAACCAAACACTGCATGTCCTTGTTCTCAAGGAGAAAGTGATAATTCTCTTTGCAGGAAGTTGTGACTTAGATTGCTGGATGTCGTATGAAATATGTAACCTGAGTCAGAACTGACTTCCATAGAGCTGGTTGTGAAAATAATGCTGATTCAGTACAATTGCAAACCAAAGCATAGTGTGGCTAAACTTGTCATTCAGATGAAACCTTCTGGTATTGATAATACCACATACTCAAAGCAGAGCAACTTATATAATATTAAGAGATGTATAAATATTTAAAAAAAAAATTACATTTAAATATAGAACTGTCACATATTTGCAATTGTCTGATTTACTAAGTTAAGTAGATAGTATACAACTCTGAATATTTTTTAATAATGTTTGGTTTTCCCCCCACAGATTCTGGTAGCAAATGAGGCAGTGTTTTTCACTGATCTGGCTGCCCAACCCAGATGATGCAGTTCTGACTCTGTATCTCAAGTCCTGCTTCAAACTGATAACTTCTCGTTGGAAACAGATTCCTTCCAGAGAGATCACTAACCTTGATCTCCAAAACTCAAGTAACAGAGAACCACCCCTTAAAAGACCTTTTCAGACTTGTTAATTATCTTCAGGTTTGATAACATAGGAAGCAAGTCTGAGGTCAGTATTTGAGGCTTTGGTCACCTGTGACGAACAAAACCCAGAGCAAGTAAAAATGATATTGTTTCTCCACTTCAAGTAATTTCTACTTTCTGTAGGATTACAGATATTGCAAATGTGTTCTAAAGTTTTGTTAAATGTTCTTCTCCAGAGAATATTGCCAGCTTATAATATCTTAGCTACATATAATGTAAATTTATATTTACAGTTAGCAGATGACAGTTTCATGAAATGACAAAATGTTTTTTTTAAAGAGCTAGAGGGTTGCTCAGTAATAAAGAGAAGAATGCCAGTTGGACAAGAAAAATATTGCCAGAAATATCAAATATGTGTAAACAAAATAGGACTAATTTATTATAAAAGACATATTAATACAAAAATGCTAGACTCATCTCCTTTTTCTTCACATTTCTTTAATCACAGATTTTAAGTTTTCTTCCTTTGCTAAAGAAATTCTGTCATCTTCTGTTCTAACTTTTGCAACAGATCTGAGTCCAAGTTTACTGCCTTAATTAAACAGAAGAAAACCAGAAGTTTTATCAGTTCTTTTCAAGAATCAAGAAAGTTTCCAGATCCGTAGCATAGACACAAATCAAAGATGTATTGATTTTGCTAACAAAGAAATAGTTTGCTGCTGATTTCAAATGCATTAATGACTAATAACTTCAGTGAAACAATAAAATCTCTTCCTTTTTTCATACATTGTCACTTTTCCCACCACTTCAAAATCCAGGGAGTCTTGGTAACCTTCAAGGATCTGTTAGTCTTACCTGTTGCAATATTGTAATGCTCTGGTAGCAGCTTTTCCATTTTTAGAAGATTCCTATGAATATATAAACATTTAACATTCCATATTTCTAGTTTAGTCTTTGTCATATTCAAGGTGTTATTCATATTATGCTTTTTTTTTTGCTTCCAAAGTTTAAAGTAAAAAACAGAAAACAACAACAACAAACCCGCCCAAACCAAACCACCATCCCCCTGCCCCAGAAAAATCAAAACTGATACACTATGCCTTCCAAATGACAATTAAATGCAGCAACTGACCCAGCCTCAGTATTTTTCAGGTTTTCAATACAGTTTTTGAAGTAGTCCACATTCTCAAAGTAACATGGATTGGGCTGCAGTTTAACCTTTCAAGGTCTTGATCTAACAGCACGCTGTGGAATGATAAAGCATCAAGAAGTCCTGCAGACATCTGTCGAGCTCTGTAAGGATGCACCAGTCTGTTCACACATTATTAATTGCAGGATAGGTCTCTAAATTAGTTTATCAGGCAGTTTAACTGACAACAGCAATCACCACAAAATCTCAGTCGTCAAACCCCTTCTTTCATGTAAAGACTAAGAAAAGCTGAAGACTTGAAAATTATTTTGCATTACAAGTAGACAATTGGCAACTAAAGAAAAATTTGCAGATATCAGAAGTAAAATTAAAAACGGCATATATGTTCAAATGGCAAAAAAAATAGTTAGCTACTTTATCTATCTTATAGTCACAATCATTCTTCTATGAGTGAAATTTCTTAAAATGAACTATTTTAAGATATCAGTGCCTCTATATAAATCTGGAAAGAAGAAAGAAGGCTTGGAATTGTCATCAATTGTTCCCAATTATAATTCCACACTTCACTGATTTGATATCATTGCTGTTTTCAAAGACTCTGATGTCGAAGTGAATGAATCTTATTTTATTACCGTGTCAGAAACTATCTCCTGTGTTCTCACAATGGCATCCAAAAGTGAAGCAGATTTTGGTTTTTTAATGGAAAATGAAAGGAGAAAGTATCAATGCAATTGTCAAAGATAACTAAAGAGGGGCTAAAATTAATCAGACAACTTGACCAAGAAAGAAGAACCACCAGGGAAAGCTGGACTGATTATATTTCGCATGGATTTCTCATCTCTGCTAAATAATATTATCACACTGATATGGAAAAGATTTAAAAAATATGGCAAGCAAGCACAGCATTATCTCTACCTCTACAAGGGGAGATTTCTTCCTACTACTCCTGTTCTGCTTGGTTTCTTTCTGGGCTTACTGAGATGGAGAACCTGTGCGAACATAAATTTTCTTGAGTGGAGGAAAGTGACCTGGGGTGTCAGAGTCCTCTGCCCTGTGACTCAGTGCTCTTTCTGTGACAATGACTGGAATTTGAAACAGATAATTAGGATCTTTCTACAGTTTAAAAATTTATAAACATATGAGAGTGTGTTCATGTGATAACCTGCTGCAGTATGTGTTTGCCATCCTGTATTTATAGTAGAGAAATAAGACAGCGAGGTGTTAAATGTGAGTAGCCCTAGGCAATGTGTTAATTTCCCCATTTATTCCGTGAAAATGCCTCTGCAGCTGTGAATGCAGGTTAAATTACCTCAGGAGCAGAGGAACTCTGTGGGACTTGCTGTTTCCTCTGTGGCAGAGGACGGTTTTATGTATTGTGATCTATTTGCTAAACAAGATGCTTTTTCTAAGGGATCCTTCTTTGTGGTTTTTTTTTCCTGATATTTAGTTTTTCATGGACAGTATAGGGTGGGGAAAAGATCCGTGGAGTTATTTTTACATTCATTTGCTTTGATGATTAGTCTGGTTGCTCAAGAGCTGTGACCAGGCTACTGCCTGCTCCTGGAAATCGGATCAGTGACAAATCAGCTCCTTTATTTCACTGGACTGTTTAGTGTCTTGCACAACTTCAGTATTTCTGTCAAAAAAAAAAAAAAAAGCAACTGAAATCTATAAACAACTTTTCAAAAGATAAAGGTGTGTCATGCTACTCAAAAGACACTAATGTATACAATAAAAAAGCAAATACAAATATAATAATGAAATATTAAAATGGGATATAGAGACAAATGGCTGGTTTTAACCTATGCATACCACATATTCCTCATCGCATGGTGGGCAGCCTCAGAGCCCTAAGTAAGGAATTCTCACTTCATGTCACAGTTTGGTGCTTGTGTTTCACATCTTTGCTTGAAAGTTATGCAGTCGCTGCCCGTACAAGCAGCTAAGCTGTTAATTTATCCCGGTGGCTCTGCTCTATTCACTGGTGATCTAGGAGGAAGGCAGAAATTTTGTTAGTAAGGAAACTCATATACCAGGAGATATCTGTGCCATGTTTTCCTGCTGCATAGAGGAGCAGAGCTTTTCTCCCAATGGGAAGTTGCCTTCTCCTGATCCTTTCTAGCCCTCAGGTGGACCCACTTCTGCTGATACAGAAATCCAGAAATCCATCTGACCTGACAAAGACTTTAGGTTCATCTTCTTGGCTGCAGACCTTGCAATCTTAACATCAGCATCTGCACAGGTTTCCTTCCAGGAGCTATGGAGCACTACACTGAATTGTCAAAACTGAAAAAGTTTACTTGCCAAAGGATGTGACTTGAAGTTTTAGATGTGACTCAGAGTTTTAAATGGATTTAAAAGTGACACAGAGCAGGACAGATTCCTCTGATAAAATGCAGATGACTCCAGCTGAGCTGGCCACAGAGGTCCTTCTTCACTGTCAAAGAAGAGATATGGACCTGGCTGATCTGGGGTGATTTAAATGCCCTTAGTTCTTCCTCATGACTTTAAATGATCTGAAAACAAGTAGCTCAGAAGTGTATACGTTTTAGTAATCTAAAGTCAGGCAATGTTAATGTCACTCATTCTGTCCCACCTACATTAAATTCCAGTCTGCTCACCACACACTTGGGCATCTGAGACTTTCTGAGCTGATGGCTATTGCTGTGACAGTGTAGGCCCTCAAAATTCTTCCCTTTTTATAGTTGTCGTATGGGAATTAACAGCCTTCTCCTTTGAAACAACTTAGTCATCAAAATAATCTATGTTCACCGGGATAGATGAGGCATTTTCTAATTAACAGATTCTCCATTTCTTTCTCCAAGAACTTCTATATGCACTACAGTTTTGTCTCCTTCTTGGTCACTTCTACAAATCTTCTCGATGCAGCTCCATTGTAAATTTGATAGTTTTCTAGTATAAAAATCATATAGATATGTAATATTTCAAGAAAATATTGAGATTCTCCCTTGGTTATCCACAAGCCAGAAAAAGTTTTATACTTCTCAGCAAATTTATTTTCTATTTATGAGTGAGTAGTCTATGGCATAGTTAATTCTGAGCAATTTAAATTCCAAATATACCATTGTACACAACATATTTTGCTTTCTTGTAGCCTTTCCAATTATCTTTTTATATCTTATTAATAAAGAAAATTTTTAGTGTCCCTACCATCATACTATTTCAACCACTGGGAACAATTACTGATATTAAAATTATTAGGGAGTGACTGAAATATGTGTTATAATTATTGCAACATTTTTATTATTTTTAAAATAAAAAAGCCAACATAATAAACCTCTTAAATTTGTTTCTCTTTTATATCTGTTTGCAAACTATTACATGCAATTGTTTTAAGATCTCTTTAGTCTTATATTTTTTGGCCTATTTGTAATCCACTGTTGTTAATATCATGTCAGTTTATATCACATTATTTATCTCCATTTTTGTCATTACTCTGGTAGCACTAAATAATTATTGGTAACTAGGAAAATCTTTCTCATAAATTAGAACACAGGGTTCCTTTTTTAATATCTCTGCTTAGATAAGAAAAGGAGAAGAGTCTTAATTTTTTTTCCCTGGTGTCCATTTGTTTGGAAGATTTCTTTATAGGTACTCCCATAAGCAGTGGTGATGTCTCAGTGCGTGGAGGTCTTGTCACCATCTTTCTTTTTTACAAGCTTTATTTGGAGAGGCTTGTTCCCACTGGTGTTAGTGAAACCTGATAGAGTGCCTCTTCTTGGGGTTATTTATATGTGTGTGTATATATATATGAACTCCATCCTTCGAGAGACTGTGACTCAAGCCCTGCTTCATTTTAGCAATTACCTCTGTGTTTTCTCCCAACCGGGGCAGTGCAGAAAGCATCAGAAAACCTGTGCCTCTGAAGATAATACTTTTAGATTATGTGGTGAGAGAACAGAGGATCTACCTTCCTCACAGCAGAGCTCCCTTTTCTGCTTGTGAAACTGGCAATTTGGGATAGAAATTGTTCATTAATGATTAAAAAAAAAGGCTTGATATCAAATATTCTTTTTAATCCCATACACTACTTTTATTTCTATAGCACTTAGTACCTGTATCCGTAAGCGGACCCCTGCATATATCAGGCTCTCCACAAACACAAATTAAAAAAAAAAAAATCTCTTCTCCACCTCCAGATTTCTATGACAGAATAGAAAGAAAGGCAGCAGATGAGTACAATCAAAAGGATAGTGCAGAAGCATTGAGACTCTCTTGCTTACCATCATAGACCTTAGCAGGGGTCAAAGTGCATTGGCAATCTAACTCATGTCTGGCACATTCAATGTGTAAACATTACACTAAAGAGAGGATTTGTTGGAGACTAAGGAGGTGATTTTGTGGCTTTTTACCTGGATGTCCTTCCAAGCAGGAGAAAGCCAGATGTTGTTTGACTTGCAAAAGGGTGTAGCCAGTTTAAAATACACTGATCAGCAAAAGGCTATTCTGCCTGTACTATGAAATGTTTAAAGTAAGTTCTAAGATACATAAATAGTGGAAGAGTTTTCAAAAGCATGTGTAAATTAGAGGGGTCAGGATAAAAGCACATTGAGAATTTAACAGGATTTTTCCTGTTCTTGATCAGAAGGCCAAATCTTTTTGAAGGGGGGTGTTGAACTGACCTGTCATTACTAAAGTAGTCATAGGGAGAAAGATCCCATTTTTTCTGATCCATCTGCTGACATATGCAATAGAGAGCAAATTCTGTACTGTTATTTGGGAAAAGGCATATGTGTTTAATCAGACATTTTAAAAAGAAGAGATAAAAGACTTTTATCACACTATGTTGAGCTGACCTGGTGTTCCTGCTGGGCTTGGTCCACTCTGGTGCAGTGGTGGTGCTGTGTGCCATTTGCATCCGGTGCTTCACATCCAGTCCCAAAGCGGCAGAGCTGCTGGGAGGCAGCAGCTTCTCTTCTCTGGGTGACTGTCTGGAGTAGAAGCTTTCTCCATGACGTCTCTGTTCTTCTTGTCAAGTCCCTGCTGGTGTGTCAGGTTTCTTTCAGCACAAACAAAACGCTCTGGGAAACCAGATGAACTTGTGAGAGAGATGCATTATTTGAATTGTGTTCTTGTGCTGTGCTCATGCCTCCTTTCATTTGTACTGGTTAATTTAAAATAACATACCTGCAAAAGGGAGAAAGCAACAGAATTTCCATGCTGAGCAAAACAAAGACTTATTTGCAACTAAATAGTGCTTTCTATGCCACAAAGTTATATTTATGGTCTTTGTAGTATTTCTTTAACACAGAATTTCAGTCATGTTCTTGGAATACCTGAAGCTACTGATGAGGAAAGATAAAATGAATGAATTTGTATGTTTGAAAATGTCTTCATTAAATCAAACCTGTGAAGGTTTTGCTTCACAGGAGCACAACGCTCCAACAGAATAACGGTTCCAGGGAGAAAAAAAATACCATTTTTCACATTTTGTCCTTGCTGATGTTTCAATTCTATTACAGTGGCAGTTGCTAATTGCTAAATAATACAAGTCACTTGTCAGGAGTTTCTATTAGCATGTTATTATCTCTGCAGAAAAAGGGAGATTAGCTTAGCACTTCAGCTACCAGACCTAGGCAGGATTTTGTACAGAAAAACATCAACATGCAGAGCACAAAGTTTTCTCATAAGGCCAGATAAGTATAGGAATTTTTGTTTTGACTGCTAATATGAAACATCAACATAGTACAGATACAAAGTCTTCAATGCCGAAACATTAGCTATAAAATTATCAAGTTTACATATTACAGATATTTATTTCCTTGTATTTCAAATAAATCTCAGGAGAATATTTTGTTTGCTCTTTTTAAATTGTTCAGTCACACAACAAAGGCTCTCCACTCTCTGATGCTATCTGGTTACTAGATGAAATTAATGTTGGAATAAAATTTGTTGTCAAACTCATAGTACACAATGTTATGTTAGAAGAAACATGTTATTAGGGTATGTCCCTTAATAGCATTGAAAGATCTCATGGATCATGAAGTCATAATAAAAGAACTATTGTCTATTTATTGTGCTGTTTATTTGGCAAGTATGAAGTTTTCTGCTATTTTTCCCCATTTTTTAAACATTCAATTACTCTGGATGAAAAAATCTGACTGCATCACAAGAAAGACAAAGTCCTGCCCTGAAGAGTTTCAAGTCTAAAAGGCAGAACACTACAAAGAGGATTAAAGCACACAGATTTCTGTGTGATTAACACTATGATTCATGTCTTTAATGATGGTTTCTTCTGTAGATTCCCAATCATCTGTCAGTTTTTCCTGGGTTTTTTATGTATCCTAAATATTTTGACTGCATCTCTCATTTACCTGTTCATTCTCTACTTCTAACCCAGACTTATTCTTCATGATGTATTCCCAGATTTCCAAGTCCCTTAATTCCCATCTTCCCTACCTTGTCCTGGCTTTTGAATTAAAAAAAGCAAAAGAAAGAAAATGCCATCAGAGAGAGACCACAACATCAGTTTTTATTCTGAACGTGGAAAATATTTTTTTATCTAATAATTCAAATAAATCTCAGTTCTTCACATGGTAGCAATATGCCATGAAGGACACATGGATTTTTGCGGGGGCAATAGGTATGGGAAGCAGAGAGGGGCTGCCCATCATGATGGAGATTTTTTGTTATACCTAGATTATATGATTCATTTCCCAGAGACCTATGAATCAGAAGTTTTCCCCTGATATACATTTCTGCAAAAGCAGATCACAGGCTGGCCATCTGATAGTGACATTACAGCAATGGCATGATAAACTGTTTCTGTTCCCAAATCTGTATCAGAGGCAGCCCTGAGAATAGCAAATCCAGACAGAAATCCTGAGCTTCATACACAAGAGGTTTTATGTTTTTTACTGCCATTTTTGTCTGATCTTTGTTCAGTATCAAAATACATACAGGCTTTCATTTTTAAATTGCAGGCTGCTTTTTAAAATCAGCTCAGCAACTCAGCTGGCATAGATTTTCTAGATATTTCAGCAACCAGCAGCCCTCATTCCCATGTTCACTGACATTCAGAAGAGCTTAGCACCGAAGATATGATCTCCTTAGTCACTGTAGACAGTTCTCTGCCCTTGCAGGCAAACAGGATACAAAAATTCCCTTTGTAAAGTTCTTTAATTCAATTTTAAACATGCGAAAATATTTTGTTCATGTTACCCTTTCTGGAAAGTTGCTCCAGACAGTTCAGTGGGTAGGTCTATTTCAGTAGGCTCAGAGTTAAAAGATACTTGTGTTCAATTTATTATCCCCAGTGGTTCTTGTTCAAGCATTATTCTTTAGCATAAACAGTTTTATTTCCTTTTAGCGTTTAACCCAACATGTATTTATTAGCAGCCATATATTTTATTAGCCTGTATTTTGTCAAACCAAGCAAGCAAAGCCTTTCACACTCTGGATGATGCTATTCTTTACCTTTTTCAAGTCAAAGTCACTCTTCTTGAGCATTGGTGACAAGTTTTGTGTTGTATTAAAGATGAAGTGTCATGAGCACTTTCTATAACAGGAATGATGCTTTACTACCTGTACACCTCATAATGCCTAGTGTTGTATTTTGTTGTTTCACAAATAAAAATGGACTATTGTTACCCACTCTCATGATAATTTTCATTCATTACCTTCTAACCCACAGCACAAGTTCCTCTTACCTCTCTTCAAAGAGTTTTCTTGGGGCAGTGTGCTCCTTATGTAGTCCATGAGAAGATGTAAATACTTCCGGCAAGGGTTCAGAACAGAATTGCTCTCTAAACATGCTCCTTTCTGTCTTTTATTGGATTCTGGGATACTGACTTCCTAAGTAACTGAAGTGAGGTACCTGAGCTAAAGATGATAAATACAGATCTGTGTACAGGGCACTTAGTTCATTCCCTGTGATCCTTATCACAGAATCACAGAATCAATTAGGTTGGAAAAGATCCCTGAGGTCATCGAGTCCAACCTATGGCCCAACACCACCCTGTCAACCAGACCATGGCACTGAGTGCCATGTCCAGTCTTCCCTTAAACACCTCCAGGGATGGTGACTCCACCACCTCCCTGGGCAATCCACTCCAATGTCTAAGTACCCCTTCTGTGAAGAAATTCTTCCTGATGTCCAGCCTAAACTTCTGCGGCGCAGCTTGAGACTATGTCCTCTCATCCTGTCACTTGTTGCCTGGCAGAAGAGGCTGACCCTCACCTGGCTACACCCTCCTTTCAGCCAGTTGCAGAGAGCAGTAAGGTCCCCCCTGAGCCTCCTTTTCTCCAGCCTAAACAATCTGGAGAAGCTCTCTCAGCCACTCCTCATCAGGCTTGTGCTCCAGACTTTCAACAACTATCTACTGCCACCTCTTCATAACCTACCCCCTTAACATCCTCCACCTGTTTTTCCTGCAGTGATCCAGATAATGTATGTCTGTCTTCTTAAGTATAGGCAGTACTTTTAGCATCTGGGACATTGCTCTACAGACAGTGGATGTGAAACATTGGGCTACATGGTTAACACTACCAGTACTTCTCATTTTGGTTAGCAGCGTGTGAGATGTTTACTTCAGAAGGACTTGAAGACCAGCTGCTCCACGTGTGACCATACTATCCGTAACACTCATTCACAGAATGATTCCTTATAACAATGTTAACATCGGCAGAGAAAGACAAAAAGTTAGTGTTTTTTAAATGCAACAAAACAAATCAGAGGAAACAAACGATCAATGTCCTGAGTTTTCCTTTTTGTTAAACATAGTACACATTTGTTAAAAAAGGTGAGCAAAACAATGTTAGGAAAAAGCTGACTGCAGAATCTGCAAGTTGATATGGCAGGTCTAACAAAGCTTTGGTTAAAATTCACTAATATCTTGGAGTTTTGTTTCCACTTAGGTTGAGATAATTTCCATTCCCATTAAGGTCTTGCTTTGCCCCCAAATTCAACATCATTAATTGTATTGACAAGTGAAGCAAGTGCTCATTTAGTTTTGAGGACCTTTCAAGATTGTCTTTAATCTTGACCTTCTCAACACATTTCTTTTTCCTTGCTTTATTTTAATTAAAGTGTTTGAGAAATATTTGCCACTGTTTCAAATAACCTTTGAAAGCTCTAGCAGAGCTTGACTTGCTGTCCTCTTGAACTCTTGATATATGGCTGTTTATTCTAGCATTTCAGTGGGAGTTGAATGCTGACCTCTTCAGAAAAATCTAGCTTCAGGAATGAGTTCTAAGCTCATAAAAATTCTAGCCTGAATCCTTAAGTATTTTCAAAAACATGCAAGAAATGATGAAGGTTAATTACCAGTGACTTCATGTAAGTCATTTAGATATTTTTGAAATTCTTTTCAAGTATATAAAAAGTGTCAGTCATGTAATACAAATCTTTTGTAGTTGGCTCATTTTGTATACAATGAAGAACTACTAATTTATACCTTCTGCATTTTCAAGCATAAAAAAGTCAATTTTTTTCAGAAGCAGCTTTCCATATGTACTTATGATCAGTATAAGTTCACCGCACATGTTCCTTATTTACCATTTCACACTTTTGTTTTGTGTTAATACAAAAATTACAATGTATCAGCTTGTAACATTTTCACTTGCTGGTTTATCTCAAATTCATTAACATTTTTTATTATAAAATAGTAAAAATTATCATATTTTAGAATCAAGAAATGAAAAGATCAAAGCTGTCTACTAAATCTTTTGGGGCTTTGCACTAAGAGTTATAAGACTATTCCATCAAACTAATTTGACGTATTTTGTAAAATGAGATACTGCTTCATGATTCTACATTCTGGAATGTTCCTGGGGAACCAGCTGCAAATGTCCTGTCGCTTTTAATACTGGCAATATTTTTTACTTCTGCTTCATATATAAACACTGGCAGTAAAGGGAACATTTTAAATGCTTTTTAAGAAGAAGTGTCTTGGTATTTCTCACAGAGTATATAGACCTTGATGATTCTGACAGCTGGATAAACACTAAATAGACTTCCTAAAATGCAATAACTGTATAGAAATTAGAAAGTGAGAATCTGACATACTCTCAAGGTTATGTAAAGACAAAGTGATTAACTACCGAGACTACATAAAGCGAAGACTTACTGTCTCTGCATATATTGGGATGAAGAGCACAGATGACTATTCTGCCAGTATCAACACACATGCAGGAGATGCTAAAGTATTGCCCTTATAGCAGGAACCAATCACTACAGTTTGGGTTACTGATCCTCCTTCCATTGGCATAGAAAAAGAGTGACGCAGAAGAAAAGATGCTAGTTCAACAGCTTCCATCTTCTCTGGGACTCAAACTCAGGACTGAAATGGTTATTTTATGAAAAACTAATTATTTCTGCAGAAGCAGAGATAATAAGTTTGATGTGCAGTGCTGTTTTTATTTGGCATTATGTGAATATGACATATGGGAAAGCTGCCCTATGCTGCCTTTGGGAGATGCCCTGTCATTCACAAGCCATTGCATGTGTTCTCTGTGTGTCCACTCCTGACACCCTCAATTTGCTTGGTGAAGGTACAGCCTGCTTGTGTGACACAGGAGTGGTTGTCCCTGCTTTGTCTGCCCTGTAGTCCTTGTGCCATGACAACTCTGATTCCTTCTATCAGACCCTCCCCTGAGAGATCTGCATCATGCTCTGTGTTGTGGCACTGACATGCTCCATGCATGGCTGAGTGAGCCTGACATAACCAGTCCCTCATTCCTCCTCAGAGGTCCTTCTGCCTCCAGCTGCACCTGAAGGCTGGTGCCTGGCTTTGCTTGGACTGGGGTTGTTTGGAGCTTTTGCATTTCACAGCAAGTGGGAGAGATGGGCCCTGTGCTTCTGCCCCAAGCCTGGAGTCAGGGGTCTCATCCTAATCCTGGAAGTAAAGTGTGGGGGTCCCACCTGTATGCTCCTCTTCACCCTCCCCAAAGCCTCAGATGCCAGCCAAGGCCATGGCTGTGGTCCTACTCCATTTTACCCACACACAGATGCAGCTTTGGCAGAGGGCTGCAAGGGACGGTTCCATAGATATAGGGCAACCGGACATATCCTCTAATTAAAGTCTACCCTCTTCAGTGTAAGGAGGCCACATTGCCTGATCCAGGCAAATATTCAGCAGTTGCCCAGCAGCACCACTGAGGGCCCTCTTCCTTGGTCAAGAAAGTCTCTATGGTCCTGCACTGCACTGTCACTCTCACTGACTCACTTACTCAGAATGAGGAAAACTCTCATTGTCTTGAATGTAACCAAAGTACAAACCCAAAACTCTCTCTTAAAACTAACTGTAGTGTTATGCTGAGTGTAGTAGTCTGTAGCAACCGGGAAGCAGGGATGGCAAGAAAAATACAGCATTGACCCCTGTATCTTCTGTCTTAGAGAGGTCAGCTCTGGGTGGCTCATCTGACCTTCAGATGCCCAGACGTGCCAAGCCACCCATAGCTGACAGACAGTGTAAGTTTGGTGACTTGTCATCTGCACAAATAAGCACAATTCTCACTCAGCAGTTCCAAATGACACAACATATTTTGACAAGGAAACTTGATAGCAAAGCAGCTTTAAATGGAAAGTTATTTCTGGTGGCCTGATCCCTTGCCTTAGGCATGTGGGGTGTGATGTCTTGTGTCTCAGTGGCTTTGCAGCTGGGATGCTCAACAAACCTGAGCAAGTATTACCATCCAGGCAGTGATTCACATTTGACTACTGACAGTACAGAAAAATGGTCCAAGTCCAGTGGGGAACTTCAGGATTAAAGATAAAATCTCCTCAGATGTAACTGATTTTCCTTTGTCAACCAAACAGTAATTAGCAGTGATTAATACCTCTACTCTTAAGAGCAAGAGAAAGCTCTGTAAAGAATGGGATACTCAAACACTCAGAGTGACAAATTTGAGACTATCTCTAATGCCTGTGAAATCAGTAAGATCTGATGATTTATCCTGGTTGAAAATTTAAATTCTGATACCTACAAGTAGCCTCATGAACACGATTAAATTCAAGTAGTGTCCCTCTCTTTCTTATGTCTGCACAGGAACTAGAAGTTTGGTACCAGTATAACTTGGTCTTATTCTTTATTTTGTGATCTAAAATTCTAGACACTTACATACAATTGAAATAAATGTTATTGTCTTGGTTTTCCAGTACCATGGAAGTGTCTTCCAATATTCTCATGTTATTAATTCAAAAATTTTTAGGGATAAAAAGCCCTTCCAATTTTACTCTTTTTTTGCTCTTTAATAATGTGGCTATCAATTTTTTTTTAAATGAAATAATCATAAAAAGAAAGAAAACTAGCGATGGAATAAGTATTTCATTCCTTCCAGTATTTTGCTCTGAAAAACTAATATGAACCACTGGAAAATGTTATAGTGTCTCCCCTCACGGAGAAGTAATTTACAATGCAAATATATAGTTTTCCTCAAGCATAGTAGACTCAGGGGAAAAAAAATAAGGTATGCAGTCAGTCCTGCTCTGTAAACACATGAAGGAAACTGCCCCTGAAGCTTCAGCTCTGATCTCCTTTTCCTTTAACAACTCTATTTTCATTAAGATTATATTACATTTTTTGTCATAATGACTGTCCTGGCAGCCTTATGTGGGAACTGTAACAGTAATAAACATTAATCAGCAACTCTTTAAATAGATCTCAAAAAGCAGAAAATAGTGGATCCCTTTTAATAAACTTTCCACTCTTGGTTCAAAAGGAATAGTCTTATACTGTCTCTCATGTTTTAAGCCACTGTGAGGAATAGCTGTGTTGGTAATTGAAGGTCTCAATGTTTGTCCCAGCAGAATGAGATCTATAGGCTCTTTCATGTGTTTGCTGCAAAGTGGTAGAAGGAAGGATGGAGGACCAGAGGAGGGCTGGTAGGGTCCATGTACGTGCTTCCCTGCTATCACAAGAAAGAAACACGGCTGTAGGAGTTAACTGTGAGAAGTTTTCTTACCAGCCTCCTTTCCCTGCCCATGGAGCCCGGCATTCGTCCTCTGTAGCTGTCTGTATGCAAGGATTGGAAAGCATTTCAGAAAAAATATTGCAGTCTGTGAAACTTTTCTCAGTGGTCAGATTAATTTTTGCCTTTCACCTTTCTGTCCTTGTTAGTGCTAGCATATTTCTTGACCGTGGCACCTCTCACACTTTCAAGATTTACAGAGTTTGCAAAACACAGTGTTGGCACACTGAGTAATAAACCAATAAAGTGTCTCTCTGTTCTTTTCAAACCTAAGGCAGATACTTCCAGTGGCTGTCATCCCACTCAGATGATGTGGCTTCATCTCCATTAGGGCTTTGGGTTGGAACAACAGTGTGAGCTCATAGGGAAGTCCTGAATGTCCTCATTTCCTACGTCTCAGAACTTACAAAGCAGTTCTGGGGGTAGGAACTGGATGTCTTTTGGTGGAAACTCAGTGGGAATCTCCCATCCGGGGTGCATCACATGCACTGCAATCACAAATGCACACAGGCATAGGAAGCCAAGACTGGCTCTTCAAACACCTTCAAGCTGCATGTTTCATGACCATGTTCAATCCAGGAGACCAGACTATATCTAGCCAGATAATATCCATGATCCATGGGTTATGTGGGGTTAGGGGGCTCAGCACCACCTCTTTTGGTCTACTAATCTACCCCTTTAGTGCAAAATTATGTACTTGCATAGACATGCCCTGGGTCTTAGAACTAAAGTCCTCTTCTTAGAGCAGCCATCATTTATATATATTTATATATACACAAAAATAAAATACTGAGTGTAAGCAGAGAGACTATTGAAATTAAATCTTTTTCTGCTTCCTAAAAATACTGTGATTTTATCCATGAAAATTCAATGCTTACAGAATGTGATTTTCTGTGAGACTGTTATTCAATCAATTTTCCAGGGGGACTGATTGATGCTGAGTGGATGGCAATTGAGTAACCCGCCAAGGTCACACATTGAGACATTGCTTTTCCTGAGACTGCAGCCCAGCATCTTGCTGACTAGCAGTTCTTAATAGAGGCAGCCTGCGCCTGTTAAAAATTACTAGGAATGGCCGTATAACTACCAACCACTGAAGAAAAACGTAACAACACTGAATAGTCCCCACATTAATGGATCTAGTTTTCAGGTGAATGCTGCACAAAGGCAAAAAAACTTCTTTCAGGTGCATTACTGGATAGTGTTTTCTTCTGTGGTGATCACAGGCACGTTATTCTGCTGGCCAATTGAACATGTCCAATGCACTCTTAGGATGCATTCTAAAATATTTTTTAAAAGTACTAATAAGTATTTGGGATTAAAAACATAGTCCTGTGCTCTTGTTAGTCCTGACCTATTTTAGTAAAGATGAATGTTTAAGTTGCCCTGTGTACATTATTATGTTTAGAGGAGCAAATTTCTTTTATCTGTGCTTTGTGTTGTGAAATTATTTCCTAATGATGCCTCATCTCCTGCTGCCCAGGTACGTTGTTTTGCTCCATATGAAGTCGAGATGTGAAGAAAATTACACTTTTTGCTATTCAGACCAGAATAACTGAAGTGTTGTTCTTTTTAGCCTGAATTTCTGGAAATATTTCATGCCACTTGAGTCTTCTTTGTGGTAAGAATCATTAACTTAAAGGATAAAAAAAAGGGTAGTGAAGCCTGTAAACATGTAAAGAGAAAATAATTATGAAATGCTTGTATGTCACTCAGTGGCAGCATAAGCATACTTTGAAGGTAAGTATCAGCCTAAGGTTCCAAAATCAGGGGTGTTGCAGAGAAAATGAAATGAACTTTGTCAAAATTTATAGAACAACATGAAAATAAAAAGAACTTGACACAGTTTATAATAATTAAATAGCTTAGATTAAAATAAAGGTTGACAGAAAAAGCTTTCTCCTTGTTAAAAAAACTTGGTTCAAGTATAGAATAAAGTGTCCACTTAAAGTGTTTAAATATTAATATTACTGTTACCTACATGACCTATTTTGTTTCCCTAAATAATTTAAAAAATGCTTTCAGATTCAAATA
Source organism: Dicrurus megarhynchus (assembly GCA_013399195.1). NCBI lineage: Eukaryota > Metazoa > Chordata > Aves > Passeriformes > Dicruridae > Dicrurus > Dicrurus megarhynchus. Next base: position 2,686,526 of record VXAD01010129.1, read on the forward strand.
TGCAAGTAACCAATAAATCTCTGAAGTTAACAAAATAGGTTGTTAGGGCCCCAAATTCAGTTAAAGATCTTTCAAAATGATGACTATAAAACACCCGTTTGCCTGATATTCAAATCACTGCACTGTGAAGTCACACTGTGGTGGATTGACCCTGACTGGATGCCTGGTGCCCACCAAAGCTACTCTGTCACTGACCTCCTTAGATGGACAGGAGAGAGAAAGTAAAACAACAATCTCATGGGTTGAGATAAGCACAGGGAGGCACCACTCACCAACTACCATGATGGACAGAACTGGGGAAAATTAATTTGATTTATTACCAATCAAGTCAGAGTAGCATAATGAGAAGTAAAACCAAATCTTACAATACCTTTCCATCACCCTGTCCTTATTCACAGACTTGACTTCACTCCTGACTTCTCTACCTCTTCCCAGCAGTGGTGCAGGGGGAATGGGGGTGCAGTCAATTCATCACATGTTTTCTTTGCTGCTCCTTCCTCCTCACAGAAGAACTCCTCACACTTCTCCTCTGCTCCAGCCGGGAGTCCCTCCCACAGAGACAGTCCTCCACAAACTTCTCCCACTTGAGTCCTTCCCGTAGGCTGCAGATCTTCACTAGTGGGGGTCCTTCAGGAGCAGGCTGTTCCAGCATGGGTCCTTCATGGGCTAACAAGGTCTGCCAGGAGCTTGCTCCATTGTGGGCTTTCCACGGGGACACAGCCTCCTTCAGACATGCACTTGCTCCAGCCTGGCATCTTCCATGGCTGCAGGTGCATCTCTGCTCCACCATGGACCTCCTGGGGCTGCAGGGGCACAGCTGCCTCACCTTTGTCTACTCCAGAGGCTGCAGGGGAATCTCAGCTCTGGCACTGGAGCATCTCCTGCTCCTCTTCATCCATGACCTTGGTGTCTGCAGGGCTGTTTTTCTCACATTCTCACTCCTCTCTCCAGTTGCTGCTGCTGCTTCTCCCCTGTTTCTTGAGTCTGTCATCCCAGAGGTGTTGCCACCACTGCTGATGGCCTTGGCCTTGGTCTGTGATAGTTCTGTCTTGGAGCCGGCTGGCATTGGCTCTGTCAGACAGGGGGGAAGCTTCTGGCAGCTTCTCACAGAAGCCACCCCTGTACCCACCCACTACCAAAACCTTNTGTCTACTCCAGAGGCTGCAGGGGAATCTCAGCTCTGGCAATGGAGCATCTCCTGCTCCTCTTCATCCATGACCTTGGTGTCTGCAGGGCTGTTTTTCTCACATTCTCACTCCTCTCTCCAGTTGCTGCTGCTGCTTCTCCCCTGTTTCTTGAGTCTGTCATCCCAGAGGTGTTGCCACCACTGCTGATGGCCTTGGCCTTGGTCTGTGATAGTTCTGTCTTGGAGCCGGCTGGCATTGGCTCTGTCAGACAGGGGGGAAGCTTCTGGCAGCTTCTCACAGAAGCCACCCCTGTACCCACCCACTACCAAAACCTTGCCACGCCAACCCAACAGACACATAAAAAGCATTCGCAAAGGAACAGGTTGTGCCTGACTGGTTCTGAACGTCTGCCTGATAAGTAATTCCTTACTAATATTGAGCATTTCTTTTCTCAGTGTTCTTCTGTTTTAAATCCAAATCACCAACAAATATTTTTTCAGAAAAAGCATTGTAAATAACATCTCCCATGTTCCAAAACAAGAACTAAGTATTTGCTTGTTACTCCAAATGATCTCTAGCAATTGCTGTAAATTAAAATACATCACATCTTTGAAAAAGATGATTCAATGTAAGCTATAATGTAAAGACTTTTATTCAATCATTCCCGAATTTTGCTTTATATATTCTTAAGGGGATTTCTTATGCATAGAACAATTTTCATAATTCAAGACACACTCTGTAAGTGACATTGTCACTTTAGAAATTCCTCTATTAACCAACCAAAATTTAGAAGAATTTGATAATGCAGGCTGGAAAATCTACATAAATTTCAGACTAGCCTTGTCTAAGGGATCTTTCAGACTCCACAGTGGAGTGTTACTAAACAGCTGTGAATGTATGCAGCCTTATCAGATTCAGCTAAAGCTAGTTAATCATCTGAAAAAAAACATAAAACCAGATTTTTTTTTCCTCACAAGCCTCTCCTTGTTGGGCTGCCTATCAGCACAGGAACTGCAGAGATCTCTGTAGCTCCACAATCAAGGGAAGGATCGATACAGCTGCTTTACCAGGAAATCTTTGCACCTGGTGTGAAGAGCCATGCATTCCCCTTGTCATTCACATCAGTGCTTCAGCTGCTGAAGGTCTGGGGTGCTTTCCACTCATAGCAAATGTGTTGCTGTATTCAGAACCGCTTTGTGTGGACAAAGAGCAGACTCTGATGCCTCAGAGAAAAGCAAAAGTGAGGACACCAAGGGTTTTAAATGCTGTTTGGGAATATTTTGCTAGTCACCTGATCCAAAAAACACCCTGCCTAGTGCATTGTGTGCTTTGCTGCAACCAGCTATCTCAATCTCTAACAGGATGCTTTACTGCATTTACTGGAGCCTCTGTTTCCTCCCATTAGATAGATAAATGAAAAACTGATCCTATTGAGGAAGTACAGATAATTTATTCATTACTCTAGCTAATAAATAAGAATAAGTCCATGCAGAGAGCTAGCAGTGAGAACATTTCAGTAGAGCAAAAGTAGCCTGTTGTGTGTGGATGCAATAATCTCCCCAAACCAAGGAGATTAAAACAGCCAATGAGAAGCAAGAAGTCGATTTTAAGTTACTTTTTTCGCTGGAGAGCTGTGTTATAGGTCTTGCATCATGCTTAAAGGACTAGTAGCCTTATGACTATGGGGAAAATTAGATCATTTACCAAACATTTAGTTATTAGGCACAGCCTAACGGGATGTTCAGAAGGATATCTGAAAGTGCATTATTCTTAATGCAATAGATAATGTTCAGAAAGTGTTTAAATTAACAAAGTTGCTTGAAAAAGATGTATTCAGATTCTCAAACCTTTCCAGAGCTTTGTTCATTCAAAGACAATAGCTGGCAGGCTGCCTAAGAAAGGGAATGTGATAAAGAGAAAACTATTATATCGGGCAGTTCTTTTGCAGGAAACTGTAACTCCTATGTCTCATTTTTCTGCTCTGCTTGATAGTGTAATAATTCTCATGAAAGGAATGCACAGAAATATAATGAAAAATGATATGATTGTGCAGTGAAAGATAAAGCAATTTGAAACTTCATGGTTACAAAGTACAGCACGGTGCTTTAGCAGTTTGCCTGTCCATTGAAGTCAACACAACTCATTTACCTGCAAGTGTTCACACTACCTTGAAAATTGAGTTGAGTTCAGCTGAGTCATAGTCTCTGCCTACCTGGACATATCTCTAGGTAAGTCATTTCAGGCTCTGTGTGTGCATGGAGCAAGTATCACACAACTGCATCTAAATTTTACTTCTAATCCCAGACAAAGCCCAATCGAAAGGGGAGGGTGTGTGTTTCTGTGTGTGTTTGATACTTCACTCTTCACAGTTCAACTCCTCTTTCCTCTACCATGATAAATTTCTGCTACAGCTGATTCTCTTTTAAAAATATGAAATATGAATAGATATAAAATATGTCTAAATAATAAAAAAATACAACCTGCAATTGCCATTGGACTAGCATATATCATGCTGTTGTTATCAATTAATCCATCAATCAATCAACTACAGACAAACTGCCAGTCTGCTTGTGGGCATTCCTGGAAAATAATTAATTCAAAACTTAATCCAAATTGTATCAAGTTCACCAGCAGGGTTTCTTTCTTTCTTTCTTTTTATTCACTGCAGTAATCAGCTTTAAACACACGCTGGATATCTCCCATTAAATAAGTACATTGAGAATCTGATGTACCTAATTTATTAAAAGAAGCATTGACCAATTATTTTCTTATGTGGTATCAGCAAGTAGAATTCAAATCTGGAAAATATCATCAAGCATCAGGATATCTCTATCTCAAATCACAGAAGCATTTGGAAACCCTTGAAAGCCTTTGTTACTAATGAGGACAGAGCACTCTTTGCAGGCAAAGTGTGATCACTGCTGGGATACTCAGCTTCCTGCCTGCTCCACAGTGGGATGTGCTGCCCAGGCTCCTCCTTTGGATAAATAAAATTCTCCCACTGGGTTGCAGGGCTGCGTCATGAGCAATGTACTGCAGAGCCAGAGAGAAACAGAAGGAAAATCTGGGTGCTGCAGAGTACTCCTGCCATAATGGAGCACAAGACCCGAGTTCAAGTGTCAAGGATTGATTTCATTTAGACACATCCTCTTAGCACTCAGAATACAGAGCAGCCTCCGGGCAAAGCACTTCAAAACAAGTGCTGTCTGCCACTGCACCCAAACATTGCTCTTCAGGACACAAACTGAGTATCTGTATTTTTGTGACATTGTAACTACCAGATTCATTTTAAGCTAATCTGGAAAGTTCTGAAAACAATGCCAAGAGGAGAAGATCAAAGTCGTTTAAAGGTATTCCTGAACCCATAAATAACAGTTTCTTGTGCAGATAGATGACATTTGGGACCTGAGTTAAAAAGATCAAATCAGCATCACTAATATATGACCCCAAGGAGCAACAACTCAAGAATTTATCCTTGAGGGACTGATTCAAGGCTATAATAAGCAGCTTCAGATCGCTGGTCTTTAGAAACAGTTATTTTATGTGGTCCTGATTAATATTTCTTCAGCCAGGCTAAGGCCAGTTGTGGTACATGCTTATCCTATTACCATCAGACACACTGGCAAAAATAAGGAAATATATTTCTCTATGAACATCTGTTATCTTAGTATCAAAAAATATCAGTCATGAGTAGAGGCAAGGATAATGCAATCATTATCACAAATCAAAATCTTGGAACATTAAAGTTAGTAATTAGTGTTAGCAGTGTGGTAAGTTATAATATGGAAGCACTTTACAACTGTCATCAGAAAAGACAGAGAGAGATCATTGAAACAGAAACAACAGCCTGACCTGGGACAGCACATCCATCAGCATCAGCTGGACAAGTAAATAGGACAACTGGGAAATGGACAGTTATACGAAACTCTTAAAGCTTAAGGTTAAAGAAATTTTCTTTTTTGTGGAGTTAGAGGTTTAAAAATGAAACCTCCTTAGTTCAGAGAAAAGGTAAATACACTGTATGTTAAGGACTAGGAGTTACAAAAAAATTTCTTATTGAATGAGTAAGTCCTAGTCATAAAATGAGAAAGAGTTGTGGAATCTATCTTCATGTAAAACAGTGGAATCATCTTAAAAAATTATAATTCACAGTTTCATTATAAGTATAATGAAATGTGAGCTTGCAGATCAAACAAATTCATCATTAAAAGCCAAAAATCAAAGAAGCATTAAAGCAAAGATATATTTGATAATCTGATGCAGATATTGAAATTGGTATTGGGCTAATTAAAATGTTCTTTCTAATACAGAGTATTTTAGATATAAAAATGTTATCATAAACTGCCAAAAATGAAGATTTAAAAAACTGATAAAGAAATTCTGTAAATTACTTAAGTCTCCCACACTTTTATTTTATGGTTTTAGGGTTTACTTCAAAACCTGCACAGTGTTTAGAACAGAATAAGAAGTTGCCTGGGAGAAGACGCTTATTCCAAAGATTGGTTTCAAAAAATCAGAAAGTGGTACAGGTTGGAAGGGACCTCCTGAGATTGTGTAGTCCATCCCCACCTGCTCGAGTAGAGTCAGCTAGACCAGGTTGCCCAGGACTGTGCCTCATTGGGTTTTGAATATCTCTACAGAGGAAGAGGTCACTGGGCACTACTGAGCAGATTCCAGCGACCTTACCTTAATTCCCAACCAACAGCTATCAGTACACATTGATAAGTTCACCCCCAGGCTTCTTTTCTCCAGGCTTCCCCTTAAACTCAGCAGAATAAAATAATATTTTGTGATTCAGGAAGATATTGGGTAAATCTCACAAAAAATTCCAAAGTTAAAATACTTGGAAATTGTACTCCCACTGCTCTAGATATTTAATCTAGGTGGAATTCCCAGAGTTTGTCCCATCTAGGATTTTACAGGGCATTTTGAGAAATCTTTGAGATACTCTCTGCCCTTGGCTCTTTAATTGTAATAAATTGCTAATGAAAAGTTGTGAGCATAGTTAACTTCAAAAGGGTTGGTTTCATTTGCTGAAGAGAGGATCCCAAATATTGCCTCTTTTTGGTGCTGTGTCTGTCAGCAGAGAAACATTTTACCCTGAAATCCTTGCACAGATTTAAATACATAAGGCTATATATAAATGAACTTATAAGCTAATATACCAGAGGGGCCATAGCTTGGCTTTTAATTATATTCCCACCAAAAAATGTAATATTAATCGTTAGAAGGAAAAAATAGATGCTGTCCTGTACAATTTGAAGATACAATTTACCTTTTGTTCTGTAGATCACAGGCTGGAAGTTGTACCACATTTAAACTCTAACCTTTATGTTGTCAAATAACTGCTTGGAAAGTGACACATGCAACTAATTTCAAGCCTTGCAGATGTTTTGGATCCCTGTGGCCATTTTCCTAGTGGAGTTCACAGAAGAACTGAAGGAGGGAAGGCTGTCCACAGGCACACAGCCACTCTCCAGAGCATCCTGTATCCCTAGGATCCCCCTTGCAGCTGACCCCACTCAAAGTCTGTAGTCAAATGTCCTCTACTTCAAAATGTTGTGTGCGAATCATGTCTGAAAAAGTGACACAAAACCCCTTATACAATTCTGGAGGTGCCTTGGACACCAACAAAAGACATGCATTCAGGGCCCTTTTAATAAGTAGTAGTTCATTAACTCTTGAGATTAATCTTGGTTTGAAAACTGACAAACTCCAGGAAAAAATGAAGTATGGTAGCCTTCTACAGTGATCAGAAAGCAATTGATATTCTGCTGATCTCAGTGCTGGGTACATTCTGTGTTTTCACAAGAAAGAAAAAGAAGTGAACATCCTGATGAAAATATGGAGCAGTATGTGTTAAATTGCCAGACATGCTGGAAGTACCCTTTGGTCAGAGAGTTTACCTGGCAGTTTATTCAGCTGCTTTCCTGGCAGGAAGAAGGGAATGGTGATATTTCAAAGTGGCTGAAGAAGATTTAGAGCAGTTTCACATAGATGAATGTTCAAAATGAGATAATAGAAATCTTGGCATTTAAATCTGTGAGCATATTGGTTGGTTTTATTTTTTACTGCATTATTTGGTGTTCATTATCATTTTAAAATCAATGTTTTCTGGAAGTAAACAGTGGCAATAAGATTATTCCAACAAAATACTTAATAATAGTTTGCTCTCTTTAAAAGCAAACTTCATATTCTCCACCTGATGGGGTTCCCAGTTCAAAAGTAGCTATTAGAGCATTTGAGTAAAGGAGTTCTTGGTTGACTAAAAGTGACAATTATAATGAACATAAAAGAGCCAAAGCTAATAATTCTCAGAAACAAAGAAGAAGATATATTTTGGACAATATTGAAGATTAGGAATACTGAATACATTCTTCTGTATACCTACACACTTGTGTAGGCAGCAAGCAGTGTAATAATTATTAGAACTATTATTAACATAGTATATGGTCAGTACATTAATGATAATTTCTACTCAATGTGAATATAGTTTACATCAACTGCAGATATGTCAGGGAAGATTATTCAGGGAATAGAAATCTCATTAATTAAATGTGAAGATGATACCAATCTCAGAGCTTTTCTTACTACTAGAGAAGAAAGCAAAAATGACATGAGAATACGGAAGTATTATTCTATTCAGTAAATGAAAATTTAGAATTCTTATTAGAGAAAAGCAAACTAACAGATCTGCTTGAAAATCGTCTGTGATAGTCAATATGAGAGAAACATGAAAAGCAGAGGAAATGGAGGGCATCAAATGATATGTCAATTTGTAACACGATACAGCAAGAAAACAGATGAAGACTCTGCAGCTGCATTAAGCCTGCAGTAAGCTGGTGATGGTCTTATGCGACACAGCTCTATCAGAGCAGTTCCTGAAATTCCGCCTTTATTTTAGAGGCCTTCTTTAAATGAATAAAGTAAAAATAAGAAAAAGAGTTCAGAAACAACTGTGAGGAAAGACTGTTCCAACAGGAGCTGCTGAAAGACCTCCCTCTGCTCTTTCTGGCCAGATGGTTACCGAGGCAGGGTGTGCAGTGCTGTGTTAGGTCATGGCTCAGCAGAGTAAAGCTGCACGTGGTCATTGTAAGGCACGTGAATCTGTGCATGTGGCTTTTTAAGGGCTACCGACAGCTGCACATGGAAAATGTACCTTTGGGTTCTTGCACAATATTAATTCTGTTTCCAGTGCCATGTACCTGACACAGCAGGTAGTTTCCCCAAGCCGGACAGCTGAATGTGGCACATGGTGTTGCAGAGAGCAGGACCCAGCACCTCTCCCACCAGGGAGAGTGAAGGAACACGTCAAAGACTGTGTGAGATTTAACAGGTTGGCCCAGAGGTCTGGGATGCCTTGCTACAAACTGCTTAACCTAGTGAGACCTGCTCTCATCTGATGGTGGGCACAACTCCTGCTCTGATTTGCAAAAACTAAGATGGAGTTGAGGTAAAATCTGAGGTTTGCTATCCTGGTAACCCCTCAAAAACTCTCTGAGCCCTGGGAAGCACTCTGAGCTCTCTAAGGAAGGTGAAGGTTTTTTCAAATCGGCATCTGAGAAAAAAGAAAAGTTATAAATATGAGAAGGAAAATATATGTTGGAAAGTCAAAACTGGGACCTACATGTGACTAAAACACAGTTTGAGATTTTCAAACAATCCAGAGAGATCAGATAAAACAGTGCAAATGGACCATATGGAGCCATTTTGAAATTATATTTTTGAATGCTCTTGATAACCTTTGATGCTGACATTTAATGTCAGTACCTGGTGTTCGTAAAATGAAACATCCTGCATCATCACTATTACGATTATTGTTGATATTGGTATAGTAAAATTCTGATTTAATATGATTGTTAAACGGAGGTGGGATAGTGAGCCCAAAGTCCAGTCTTAGGACTCAAAGTACTTAGGTATGTTACACACCTTATGACATCTGCCCAGAAATAAAAGGTAAGAAAAAAAGGAGCACTTGTGATTACAGTGTTTGTCTTCCAGAGAAAGATAGATTCTGGTGGACAGAAATATTTCTAAAAGTATGGTTTTGGTTTATTTAAATTATTTTAAAATAATATAAAATGTGTAATAGTATTTTTTTTTAAAAGTTCTAGAAGGAATGACACAGTAAACTGTGTAAATAAAGACGATACACATTACAAGAGATGCTAGTTTTGAATGAGGAATTTTCAAAGTTGCCCTGTGTAATATATTTTAAATTGTGCAACTGATTTTTGCATGAATTTCTAAATAAACAGAAGATTGAAGAGACATGAATATGTGTTACAACAGATTGATTCTGTACTAACTTTTCAAAATGATAGTCCTAAAAAAATCTGTTGAAAGAAAATGTGGACGGTTTCTCTACTAGACTGCCCCTTGGTAACCATGGAAACTGCAGACTAGCCCAGGACATAAAAGAGAACTATATTGCATTGGACACATTTATTTGTTTAGATTCGAAGTTTTACAGCAATGAAAGTCGTATAACACTGTGCGCTGGTTCTCTGTCAGGACCGTGACCTCCGCACTGCAGCAATACTCCTTGGAAATAAGGAACTCTGTAAATCTCTGGTGATCCGCTACAACAACAGCTGTTATTGCTGTCAGGTCTGTGTTCCTGTGAAGCAGAAAATCATTACAGATCAATAAATCAGACTTCTAAGGAAATATTGGAAGATGATGTCATCATCTCTCTTCCATCCTTTCAGTGAAGGGAGATGCAGAGAACACAGGGGCTGCCCCAGCAGCATCTCGTCCTTGCAGAGATGCACAGGAGAAGAAACCCTCAAGCCCTCACCTCCTCTTTATGAAAATGGTATATCTCAGTCAAAAATTATTAGCTCATAAAGGTGGCCCTCATCCCTGCTGTCTGGAGACACAGAGTCACATCTGTGCCACAGGTACTGCCATCACACACAATGACTCTGCTTTCCTCCAAGGTAAAGATGATAGAAACTGCATGGGAGTGAGGAATTGGCCAGCTGAAGCTCAACATGCTAAGAAGGCTGTTCCTAAAGAAGGGGAGAAAAGTTTAAAAGGAATTTTAATACAACTTTTTCTGTGAATTGCTCATTGCAGTGTTCAGTGATGAGGCAGTTGCACAATATATTTTTTTTTCCAAATGACATCATAGCATGAAGGGATACTATTTTGATTACCAATTTTGTCCAGTGTCATTTGGAAAAAATACTTAAAAGAAGATCTGTTAAAAATTCTGAGTTAACTGTTTATACACGTACACCCCACAATTAGATCACTAGATAACATTCACCCCCAAACCACAAACGCATTAAGGATTATTGAAATTAATTGAGGGTTAAGTTACAGAATAAAAAATTAAGATTTATTTTTAATTTAACTTTCACAATTTTTGAATACTCTCTGGAGAGAATAATATATATTCCCTGGTGACTGAATCTTGCTAACTGCTGCTGTGCAGGTTTTTAATCAAAGATGTGTCCTATCCACAGCAGATCAAACCAAAGGTATTCTGAATTTAAGACATGACCCGCTTTCCCTGAAGCATTCTTTTCTGCTTTAGGCAACATGTGGCCATTTGAGCTGTGCAGACAACAGAATATGCAGCTCTGTGACCAAACGAAATAACAACAACCAATAAAAGAACAACACCCCCGAACAAACAAATGAACAAACAGACAAAAAAAAAAAAAAAAAAAAAAAAAAAAAAAAAAAAAAAAAAAAAAAAAAAAAAAAAAAAAAATTATGTTAGGAGCTGAAGTAAAACTCTTTAGCCTGAAATTCCTGTCTTTAAAGAATTTCTTAGTCAGGTTAATTTCAAAATTAGACCCATTATACAAAACAAAATAGCTAGGATTTTAAAAGTATCTATGTTTCTTTTTTTTAACCTGAAAATATTAAAAAAAAACTATTTGTAGCATGAGCAGTTTTGGTTACTTTCTGTATAATTGTACACAATTATTAGTTTTGTGCTTCACACAAATGTTTTGCTAAGATCTGTTGAGCACTTTGTAGTGTCATAAAAATCTTTACACAGTTCCAAAGCAGATTTATTTCCTTGGTATGACCCTACACTGAAAGGTGGTTTGGTGTCTTTTTTTCTTTCATTAAATGTCATGAGCATTAATTTGGAAAATAAAATGCCATTTTTTTCATCAGCAAAGTTACTTTTTTTACTTTTAAATCTCAGCTTTTCAGAATAAAATTTTCCAGAGTGGTACAGGGAACACCTTTTCATGCAGTGTTGTGGCTTCATTGTCCCTTTCAGCCATTTAAACTCTTTCTCATCTTTCTCATATTTTATGTGAAAAGATATTTCATAGCATGAATTTTGGAATACAAGTGTAAACAGAGAAACAATATTGGTGCAAGCCACTTATTTATGCCTTGAAGAGTTTTGACCTAATCTTTAAAATCTTATTCCAGCAATTCTTTCTTAGGTTTAACATGAGTTTGGCTTGAATATAAATTTGGGCAAGGGTCCAAGGAGGGGGAAAGAAAAGGTGAACTTTCTGCTATTATGGAGTGTAAGAAAGAAAATTAATAAAATTATCTGGAAAGCTGCCAGTACTGTGAGAGGTATATTTATTAATCTTGCATAACTTTGAAAGAAAACAAAATAAATGCAAAATAAATAACAAGATTGTCAAAGCGCAAACTCATACGAAATCTCAACACGTAAAATAAATTAAACCTGCATTTAAATTTCAGACATGACAGATAAATAAAATCTTTCATCACACTGGACAAACAAAATTCTTCTGTTATTTAGGGTCTTTCAGGTAATTTGAGAAAAAGAGTAACTGCAAATTCTAAAAAGCTAAGACAAAAGAGAAATATTGTGTGAAGACTGTAGAAAGTAATTAAATGCCAACTCCCTTGGCAATTAGCAATATGAAAACTCTGTAAACATGCTCTTAGGATTATGGGATTATTATAATTTACTAGCTCAATGCATTCCTTTGTCTTTACATGCAGGAAAAGCATTTGACAAGGTTGAGTGGTCAGTTTTTAATCAAGTAAACATTTTTAAAGTGTTTCAAGGATAGAGAAGAGGAAAATGACTTTTAAAAAGAAGTGGCTTTGACAAGTTTTCCAAAGAAATTTCTTTCCAAAGAGAAAGTAAAAGATATCAGAAGTTCACAGTTCTTTTGAGAGTTGTATTTCACTCCATTTCCCCTATCCAGTGGTGTCCTCCAAAGCAATCATAGCAAAACCAGAGCATTCTGTTAGGATGTCTACAAGTGCCATTTCCATTGTGAAGTTTTATTACTTTGAGAATGTATGATATTTAGGGGAATTTATATTGTGATACGTGAGCTGAAACCACATTAAAACCACGCAACGTATGGACTGTACTTGTCCAAGGACAGGAACACTCCGGTGACAGAGCCCCAGAGAGCTGGACATCGGCAAGCCCCACCACACCAGACAATCATGTGTTTGCTGGCGTGAGCTGTAGGATGGGAACTTTGCCGATTCTGACCTTCATTCAGAGTGTAAATTCTTGATCTGTTGATAGTGGGGGAAAGCGGGTAAAATCCTGATTGGGTCACCAGTCCTGTTCTCATCAGGCATTAGGGAGCAAAGAAACGTTGAATTAAATTGTCTGCTGCTTCTCATGAGAGTGAGACCACAGGATGTACAGCTGGGGGAGTGGAGGTGTTTAAGCAAAGGGATGTTTAAGGAAACCCTCTAGAGCAGATCAAGTGAATCATGGGGGAACAAGGACTCCTATCTCCATTGGTGGCAAGCCTTATACACTGATAGGATTGTGGGAAGGGTTGGAATAGAAGATAGTATCTGAACAATTTATTTTCACTGTGGACTCTACTCCTCTTTATTTTTTAGTTTTTTCAAGGAAATTTATGGTAGTAAGTATTTAGTATAGTTTTATTTTAAAAGCCTCATTAGGTTCTATCATAGCTGAGAATATTGGCAGAGAAAAAGAGTAATTACTCCTAGGTTGATATTATTATGTATTTATTGTTCACTTATTTAATTTCTTGCAGCACTTGTTACAGATTAAAATAATTTATTTTCACTAGACTGGAAGCTGAAGTAGTGTGTGATTCCTCTGAGATTTGGGATTGCTTTTGGCTTGTGTATGTCATTCTCTTTGTGAGTGAATGAGAGCATCACATTGTGTTGCTCATAAATATGCCATTGCGATATACAGTAGACTTTAAGTCTCTGAATGCAGCAACATATACACGTATTTTTCTTAATCATAAACTGAAATTAAACTTGTTCAGCTCATCTCTTAGCGTAATAGGGGCATTCTAGCCTATAATTGCAGCAAAGGTTTCAAAACATCTCCTCTGTTTAAAAGACTTTATTAGGTTTTTCAAGGTGTATTAAATTGAATAAGGGTTATATCAAGTGATTTGTCACTCTCAGCAAGCCAGAATAGCAGGAACAGTAGATTTATTCAGGGTATTTTTCCAGTCAATGCATTTACAGCCTCCGCATTTACTTGAGATAAAGCTAAGTCAATTCCTAAACGTTTTTTTTTTTTCATTTTAAATGATCTACAGCAAAATTCTCCTGCATATTTCTTTATTTTCACTGTTGATTTCTATGTCTCCATCTCTTCTTAATATTGAAAAATCATTCCCAGGTGGGTGGAACTGATTCCTCTGAGAATGTCTCTGGGGTTTTTTTGTGTCACTTCAGAAGACACAGGTGCTATTTTTGGGGCATCAAATTAAACTGCTTTTGGATTGCATTTTCCTTGTGTCTCTTTTTCCAGCACAGCCATACTGCCAGGACAGTAGGTATATGTTTTTTCTTTATAGGAAGAGTGCTTTGGTGAATTTTTTTCTACTGCCACATCGGAGCATTTCTGCGCAGTTGTGTGTGCTCAGAAATGCTGGCTGACGGGAGGTGCTATGAAAGCCCGTGGGCGCCCAGTGGAGTGGCTTGAGTACTAAACGAGGTCAAATGCCACCCTAGGCTCCGATGCCAGGGGCTGTAGGCAGACCTGAACTGGAGTCATCTCCACAATGCTGGAAAGGCAGCGGAGGTGATTCAGGTATATTGGCTATAAAAGCCAAAGGAGAGGGAGCAGGGAGAGAGAGAAGTACATGTGCTGCTCTTGCTGCTCTCTCGATCAAAGGCTTTGCTATTTTTTCTCTCAATACTAAATGAGGGTATTTGGTTGTTAGTGACTTTTGAGAGACAACAGAAAAAAGATGGGTATTACCTTGTAAATAATCTTGTTGTGCTTGTAACTCTGCTTTTTTCCTGTCAGAATGCTGGACGAGTTTTAAGTCAAGATTATTCTTCTTGTACGTATGGATACACAGGTAATACAAATACCATTCCTCAAAGATTTGCTTTGTAGTATAAACACTGATGTAATATACAGTAGTAATTAAATACTGAATATATTTATGGCAAACCAGTAACATGTCTAAGATTACTCAAAGAAATGGCTGTTCCAGTATTTCTCTTTCTCAGCAGAACAGGCCAGTATTACTCTATAATTTCATGGTAAACCTAAGTAACAGCCTTGCTGGCTGGTGGCTGAAGGTCTAGAAAATTTAAGGTTCTGCATGGTGTGTGTATTTATTTCCATATGCACAGCTGTAATATTATAAAGTTCACATTTAAACTGAGATAAATGAACAGCCAAAGTTGTAAATTTTTATGCAGCAGAAAGATTTAAAGCTGAGGGTTACTGTAGCTAAATATGAAAGATAAGTGGTGTGGTCTTGTCTTAGTACAGCACTGATACTTACATCAGTAGACCAGGTGGCTAAGAAAGAAGAGAAACACGGTCTGGCCTTGAGACAAGTCCTTCTCCAGGATTTCCTTAGAGAATTCCAAGTCCAGGGCACTCACGTGACCAGAATCACCTCTGTCCATGCTCTTAAACCTTAAGGACGAGAACGCTCTTGGACATTAAGCTGGATCAGGACTGAGTTAGCTGTAACACTTTCAGTCGGATCTCACTGGAATTTGAATGAATGTTATCTCCATCCATTCAGAATTCATTCTTACAAGCCCACTTAGGTGCCTACTAACATGGCTATACCAGGGAATAAAGCACATTGTGCTCAATAAACTGAAAACCAGCAAGGAAGTTCTTCTTCATCTCAGAGCTTGGAATGTCAGGTCCACTGAAGCTCACAAGAGCAATAGATTTTAATTTTGTGAACCCTTTATGTTCTCAATCACATGAATGATAAAAAAATCTTCCTGAAATCTAGCTTAATTCCAATGTATTACTCATAGGTGTTCTTCTTGTCTGGAAATGTTGCAATAACGTTGACTGAAAAGCCTGGGCATTACAGCCTCACTGTGCATGTGGGGAATAGCAGCACCACTCTGTTACAAGAGAAGCATTACCCATTGTCCTGTGTAAAATCCTCCTGAAACACTTTGGAAACTTGATAATGAGAAGATTGCATTTCAGATGTGTTCCTCCAGCTCTCTTCTGGGAAAATGAAATGGTTAATAGAATTTTTTAATCTTTTATTGGTTCAAGAAAAGACAAAAAAAAAAAAAAAAGAATAAGGTATTTGCATACATGTATGTATCTGATAAGAATTATACCTCTATTAATAAGTGCTCCCACTCATTGCACTTCCAAATCAAAGATGAAACCCCTTACAGTTTAATTTATATTTAATATACTCGCATATTACCAATTTACATACCAGTCACAGTACCACAATCCTGATTTTGTGAGCTGTGAATGTGCTACAAGATTCTTATTGAAGTGAATAATAATTGAGAACCCTGGCATAATAAAGGATCAGGCTGAATAGAGGGTACAGTACAATGTAACTCCTCTATACTAATTTCTTTGTTGTGCTGGTAATAGACAGATTTTTCTCTTCATTTCTTATCAGTTCTTTGCTGGATCCACTTTTGTCTCCCTAGATTGTGAGCAAAATTTGTTGCTGACACAGATGGGTACATCTCCTTTCATTGATGTTGCACTTATCTGCCCCAGCAAATTATTGACCTCAACCTCAAGAACAGTAGTGATTCAATTACATGAATAGACTGTATTGTTTTGCCCCCAAACAGGTGAATAGTGATCTGAGAAACACCTGCATTATTTCTGTGACTTGTTTCTGTTCCTGCTGAACTGGCTGCTTTGGTGTTACACAAAAGAGGCTGCTAGAGGACCAAGGAGGCAGGGTGAATTGATGACCTTGGTGTGGGGCAGGCCACCAAGAGCAGCCAGGTACAGACTCGGCACAGACAAACCCCAAGCCCCAGGCTGGGTGACAGTGACACACTGCAAAGAAGCAGATGTAAATTGAAAGGTCAGAATTTCCCCATGGCCCTAGCAAACACTGCTGGGCCTCTGTCACCCAAGGAGAATGTAGTGTGGCCAGACACAGACTCAGTTCTACCAGGTACGGCTACATTAATTGCAAAATTAAGAAGAAATTGAGATTAATTTCTGTGCAGCTTGTTTGCTGTCTTGAGAGCCCAATGTGTAAGACATCTTGTAACCACAAGACAAACAAAAATATTAGCTTGTGAGTAGATGCCTGATCACATAGGTTGAGACTGAAGAGGAATGCCTGGATGTCCTGCATCAGTCAAGGACAAGGAGATGGTTCTCTTTTCTTTATTTTGGCTGTGCCGAGAGAAGTTTGACTACAGAAATGGACCTCAGAAACTCAGACAAGGATAGGGAATAGCAACGAATGTCTAATGATAGCAAAATGGCTCCTCTCTATCACAACAGAATTAATTGTTTTGTTCCCATTATTCCTCCTGGAACTGCTCAGAAACCCGTGCTATTCACTGGCCTGCTTTCTTTTTTAAATACTGGGATTGTAGCTTGAGGTAAACCACTTGGAATAATATCTCTTATCTCTATTTCTTGCTGACATTGAAAAGATAACTTTTGTTTAATACTGTGGTGATACATTTGAAGAATCCATTTTCAAAAAATAAAATTCATATTACAAGTTTTACATAACCTTTCTCTTCTTGGAAATTTAAGAGATGGATTAAAGTACTTTCAATTCACTATTGCTTTAAAGTGGTTGATTTGATAATGTCAGATAGTATTTAAATCCTCTTCTCTATTCAGTCAGTGTCAGTCTTACTTTAAGCAGCCCAATGGCATCCTTTGCTTTATCTGGAATAATTGTGAAGAGACTGTAAATGCAAAAAATGTCCTTGATAAAACCCCCATTTTTTTTATTGCTTCTTCATTTATTAAACAAAATATTCTTTCTGTTTGGTCTGTCATTCTGCAAGTTTCTAGTAATCGTTCAATGCGATCTCATCTTTTCTGATCCTCAATGATTTTCATTCAGTTGTGCTTTCTGCATTCTGAGATTGTTATTTAAATCAGGTTAGAGAGACTAACTAATTGGTTTACATGAACGTTTTCTTTTGCAATCCAACAACAGTAAGACCAGATGAGATGGCTTGGTATACAAGATTGATCATACTACAATCTCCTATCCCAAATTAGATCACCTTGGCTTTGAACAGAGAGATGAATTAAAGGACTTTCTCAAGTAGTGTCTCAGGCTTTTCCCAGCAGCTTGAGGGGTCCAAAGCAGGAGGTTTTCATAATAATGTTTTTTCCCTAGTATAATACCATCAAACCCATTTATGGACTAAGTTTTACTTAGAATACCTTAAAATGCACTTAGAAAACAAACAGGTTTCTGGAGTTTTGCCAGGCTATTTGTATTGAATTCTCCCTTGAGGTTTCCTTGGCTAGCCCATTGCTCAGCAATAGGGAAAACATCTTTGATTCAAGTTAATAATTACTGTTAGCGAAAGCATAGAGGAGGAAACAAGGATGATCAAAGTTATAGAGAAACTTCTATAGAGGAAACAACACAGACAAAGACTCTGCCAGTTGGAAAAAGTTTGGCCAAGTTAAAATACAATTAGGTTCTTTCAAATCATAAGTGGCAAAGATGAGATAAACAGAGAAAAAATATTTGCTGTGTTTTTGAAGAAAAACGAAATGAAATCAGAAGGTGATTCTTGCTGGAGAGAAGTGCTTGTTCACACAGTGAAGGTAAAGCTGTGAAACTCCTCTGGTGCAAGAAAGAGTGAAACACAACTTGCAGAGGCTTACACTGAGTAAAGAAAAAGGGTGCGACAAATGCACAGAAGAAGTTACACAGGACTATTAAATAAAAACAGCCATAAAATATGTCAAACCTTTGGCTCAGGAAATCTCTAATCCATTATTTTTGGATGTGAGAAGAATATATACAGGAGGTATCACTATTTGCTTGTCCTCCTTTTTGCTCTTTCCTAGGCATTCACCACCAGTCATTCCCAGGGACAAGAAACTGGGCTAGAGGAATACTTAGTCTTACTCAGGAGAGCTTCTTTTGTGTTACTCCTTTCCAAGTTTCACACTGCCTTAGCAAGTTCGCTATTTCTAGAATTTACTTCTCATTTCTTAGAGGAATGATGTATAGAATTTTCTTCGTATAAAGTTACAAAAGTAGCCCATACTCTGTTAGAGATTGTAAATAACCCTTAGCAGTGGGTTTCGTATATAAAATCAGAGATTGTTCCTGTGTCGTTTTAAGCTTTAACATCAATAACTTGCAAATTTAGTTTCCTCTTTCAGAAAATGTTTTGTATGCCTAAGGGGTTTTCTAATGGTTTTTGTCATCATATGCTGTTTCCTTCCAATATTAGTGACTTCTCAATATACTGTTTTGCATCAGTATTCCTGTGAACCCCTTACACATTTTATCTTTTGTCCTAGTTTTCACTTTTCTTCAGCTCTGTTTATCAGCTGACTGTCAAAGCCTGTTTTATGACATCCTTTAGAAGATCTTTCTCTTCTTTCTCCTCTTATGATTTATTTGAAAGCAATGTCCTCTAGATTTTGCAAGTGAATCTCAATCCTGGAGAAGATTGAGTTTCCTAAACATGTGGTCTCACTTCCACTGCAATGTGATCCAAGCACGCTAAAATAGCAGGATCTTTAACACTCATTAACAAATTCAAAAGTTAGTATGGAATTAATGTATAGTGTGAAGAAATTAAACATTCTTATTCCTCTAGTAGAAAGGATTGATCAAACTATGAAAATAAAAATGTTAAATGCTTCATTATTTATATATTTTTATTTCCTGTCTTTTTATAATAAAATTATTTACAACTGAAGTCCTTCTATAGACATGAGTTTTCCAGGGAATTGCAATAATTCAAAGAAACTCCTAATATAAGATTTTTTAATTTGTAGTGTACTTTATTGTTGCTAATAACTGACAAATGTCCCTATTAATAAGACTAATTATATATTTTTCTTAAACATTTATTTGCTTTTAAAAATATACATTTGATTAGTGTTTCTTTTTTTTTCTAAAGCAATGGGTGTCCACTGAAAAGTCTTTCACATCCCTTGAAAAATGGTGAAGTAATTTAAGTAAGGATATTTTAGTGTTTCCAGTGTTTTCTTCCCTTTAAGAGTCCTAATTAGAAGCCATTCCTTTAAAAGAAGGAGATACTTACATTCAATTTATCAAAAAGTCTGCAAAGCCTTTGGATGTTTAATAGGACTAGCCCTTATCGGCAAAGGGTTTGGGGATTTTTGTGTGTATGTACATATGGAATATGCATGAATATGGCTTGAATGTAAACTTAGAATACTGATTTCTCACTTTGTCCCAATCCCTGCCTCTTCTGCAGCCTCTTCAATTAAAAAAAAAAAAGCAGGAAAAGGAAATAAGAAAATATCAAAATCAGCTCTAAATGGATGAAGATTGATGAGCTATAACTTTCTAGCCATTATGCCTGGATGTGTGAACTACTTCTTTTGCCATACAGAAGAGCTCAATTTCCCATGTGTGGTGTCACCTCTGTTAGGGACAAAGTACCTCCAAGATGTGCTGGGAGCTTTGTCCTCTTTTTTCTCTGCTCTTATACCAGAGATTATCCTGGTTCTTTCTTTTTAGCCTATCTTTTCTCTGTTTTAACACACAGAGACCTGTTTAACAACTGTAAGGATGTATGAAGTCACAGTTAGCATGCAATTGGTAGTGTTTGACAGTCACTCAAAACCTGTAGGGTTTAGGGAAGAGCAAACACCCTTATTGCAGCACTGCCATGCCACCTTTAAATCAAAATTTCTACAGGTTTCTCCATAGCTTTACTCTAATTTTGATTCAAGTGTTCGACACGTGACATGACATTCATCATGCCTATCTCTCTCTGTCTAGACACTGGGTGTTTAATAGAAGCTGGTTGTCTCAGTTCTGTTCGCAGGAGATATCTCCTCAGTGTGATTCATCCCAACGGTGTTACAAATTATCTTAAAAGAGTGAATTTCTTCAGTCGGTTCTCTGCCCTTTGAAATACAGAAACATCTGAGGAAACTGCAGGTAAGTGACAAAACAAGGCTTTGTCTTGCCCCATTGTAGTGACCCTGACCATGTTGCACATGGAGCAGTTGGAGGTGCACACAGCTGTTACCCTGAGCACACCCACAGCTTTCAGCCCTGTGCTGGGCTGCCAAATCTCTGGGCTGGGGAAGAACTCCGCCAGCTTATCATGACAGAGCATCCTGCAGGCAGCTCTCAGCTTTTACCGGCAATTATGGGTTTGCCTTGATCTAAATGTCAGCAAGGAGTTCTCAGGTGAACATTGTCTGCCTGCAGAAATGGTGGAGTTGTTTACTCTTGAATGACAATATCCATACAAGAAGGCAATAGCTGTTTCTACTGCAGCATAAAGAACACAGAACACCTGGACCCAATTAACAAATATTATTTTTCAGACTGTTGTTGAATATGTACACCAAAGCCTTTAGAATCTTGGCACTTATACTTTTATTCCTCCTTTTAATAAAGAGCTGTAATCAAATGTAACAAGATTACGTCCATAGTTAAAAAGAGTTGTGCATGTACAGATGTTAGCTTTCAATTACCCAAGTATAAGTATAGCATCTGAAAGAAGATTCTTAAAACATGAAAGAGGTGTGTTTTTTTTGTTTTGGTTTGGTTTTTTGGTTTGGTTTTTTTGGGGGTTTTTTTTTTTTGTCTTTTTTTGGTCTTTTTTTTTTCTTCTCTATCTCAAGTGGTCAAATGGAATTGACTAATATTTCCAAACCCGTTACTTGAGCCAAGAAAAAACTGAGAAACTTCAGCCTAAAGATACTTTGATTCAGGAAGGAATTTTTAGTTTGAAATAGTGGCACTGCAAGAAAGACATTTCCAGAAGCTCAAGGCCACTCTGTGGTTGATGGGATCAGGAAATTAATTCAACAATGAATAGTTATAACACAGATTGAACAAAAATGTTTACCAAAATTGGCCCACATGGGTTTTTTTGAACCACTGAAGACATACTCTTTCATTTAAACACAGTGAAAAAACCACTGATATGGTGGGAAGCAGATGACCTAATTTTCTGTTAGTGAAGACTTTGCATAGTAATTTAAGAGCTATAAGTTCTAGAATAACAGAAGTCCCTCAGTTCGATCCTTTGTAGTCTAGTATGAATTAGATTTAGCAGGGTCTGTGCACAGGGCCAGCTATTTCTCCAGAATAAAAGCTGAGGAAGATACAGATGGTAAGGTTAGTCCTGTTGAAATTATTAAAAATTTAACTCTTGTCAAACTGAAATTAGAAGTAGTTAATTTTATATTTCTAAACTCATTTAAAAAGTGCAGAATAAAATCAGAATAGGTCCCCACACTGCCGAATACTGCAGCAACATGATCATGTTATCTATTACATCCGTTTTTCCCAGACATGCCATGACACTTCCAAGGCGTATGATGTCTGTGGGTGTCCAGCAGCCAGGACACCACCAGGCAGTGTTCGTCCTGCACAGTGCTCCTGGGCCATTAGGTACCTCTGAGGGACACGTTTATTTAGGCAATCTTGTGAAGTTTAGAAAGCTGCCTGGAACAGGTGTTGGCCTTAGAAAGACAGATGGCTTTACTCCAGCATTCCTTTGAAGTGAGTTTTGGCTTTGAACCAAGCTCATAACACCTCAATCTGGAAACATCTGTGATAACTGCTAACCAACCTGAGTTGCTCAGTTTTATTACAGTAAGTGAAAGTGAGTATAAAATAAATAGAGATATGTTAGTACTAATATGAAATGTGGGCCTTACCCACTTTGATCTATGTTAAGATTTTTTGTAATTTACATTTGCTTTACCTGCAATACCTCAGAAATTTTCAGGTGAAACTCTAAGGTCAGAAAATAATTATCTGTCAAAAGCAAAACTCAGTAGGAGAGAGGAGTGGGCTTTGAAGCCTTCTGATGTCACACTGACATGGTTGAAAGATGCCCTTTCAACTATTAAAATAAAAATTTAAATACATTTCCAAATTCTAGATAATGCTTTCCTGAAGATTTGAAGGGGTTTTTTTAGTAGAGGGAAAATGAAAAAGAATTTTTCAGATATATTAAGACCAACTTTTTTGTAGCTGAGCTTTATTGTTCTTTTAATATAGTTGAATCAGGTAAAATGTCAACATTTCAACTTTTTGTTCTATTTAGTTAGAGATAAAATTTTCAGAACCTCACAGAATGGAAAGCTCAACCTGATAGACCCAGGTCTAGTTTTGAAGATCTTTTGCATAGGTTTACTTTGAACAAATTTGAACAATCTTTTCCAGGACTTCTAGTCTTGTTACTTTAGAGATAAATGTTAGAAGCATTAGAAAAACAAGGTCACTGATGGCAGTAAGAACTTGAATAGATGCAGAAGGTAGGATTTATCTGAGCAAGAAATAGACACTTCTAAGGCATGGGACACTTCTTCCATAAAATAACCTTTAAAGTAGGTCAGATAAAGGTTACCCTGAAAGTGCTTCTTTCTTTTGGCTGGCTATAAAAAAGGCAATTAATTCCAGACAGCTTCTCTTTAGACACAGAAATGAGATGAATCCCACCTAGAGAGAGTAAAAAAGAATTAAAATAGCTGGTATCAACTACTTCGTCACTAAGTGAGGACATCTGAAGTTTCTGAAATTTTTTATTGTCCAGTCATGACAACCAGCATGAGAGATGGGATAAAAATGTAACTGTTCACTAATAGAATAGTCAAAGAAGTTTGGGAGATATATGGGGAGATGAGACTAGAGATACTGACTGATTTATGGGCAACATTTTAATAAATGGAGAAACAATGGTGAGACTTGAATTTGATACAAACATAGAACGGGTTTGGGGTTGAATCTTCCAGGACCTGAAGGGAGCTCACAAGAAAGACAGAGAGAGAGATTATTTACAGAGAGAGTTTGTACTGACAGGACAAAGGGGAATGCCTTCAAACGGAAAAAAGGCAGGTTTAGATTAGATATTAGCAAGAATTCCTTTGCTGTTGTGGTGAGGCACTGGAACAAGTCACCCAGAGAAGCTGTTGTTGTCCCATCCCTAGAAGTTTTCAAGGCAACATTGGATGGGGCCATGAGCAACCTGGTTTAGTGAAAGGTGCCCCTGCCCATGGCAGGGGGGTTGGAACTAGGTGATCTTTAAGGTCCCTTCCAACCCAAGCCATTCTACCATTCTGTGATCATCTAGTTCGAGCCCCCTGCCATGGGCAGGGACATCTTCAGCTAGAACAGGTTGCTCAAATGACTGCGCAACCTGACCTTCAACGCTTCCAATGATGGGAAATCCACAACCAAGTTTTCAGCAGTTTAATATTAAAATGATATTGCTCCTTTCCAATACAAATAGAGGAGAGGCAGAGAGAGGTGACAGCACCTTTATAAGCTTTATGGAGCAGTAGTCTCATTTGACATTTCTCTTGAAAATATCTGGAACAAGATTCATATTAGAAAATGGCCAGAGTTGTTTAGCCAGTCAGTTAGATAGTTACCACATGTTTGCTTGAATTCTTTATCTTGCTAAACGATAACAGCAAATTTTTTTAAAAAAGTTTGTTTTCTCTGTTTCTGTTTAGGAGAGTTTATTGTGTAGTCACTTTCTTGAATCTGCAGTTAAACACCCTCAGTGTAGGTGATTTTATCCATGGACAGTACCCTAGACACTAAAGCAAAAGGTTTTTTTGCAATGCAGTGCACTGAGCATAATTGGAGAGCTTGAAACATATCTAAAAATAATTTGTAGGACAACAGCATCTAATTATGTTGGACACAGAAATCTGGTAAGTAGCACTAACTACTGACAATTGTAGCACTGAAAGTACTTTAAATGAATAAGAAATGTAATTTAAATGGCAACATCAGGATGATGAAACCAGTTTATATAACATAAGGAAAACAAAAACTAATTAAAAATATTGTGGACTGTGCAGAAAGTCTCTCTATAACTTCACATAAAAGTTAATTCTCACAGTTGTTGTGGCTGTTGATTTGTTTCGGTTTTTTGATACAAGGCTCATTAGCCCACATAAATTTCTGTGGTTAGATAAAAATTACTGTTCTTTGTGATCCTTTGGTTTCCCAGCATGATGTGTTTTGTAGGACTAGTCCTTTCCACAGCCTGTCATATAATTAGCGTTGGTGCACATCTGCACTGACATTTTGAGAAACTGATTGTATATAATTTTATCTGGAAACGTTTATTGGGACAAACAAGTCATACAGTGATTGCTTGCTGGTCTTTTTTTGTTGTATTTCCCATTTGCGAAATAGTTAATGAGTCCTGAGAAGATGCTTTTTTTTTTTTTCACCCAGAGACTTTCACAATATTTCCAAATTACGTTTGATCTGGGAGCAAGCACTCTCTTCAGGGAGAGAACAGAGGGCTGCTTGGGGCAGCCAAGTTTCCAGGGGCAACACGATTGCTCAGGTAGTGTTTCCACAAGCTGGCAAGGTTGACTGGGCATTCAGCAACAGACTGGTTGGGCTGGGCAGTTTGCCTAGGGCAGCAGACTCCTCTGGAGCTTACCCTGTTGGACTTGACCAGGCAAATAAGGACTAATGCTCATTGAACATATGGCTGTACTGCTTAATGTGGAGGCCCTCCTCTGATAAGAAGTAATTTTGAGCAGCTGGGTAGTCTTGGACTTGGTAAGTGGCTGGTTTATTTCTTAGACAAGAAAAATGAGCAGGCACTGAGTAAATGAATTATCCCAATTAAGCTTTATTTTTAGTATGGCATTGGGTAAACATGGACATTAAGGACAAATTTCAAGTATAAATTCAAGATTATAGGAGAGGGCAGAGAAAGAAAAAACCTTGCCTCTGCGAAGTGGAGGAGACACATGGCCACCCCATAGTTTCTTCTGATAGCTGATAAGTATGGGATCCAGGTGCTGTCACCTGTCATGAAAATCAGCTTATGAAATTAGTGTGGGAATCTCCTACCCCACCCATGGATTTCTGGTTTATTGCATGGTCTTTATGATTGTGAAGAAAAATCTCAGGCTTGATCAACCCCGCTCTTTTCTCATAACTTTTCTAGGAGGGGTTGATGAGTTGTTCATGTCATAAGTTATTGCGACCTAAGACACTGGGACAATTTTAACAATGCAAAAATTACTTTATCATTAACATAGTCACTCAGCAGACAGGGTATATTTGCTCATGAATAGATTAAATTGTCAGGACTGGTTTTTTGTGGGTTTATTTTTGTGGGGTTTTGTTCCTGGTGGAAGATAAGACAGAACTCAGCACTGCTCTGTACAACAGGTACATCCTCCGGGGAAAGAAGTGTGAAAATTCATGACAAGACTGAAATTGCAATTAACCGGATGATTGGTTCCCACAAAGAGTGGAGATAAAAGAGGAATATCAGGCCAATTACCTGGTGTTGAGGTAACAACTCTTTGTTGTATGAAATACAGCATTTGGTAAGCACAGCATTAGTGGCAGGTGGACTTGCAGGCAATACTAAACTGATAATTTAACAGCACTGAAATGAGCAGGAATGTCAGCAATATTTACATAGCTTGGCTGTTGAGGCAGACAAGATAAAACAGAAGGAAATCTGATACTAAGAAATTAAGACCACAAGTAACAAGACTAGAGGAAATTGCTTCAGTGTAGTATAAAGAATGAAAGGGGATGTGAAAAAGAAGCCAGAAGTGAAATTTTCCCTGGCGGTATTAGAACTTACTAAACCTGAAAGGATCAAGAGAGGTAGGATTTGTTCAAATGCAAACAAGATAGAAATGCCTTAGAGTGACAATGTTTTCAGTAACACTTTTAGGGATTTTAATACTGAACATTTACCAAAGCAAAAGAACTATGGTACCATTTTCAGCACATGGGCTGAACACTTTGCCAGGTATAAATACTTAGTATTGTCATATTATCGGTAACTGATTCTCAGGAGTAAATGTTCTGATTGTAAACTGAACATCAGGAGTAAAACATAGTGGACATGAGAAGATGTAAAGGCCTAGTGTGGTAGTTCTTCAAAAAAACATCAATCAGAGAAGGTCAAGAAGCCTCATACAGACAAACCTCTATGAAACCACCTCTGTCTGAGAAACAGCTTCTCTGTTTTTCTACTTCCACAGAAAAATATATTCTGCAAAATGGTGTCCTCATGTGAAAATAATCCGTGCAAGAGCCATCATCTTGGAAATCTGTCACAGGGCAGAAAAAGAAATCCTCACTCAAAAAAACACCTCTTATTAATGGGAAGGAAAAAGAGACTATTGAAATACTCAAATGCCTCATATTTCGCATTTGTAACTACTACCTTCTCTTTTCATGACATCTTTAACCAAAAACTCTGAAGGTTTGTTAACATCTATTAGCCATGGTATTAAGAAAGAGAAGATTTTTTTTTGAGACGTCAATTATTGCTTAAAAGTATGATGATGTAGGGAAGTAGGGACATAATGTATCTGTGGCTTTCATTTATTCCAAAGATATTAGCATGACCTATTGAATATATTAATGTAGTAATTGCCTAATTCATGCCAAGGCATGCCATATAAAAATTAAAGCAACAAGAATTTCTCCCTTTTCATTCCAGTGAAAATATGGAACAAAGAAAAAAGAAATCCTGTAAAAGGGCTTTTAATGAAGAAATATCATTGACTACAGCACCTCGACTAGTAAAGCAGAACTTGTTTTAGAAAAATGTGTATCCCAAAGAAGTGTTTTTATTAGACTTCAATTAGATTCTGGAATTCCATATTTGTCATTGGAAATTTTCAGATAACTTCAAGGTGAGCTTTTGTATCTTGGCCTGTAACTTCAAACGACCATAAAATGAATGATTTTGCATTTTATTTCCACAAAGTTAGACAGCTGGGAACTGAACATTATATTTTGTTGGGTTTTTGAGTAAATGTCTGGGGAATCTGTAAATAGGATAAAATAAACCACCATTGAGGTAATATAAATTAGGAATCAGGACTGTTGATAGTGTAAGTACTTTTAATGTGCTATTAACAGAGGGATGGTTTAACTAATGAGGTACAACGCCAATATTGTACTTTAAAGTATTAATATATAATGCTCATGTATTTGTTAAACTGTATTAACAGAGGGACTGTTTAACTAATGAGGTACAACATCAATAGTGTATTTTAAAGTATTAATATATAATGCTCACATATTTGTTAAATCGTAATATCCAATGAATATTCTCTTGCTATTTAATTAGGCATTTAGGTTACAGTAAACGGGCTGTTTAATCTCTTACTTTGTATTTAATCAAACAGCTACATTCTTGTAAACATTTGCCATCGACATTAAAATAATATAATTACTATCTTGTAAATACCAAGTTAGGTGCCTCATAAAAGCACAGATGGATAAGGTCAGAGTCCTGTGCTTCTATAAATTTTCCACCTCTATCTTTTGTGACTTAAAGCCAAAAGCACAATGTGCTGTTCCTGTTCTGGAGCAGGAGGCACTTGCCCAGTGCTCTGTGTGAGAAAGGTCAGTGTCCTCTGAAAATAATGAGTCACTGCCTGACCAGCATCTAAACACAAATCTGCTGGTCGAAAGACTCCTGGCTGGAGCAAGAGCTGTCTCCTCGGGTGGAGAAGCCTTCTGTACTTGGGTGTCCCACCACGCTCTCCTGTGGCTCTGGCTCCTTGGGGCTGGGGTCTCCAGTGGCTCCCCATGGGTGCGGGTGCCCCATGGGATTGGAGAAACCTGCAGCGGCCCTTTTCACCCTGCCTGAGGGAGCTGGGAGGGCTCACCTCTGTTCTTCACTTCCCACTTTTGTAATTTTTACAAAATTACATGCATTTGCTGAAGAAAGTCCCATGACTAGTTTGTCTTTTATCACACAATTCCTGATCTTTTCTTCAAGCATTCCAGATTAGACAAAAGAAAGGGTGCTGAGGTTTAACCCCAGCTGGCAATCAAGGCCCACACAGCCATTCGCTTACCCAGCCCTGGAGGGAGGGGCGAGAGAACTGGAAGGGTAAAAGGGAGAACACTCAGGGGTGAGATAAAGACAGTTTAATAGGGAAAACAAAAGCCATACACACGAGCAAAGCAAATGAAGGAATTCGTTCCCCCCTTCCCATGGGCAGGCAGGTTTTCAGCCATCCCCAGGACAGCAGGGCTCCACCACGCCTAACAGTGACTCGGGGAGACAAACACCCACTATTCCAAAGGCCCCTCCTTCCTTCTTCTTCCCCCAGCTTTATACGCTGAGCATGACTGTGTATGGTAAGGAATATCCCCTTGGTCAAAGTCAGTATTTTAAAACTACGTAAGGATTCCCTCTGGATCATTTATAAAATTTAGCACGTATAAAAAACTTATGAATACAAAGAAATATTTTCGATATATTTTATATTTATTTTTCCCATGCTATTGGTAGTTCTCAACTTTGTATTTAGGGTCAAAACTTTGGGTAGAATTTTAAAAAATAGAAGTGCACATTTCACATGATATTTCCCTGAACTGCTTTTTGTCCTTTGTCCAGCTAGGGTTTGTTCTTTGAAAATACTTCCTCTGCCTAAAAACAGTTGATGGGAAACCCTATCTCAACCTTTAGGATAGTATAATATCATTTTTTAATTATTTGATATGGTTAAAAAATCACAATGGATAATTTCATCACATGATTTGTTCTCCCTCCCTTTGCAAGAACTCCCAGTGATAGCCTGTCATGGGTTAGCATAGTTTGAGTTTTGAGGAAAGACTCCTTCAGCCTCGAAAGTGATTTTTTTGCAAAGAGGTGCTTACAGTTTCCTCTAGACCTGACCTAACCAATCAACTGGCTAGTTGGAATATTGACAACTTCTTTAAGCCACTTAAGAAGCTTGGTATGCCTCTGTGATACACATTTAAGAACGAACAGAGCCTGGGAAGGCTCTCTCTGACTTCTGGCCTTCGGACAGGTAACTGGGGGAGGCCCAGGGCACGGCCCGGCCGGGCCGGCCAGGAGCCCACCCTGGAGCGGCCCTGTTCCATCTGCGGCCCGGCCCGGCCCCCCCAGCCCTGCTCCGGCCCCAGCCCTGCTTCGGGCGGGCCAGGCCCCCTCGGCTGCTCCGGACGGGCCATGCCCCCCCCCCACCCACTGCTGCTGCCCGGCGAGGAGAGATAAGCGAATTCCAGCTGCAAGGCCGGGTGAGATTAACTCTTTTAGTGCTGTAAGATTTCTCCAGAACAGATGAAGCTTCCAGACATTCAATCCTCTCCTGAGTCAGAGGAAAAGGACAGATGATGGCACGTGAAATAAACAGCACAGAGACACCAAAGTCAGCAAAGAAGGAGGAGCTGAAACCCTGAGAGAGGAGAAAGAGGAGATGCTTCTCCTGGAAGCTGAAATTCTCTTGTAAGGCTGTGGTGATGGACTATAATATATCTCAGTGTTCCCGTTGTAATTTCATGAAGCATGGTGGGGGGAGGCAGAGCGTTCAAAACCGCAACCCATGGGTAGAAGTACCTGTGCTGCATTAAGCAACTACTGAAGTAGCTGTGATTTATTGAGAAGTTTTAACAGAGAGAGTTGAAAGTGATGTAGACTCTCTCGCTCCCAGAGGAAGGCCTCTGTGCCTTTTCAGTTGAAGGTGATGAGGACCCTCTTGCTGCCAGAGAAGAAGGGGGCCTCTGTGCCTAGAGATAAAGATGCACCTACAGACAGGTGAAAAGAACTTTTGTTTTGAAGGAGATGAGGACCCTCTCACTACCGGAGAAAGGGAGGACCTCTGTTCCTAGAGATGAATATGCACCCACAGATGGGTAAAGAGAACTTTTGTTTCTGAACAGCTCATCCTTAAAATGGTACCCCATTAGCTAAAGGAATTAACCCTCGCAAGCAGTTGTGGGGAAAGCTGCAAGTTGAGGGAAGGGACTTTCACAGGCAAGGAGAAACCATTCCGGGCGGCCTTGCTGTGACACTGAGCCACAAGAGACCTGTTTAACTGTTTTTGTGTGGAGATGTCTCCATAGCATGAGCAAGAGAGACTCCTCTCCCTAGGTGGACTGAGAAAGTTCTTATAGAGATGGTAAACTGACTCTGGAAAACCTTGAGGGTTGTTGTTTCACGTTGTCGGTGGGAGGAGGGAAGAAGGTGGGGGGAGGAGAAGTGTTCTGAGGGTTTAGTCTGACTTTTTTTTCTGCCTTTTAGTTCTGTTAATAAACTTCTTTATGCTTTTAAGGTTTAAGTTTTGTGCCTGCTTTGCTTTTCTCCTAGTTCTTATCTCACAGAAGGAAAATAAGTAAGTAATGGGCTTTTTGAACCAAACCACTACACTAAAATTTGTGTTTCCGCCCGGTTTCCCAAACTGAACCCGCTACATAGCCATAGGAATTCCACAAACAAAATAAATGCCTTCTGTAATAGACACCACCTGAGACAGACTGTACCTTGAAGAGAAAGGTGTTATCATCTAGGCACTCTCTTTTCTTAGGCTGTGATAATGTCTGGGTACATATTGCCTAGAAATTGCCTGGAAGATTCATTTGAATTAAAAAATTTATTTTGGTTGGATCCATGCTCATATTGTATTTGTTTTCTATAATGAACAAATTTATACATTGTGCCCAGCTAAAAAGGTTTTATTCTGAGATACAAACAGCAAACACTGAATGTTTTGCAAGACACAGAAATGATTAATGCAAGATTTTGCAACTTATATTAAAAAACTTAGTATAATTTTCTCCAATGTAATTTTTTAGGGAAGTTATTGCAGAAAACTAGATGATTTACCAAATATATTATTTGATATCAATTATTCACCTGGTGTTAAGGACAAGAAAGCAAGCACAGGCTTTTTCATTGTTTGTACATCATGTTCCCTCTGCAAGGTCAAGCACTGCCAGAGCTTGGATGAAACTTTCAGAACAAGTAGTATGATCAATATGAGAACTAAGGATGCCTGGTTCCCCACAGATTTCTTTTGAGGTTGGTTGACTTTGATGCCTAAGCAGGCAAGATCTATGAATGAAGCTTTTCACTTCTTGACAATATTAATAATGGCTCGCTCCACGTGGATCCTCTGATGTCTAATCAAGGTTAAACCTCCAATTTCATCAGTGCAGGTCCTTAACAGGCTGCCTTGGGTGCCTTTTTTTTTGCATGGCAATAGTAAGAAGCAGATTGCATTAGGAACCAGGAAACTTCCACCAGTTTGGGTGCCACTGGCACTGGTTTTGGGGGAGATAAGTTATTTGGGAGGCAAGGCAGACAAGCAGAGGTAGAATAGGATCACGTAAGTTTTCCCTAAAGATCAGGGACATAACCACAGTGCTTACCAAGTGCTACGGAAGCAGAGGCCCTCCCTTCTCAATCTGAGTTAAGTCTAAGGCTTCTTGCTGTTACAAGGAGGCAAAACATCCCTGCATGTCTCATGACAGACGAGCTGGAGCCCTGACCTCTGACGGCTTTCTCTACTCATGTAAGAGAAGCTGTTCATTCAAATCATGGTCTCTGCCCATGATTAACCTGTGTGGTTTCCTGCACAGAGACACTGGTATCCCATAATGACTTCAGCTATTTCATACCAGGTGACTGAACCTTTCTCAGCAGGATGCAGGTAACAGAAAGATTTGAAACACAATTACAGAAACGTTCCCAATGTCAACTCATATTTTCATCCTTGTGGAGTCACACAGTGAACAAACACAGAATCAGTGCTAATACAGCTTATGAAAACTCGGGTTGTTGCTAGCAGGTGATGAGACTATTCTTATCAGGCATGAGCAGGAGCTAAGAAACTGCTCTCCCATTTATGACAGCCCTTATCAATATACTGAACAGATCAAGCTCTTCCATCCTTCTGATTTTTTCTGAGAAACTTTTGAACTGCTTGCTTAAAATCATGGTGTCTGTTCAACTTCAGACAGGTGACGTCTTTATAAAAATACACCAACATTTCAGTGATAAAAATAAACTTTCTTTTGTGCTGCAAAATTTAAGCTGAGAGACTAAAATAAGCTGTTTCTTTTTTTTTTTTTTTCATTTTTATTGTCTGGCCAATTTGTCATTTCTCTCTTACTTTCCAAGCTTGACCAATTTTCACAGAGAGCAGAAGGAGCTACTGGAGTGCTATACTTTGTTTTGGCTTGCAGAATTGGACTGTGAGCTCCTGGTGTGATCCTAAGTAAGCCAAAAAAATACAAGAGTCATTCCACTGCCTTCAGGGAACAGTAGATCAAGCTTTAAATTCTTACAGCCAAGAACAATGGTGCTATATTCAGATCTGATACTTCAGGTTGCAAAAGATCACAACTTTTTTTTGAGATCAGTAGATTATAGGCTTTCTGCATATGTAGAATCCAGTCTTGGTGTGGGCTACATTTTCAGCTGTTCAAGTGGAAACAGATGCTGTGCTTCAGAACCTGGAATAGATGCTAATTTAAGATACTGTCACAGGTTTTTGTTTTCCTGAGAGGATAAAGGCAACAGGGACATCGATTTGTACCAGTGATCCCAGAAGTCAGGCAAACACAAGGCAGTGTCTGAGTTCTTCCTGCTGATTAGAAAATTAGATACCCTGCACATTCAAATCTCTAATAACACCAAGTGATTTTTGCCTATTTATCAAATGAGACCATTTAAAACAAGTGAACTGGGTAAATGGAAAAGGAGAGAAAAGTGCCTGCAAGTTAGTTTTCTTCTACTTTTCAAAAAAATTTCCCTGACTTGTTAGCAAAGGGAAAAGGACAGCACACAGACTCATGATTCTGCTGTAGTCAGCAACATCTAAAAGAAGAAAGCAGTTTGGCTAAAAATTTGAGCTTGTTATATTTATACAGCAGCATGTGGGGCAATGTATTTTATTTGACTTTCCATTGCAATTGTTGCAATTGGTCTTTGTGAATCCTATAGGCAGGTATAAAAATAATATTTGACTTTAATTTGCAGGTTGCTCATGCACTGAGTAAAATCCACCGTAGCTCAGTTTTTCATATTTTAAAGTATAATAACTCACCTGCACATTTTGAACAAAAAAAAGCTTTATAAGGTACCTGCCAGTTGTCATGGAATCACACACTATCTTTTTAAATAGCATACTGCTCCTGGGCACAAGCAGCAATGATCATAAATTACATATAGGTTAGAAGAAATGGTACTGTCATTGGTGAGATAAGTACGATCTGCATTTTTAGGAGTATATGCTCTTCCTGCTCAGACTGAAGCATTTGACTCCTTTCATTGTTTGTTCCCTTATAAAGGAAGAAAAGAGGTACTCTAAGTACAATTTTTTGCTTTTTTTTTCCTCACAGGAAAAATAAAAGCAGAAGGCATTTTTATGAGTGTTTCAGTGTGTTGACATCATAAACACCTTTCCGTATCACATACATTTATAAATCTTTGCTTTAAGGTTGCACAGAATCCCAGCAAGCATAAAACATCTTTTAAGCTTCCCACACAAAAAATCTTTCAAAATGAGCCTATGGGGAAGCAGTAGCCAAATGTTTACGTCCCAAAAATTTGCAACATCATGTAAAAGAACCTGCCTTAGGAGTATTTAAGAATACTCACCTGAGTATCTCAGTGCTGTAGTAGAATGAATGAAATGCCATATGTTCATAAGGGAAAATAGGTTATTTCAAAATTTGTAGCGATACTAATGACCTAGCAGTAGATAAGAGTGATGCATATGGATTTAAAGAACACTATCATCCATACTGTTGTCTCTCCCTTCTCTAACTGAGCAATAAATGGTGTGTGCAAGCAAACTGAGAGGTATATTTTTGATATACTGAGCATGAGAAGTGACTATATATTGCAATATGAAAGGGGTTTTTTTTGTTGTATATATATAATGTATAATAGATATAATGTTTAAATATCTATTTTTAATTCTAAAAATGGTTAAATGGTTACATTTAACCATTGCCAAAGAGTAAGTCAGAGGAGGCACCTCTCAAAACTAAAATGTTCTTAACTAATTAGATATTTTGTTTCTCACTTAATACTTCCTCATAGAGATGGTTAGAACACTTCCATAGAAATATTTTATAATGCAAGGCAATAATCCCTTATACTT
This sequence comes from Dicrurus megarhynchus, assembly GCA_013399195.1. Classification (NCBI taxonomy): domain Eukaryota; kingdom Metazoa; phylum Chordata; class Aves; order Passeriformes; family Dicruridae; genus Dicrurus; species Dicrurus megarhynchus. The sequence continues at coordinate 2,720,945 of VXAD01010129.1, forward strand.
GTTGGTAGCATAAGAATTTGTTAGCTACACTCAGTGCCATCCATATTTGGCAAAAACTTGTAAAGGAGATAAGGTGTTCCACCTGGAAGACTCAGAAATTCATTATGCAATTTTTCATAACAACAACCTCCAAAGTCAAATACTTGTTTCCTTCAAGTCCTGATAGCAAGCAGAAGTATAATGCATTCTTATAGAAGTTGAACAGAATATTATTTGGTTCACTGGACTTATTTGAACTTCAAAGCAGTACTACTGGGAGTGTATTGAAATAACTGAGACCTGATTCTGATGTAAATGATGCCATTTACTGAAGAAGTGTGAATGGTTGCTCATCATTCACAACCAAGTAGCTTAGAGCCGAAACACACCTCACTAAGATTCCACATTTTAGTCTCTTTCCTTTGTCAACTTTATTTTTAAAATGTAGAAGGTAGAAACTGAAAGCTTCTATTGGGTACTTTTATTTGACCAAAGGGCAAAACAGTTGCCTCTGTGCTCATTTCTTTTGCAGGTGCAATGAACAGATACCTTTGGCCAGCTGAAGCAGTACTCTTTGTCTCACAGCATTGACCCACAGTGTCTCTGTTAGCTGAAAAACAGAGGGAATTCATTCAGAACTCTTAAGAAAATGGTATTATTTAGAATTGGCTAAAGTCTTGATTCCTTATAGGGCTGCTCATTTTTGTTACTGGTTTTCAGATCTTTATCTTAACTGTTTTTGCCTAGGCTTAAAGCAAGAGTGAAACATTTCCACTCTGTTCATGGGTGGCTGAGCAGCCCACAAAAAAATTGTAAGAGAATGGGTGTGGATGCTGGAAGCATGCAGCAGGGAGATATCTCAGCTTTCTGCCAGTGTCTGTGAGAAAGCAGGGCTTTCTCACGGACTGTGGGAGAACAGCTGGGAGATTTTGTAAACTATAGAATTGTTATTGATACAGAAAGAGAAAATATCTGAAGTAAGTGTTATTGGGATCCGGCCAATCCCTCTGAGGGGTGGCTGGTCAGTGAACCAATGACCTTATGCCAGTCCAGCGTGCTAAGGTATATAAGTGAACCTGTAAGTGAATAAAGTGTCGACTTCATATCATAACAAGAAGTCATCCGATGTCGTTCGTCTTCCGGTCCCTGCTCGCGAGCGACATCTGGTGACCCCGATCGTGTACTGCAGCTTCGACTGAGAAGGTACGCGCTTCGTTTCCACCCCCCACCCGCCCCGCTTGGAGACGGGACGCCGGGTTCGAGTCTCGCAAAACCCGGAAACATGGGGCTTGG
>VXAD01010132.1:26638-59882 GCA_013399195.1 Dicrurus megarhynchus
GGGATCTTCAGCCGCGCGCGGCCGCAGCTCCGCGGGGGGCGGGGCGGGGGGCGGGGCCGGGCCGCCGCCGCACACAATGGGGCCGCGCGCTCATCAGTATGCAGGCCCCGCCCCCGCCCCGCCAGGCGCGGGTAGCCGAGCGCCGAAGGGTCTGGGCGGCGAGGGGGAGCGCGGGTGAGGGGAGCAGGAGCGCGGGTCCCCGTGTGCGGGGCGCTGGGGGCAACACGCGTGTGGCAGCACGACGGGCGCTGCTACCGCAGCGGCGGGACCGCGAGACGCGCGTGCATGTGGCACCGTGCACGTGTGTGCGCGTGTGAACGGGTGGCGCGCAGGGACGCGGACCCGCGCGCGCCGCACGGATAGTGCGGTGACACGATGTGCGACCCGGTGTGTGACAGCACAGCCACGGGTACGCGCGGGGTTGTGGCACGCGTACCCCCCGACCTCCCTCCTGCAGCTGAAGGACCTGCGTCGCACCGAAAGCCCGTGGTGGGTTCTTGGGGATACCCACAGCGAGTCCCAGCTGGCATTGCCCCCGTCGCCCCCACCCCCCAAGGACCTCCCATGGGAGGACGCCGTGGGCTCTGGAGATGCCAACAATGAGCCCCATCCAGGGGATCACCTCCCTCGACCCCCACTCAGGATCTCCCACGCGGGGACATGCCACCAGCACCAGCACTGTCCCTGGGGGGGGCTCAGAGCTGGGGAATGGTGCAGACGCAGAGGGGGAAAAGGTGCTCCCCACGGCCTGGCAAAACTGAGAGGGGCACAGCACTCTCACACCTGTCTGGGCCCTCAGGGCACGCAGATGCCCTAGCTCCCTCCTCCAAGAGGCAGGCAGTGGCTGCACAGGGGTGAGGCCAAGACTGGGAGGAGCTGGGAGGAACCTGACTCAGTGCACTGGACACCCCCATAGAAGAGCCCTGGGGACCAGTCCATCCAGGGGTCTGGGGGGGCCATGGGTCTCACCCACCATGACAGCGGGCAGCCCCCAGACCCTCTTGCTCCCAGGGTGGCTGCACCAGTGCTGCCCTGGCATGAGGCAGACAAGGACTCCAGGCACCAGTGTGGGGTTGACAAGGTCTGTAGTTGAGGGGGGGAGGCGAGCGAAGGACAGAGGGACGGACAGACAGATGGAGGAGCATGCTGCTGCACCGCGCCAGCGCTCAGGCCAGGTCCTTGAAGGCATCGAGGTTGAAGGCCATGTCGAGGAGCCGCTGCAGCTCTGTCAGGTGGGTTTTCTTATTGCCGGTGGCAGGGGCAGCTGCTGGCTCCCGCCCTGCATACCTGCCGGGGAGGTGGGCCATGAGAAGGGTCTGTACCGACCAACTCCCTCCCAGCCTCACAGCCACCCCCTGCATCCTTACCAGACAGGCTTGGCACGGTTGATAGTGGTGCGGAGCCGGGGTTTGACATAGTCATAGTAGCCCTGGTTCTTGTGCTCCTCCTGGCACCACACCAGCTCGGCAGCTGGGTATTTCTGGGCTTCCCGCTGGAGGAGGTCGAAGGGGAATGGGGAAAGCTGCAGGGGACACAGAGTGGTGTCACAGGGTATATGGGGCAGCATCACAGGGGACACAGGGCAGCATCTCAGGGGCTGCAGAACCCCCAGCCCGCAGGCATGGCAGTGGCAGGACCCTGCTCACCTGCTCCACCCTGGTGATGGCCACATCGGCCTCCATCTGCCGGGCCTTGCGCTCACGGGTCAGGTCATAGTACACCTTGCCGGTGCAGAACAGCACCCGCTTCACCTGCTCAGGGTTCTGGGCTGCAGGACCACTGTCAGGGATGACACGCAGGAAGTGGGTGCCTGCCAAGGAAGAGAACGGCACCCTGAGCCACAGCAATTCACAGCGCTGTGCCAGCAGCCGCTGCACCCACACCCCATGCCAGCCCCTTCCAGGACCCGAAGAAGCAGAGTCAGGCCTCTCAGGCTGAGTCAGCTGACCCAGGTACAGGTGCAACTCCCACCACAAACCATCACGTGCCACCTGGGGCTGCCAAATCCCAGCAGCAAGTGGCTGCCAATGGAGGAAGCACCACCGAGCCAAGTCTCCCGAGGGTGCCAGGCTCGGCCCTGATGAGGGGGGGTTCCCGTGTGCCAATGAGATGGCCCTGGCCTCACTTGGCCATTCTCCAGCATGGGGAGGCTTCTGCCAGGCAGACTTTACCCAAGGCCACAGGCTCCTGCCCTTCACCCTGCGGCGTGGTGTTGGGGGAACGCAAGCAGCTCTGTGCTACTTGTACCTGGCAGCATGTCGTCGAAGCTGGAGCGGGCTTCAGGGTGGCGCAGCAGCGACTTTGGAGTGAAGATTATCAGCTGGAGTGGGGGATAAGAGGCAGAGCAAGGTGGTCAGCCCTGCCAGAAACACTCCCCTGCAAGCCAATGCTGGAGCAGCCACCTGCCTGCTCCCGCCCATCCTGCCTGAGCAAGGGAGCAGCTGCCAGAGATTTGCTTCTCACTCAGCTGCGGTATTCTGCCAGATTGGGCACCCATTCCTGACAGCACCAACCATCCCAGTCGGGGTGTCCCCTGGGGAAGAGGCGGAGGGGCTATCAGGGACCTGCCTGTCCCATGGCTGGAGCTGCCTGAAAGTGGCTGAATTAGGTCATATATCAGTGTCTGTTGGCTCCAACAGCCCCAACCTCCCCACAGAGTTTGGGAAGGGGTCACAGCCCCTGCAGCCCACACGAGCCAGCAGCTGCACATCGAGTGCCAAGCCAGTCCTGAGCACCATGAGGTCCTTGGCTAGGCAGAGGCCAACTGCCTGTGTTTGAGGTGCAGGAACAAGCTGGCCCCAGCCCCATCCCAGTCCAGCAGGGACACAGCGCCCTGCCTGGGCACCAAGCTGGGCACAGAGCTGCTGGTACTGACCGGTTTGCGGAAGGGCAGGAGGATCTGGCGCCGGAGGACATGGAAGAAGTTGGCTGGAGTGGAGCAGTTCACAACGATCCAGTTGCACTCATAGAGCTGACGCACATCAAAGTCATCCAGCTTCTGTCTCGGCCAGCACAGGTGAAGGGATTTCAGGAAACACATGGTACCTCTTGGCCTTGTGGCTCCAGCAGCAGGGAGAAGAGTGGTCCCTAGCCCTCCCTCCCTCCCTCCCTTTCTTCCTTCCCTCTTCATTCCCTTCCCTCCCTCTCCACAGCACACAGAGACCCACAGAGACCTGGGAGAGGCTCCAGGGCTGTGCCCTCCACCTTGGTCTGGCCATGGGGGTGGCCAGCAACCCCCTCTCAGGCCACTTTCAGGGCCACCTCTACCTCAGACTATGCCGCAGCCCCAGGTTCGGTGGAGGTGCAGCCGGGGCACCAGGTGCAGGCCCTTTCCCCAAACCCTCCTGGCACATGAGCCCAAGGCATCCCATGCCTCCTGCCATCGGCTCCCACTGTGCTAAGCCCACACGGGTGTTGCTGCCCTCTATCCAGCCTAATCCAGGGCACAGGAGGGCCAGGCTGAGCACCACAAACAGGGGGCCACCACTCACAGGGAAGACATCGGGATCATCATTGCACATCTGCAGGAATCGCTCCGGGCGGGCAGAGGAGTGCTCAGGACCCTACAAGGACCAAGCAGGGAGATGGTCATTGTGGGGCAAGGCAGGCATGAGAACCCGACGTCAGGCACTGCCATGTCACGAGCAGTGCTCCGTCTGTGCCACTGCTGTCCAGGGCTCTGCCTCCAGGGTGAGCAGGGGGAGTCCTTACCATGCCCTCCATGCCATGGGGAAGGAGCAGGACAATGCCATTCTGCCTGACCCACTTGGCCTGCCCGGGACAGATGAACTGGTCGATGATGCACTGAGCAGTGTTGTGGAAATCCCCAAACTGGGCTTCCCAAAGCACCAGGGCGTTGGGACTGGCCATGGCAAAGCCCAGCTCAAATCCTGAGGAATGGAAGAGCAGTGTGAGGGTTGGGTTACCCTTTCAGAGCAGCCTCACCCTGGGCAGTGAGCACAGACCCACTCACTCACCCAAGACACCGTACTCTGACAGGGAGCTGTTGCAGACAGTGTATGGAGCCTGGTTGGGCCAGAGGTGGTTCATGGGGATACAGGTCCTCTTGTCCACGTTCTGATCATGCAGGACATGGTGGCGATGGCTGGAAAAGGGAGAAGAGTTACTTTGTCATTAGCCTGCAGATCCCTTCCAGAAGGACTGGAATTGCCTTTAAAGCCTCCAAAAGCAGGGCTTTACCTAAATGTCCCCCTCTCAACGTCCTGGCCACTCAGGCGGATGTGGATGCCCTCTTTGAGCAGGGAGCCAAATGCCATGTACTCTGCCAGGGCCCAGTCGACTGTCCGGTTCTTCACCATCTCCCCACGGGTTTTCAGAATACGGCTCAAACCTGCCGGGACAGGAGCTGTTTCATAGCCACCATGGGACAGAGCTCCAGTGACCCCAGGTTTGTTCCACAACCAGCCCACGGACTGACAGACTGCAAGTGCCGTGGGCAGAGGAATGGGTTCACCTCTGCTGGAGGGATGAACCATGGATGAGGAATCAGGACTGCAGGGAAGGATCAGCTCCAGAGAAGAGTTATTCCTTGGTTCACTTCCCGTACCCACAGCTCTCTTGTGAACAAGTTCTCATATACTCAAGAGTCTGGGTGAGAAGGAACCTTAAAGATCATCCAACCCAACCCCTGCCACAGGGGTTTCTTCCACTAGAAGGGACATCTTCCACTAGACCAGGTTGCTCCAAGCCCTGTCCAACCTGGCCTTGAACACTTCCAGCCACAACTTCTCTGGGAAACCTGTGCCAGGGCCTCACCACCCTCACAGGGAAGAATTCCTTCCCAATATCCCATCTAACACTGCCCTCTGGCAGTGGGAAGCCATTCTCCCTTGTCCTGTCACTCCATGCCCTGGTGCAAAGTGCCTCTCCACCTCTCTGGAAGCTCCTTTAGGTACTGGAAGGGTCTCTCAGGTCTCCTTGGAGCCTTCTTTCCTCCCGGCTAGACACTCTCAGCTCTCTTGGTTGGGAGTTCCTGCAGAGGGGCTCCAGCACTGGTACCATTTTCAAGACGTCCTCTGGACCTGCTCTAACAGGTACAGGTTTTGCTTGTTCTGGGGCCCCCAGAGCTGGACATGTGCTCCAGGCAGGGTCTCAGGAGTGCAGCGTAGAGGGGAAGGATCCCCACCCTTGACCTGCTGCCCACACATATTGAAGCAATCCAATACATCCCTTCTTTCCAAGCCACATCCCAGCCCTATCTCATATCTCTCCGGAACAAACGCCCAGTCTGGCACAGCTTCCACAAGCTCCTACCTCCATGGATAGTGAAATCCTCCACCGGCACCGAGCTGGCCACTTGACCAATGTGCGTCAGGTCCTCTTCATTGAGGCCAGTGGAAGGGCAGGTCATGCTCCGGGGCTGCCCATCCAAAGTGAAGAAACCTGTTGGAGGAGAGACATCATGGTGCAGGAGATGTGCCAGATCCATGGGAAGACCTCAGGTCACGGACACCCTCAAGCAAAGGTGGGGACACCAGGAATGGGGAGAGCTCCACCAACTTCCCCTCTGGCGTGGTTTACTAGAAAATCTCTGCCATGGCTCTAGAGAGGCCAGGTGCTTTGCTATGGCCTCCAAATCGCGGCTAGTGCCTTACCCGGCCAAGGTGAGTCCAGCCAGTGCTTGATGTGCAAGATTTTCTCATCCTTGGATCTGGCATGGGCCTCCTCACAAATCTTATCGTACTTGGCAATTTCCTCCTGAAAGGCAAAACCAGGAGGCAGAAAAACCTTAACGGGGGATTTCCAAACAAGGGTGTTGAGCCTGAGGACCTTGGTGTAAGCTTGCAAGGGTGCTGGAGGGCAGAGGAGTCCCAGAGCTGTGCAGTTCAGCCTCAGAGAGCACAGCCACAGCTGGGACCTCTGTACCCCAAGGGACAGCTCTGCTACGCTCAGAGCTGACATCTTGTGTTCAACCCTACTGATGCTGAAAGGTGGTGCCAGGGCAAGCAGGGTTGGCAGAGCATCTGCGTTGCGAGCTGCCCAAGCAGCAGAACCAGGACAGGACCTGCCCCAGACATCCATGGCCACAGCAATCCTGAGCACCAGGACCCGCCTGTGCTGCAGTGGCCCAGAGCCGCACGGCCTGTTCCACACTGATCACAGGGCGATCCTTGAACTAGATGTTTCTGCACTTTTCAGAGCTGGCACAGTTCAAGGACAAGCCTCGGCTCCGAACTCCATCGCTGCCAGGTCTGCAGCACATGCCCAACCCCAGCACAGCTCTGCCACCTTTAGGTTACAAAGCACAAGCACATGGTTCCCGTGGGCCCATGTGGGCCCTTCACATGGTTCACACCCAGGTCTGAACCACATAAGTAGTTTCCCCTAGAGATGCCACCTGCAGCTTTCCTTTCAGGCCCCACAGATGGTACCTCGTACTCCAGCTGATTTACCACCCCCTGGGAAATCAGCAGCTCTGCATATTTCTGCAACACTGGCTTCTGTTTTCGGATCTGTTTGTACATCAGGGGTTGTGTGAACATGGGTTCATCCATCTCATTGTGCCCATTGCGCCTGTAACAAACCTGCCAGGAAAGGAAAGAGCCTTTGAATACAGCTGCCTGTGACCAAAAGCACTCGGGAGCTACCTGGGTCATATGAGGGAGGGTCCCGAACAGCCCAGGAGGGACTCAAGCACACCCCAGCTTCAGGGACTTGTGCCACATTCCTTACCAAATCCACCACCACGTCCTTGTGGAAGGTGCTTCGCCATTCTGCTGCCACATTGCACACATAGACAACGGCCTCAGGGTCGTCTGCATTGACATGGAAGATCGGTGCATTGACCACACGGGCTACGTCGGTCGGGTACGGGGAGGAGCGGGCCATCCGTGGGTCTGTTGTGAAGCCAATCTGTAGCAGGTGAGGGGAAATAGGATGAGCACAGTGTTACCAACTGGATTTGGGACATGGCTGTGCTAAGCAGCTCCTTCTTTGGACACAGATGTCACAGCTGGCTTGGCGTGAGGCAGCTGCACCTTGCTGGCCCAGGAAACTGTCCACACAGCTCCAAGGGCAGCTCAGCTGCTGCAGCTGGGCTGTGGATGCACAACCTGCCTGTCTCCTGTGTCTGGACACAGTGGCACATCCTGGTAACTGTTGCACCTGTGGGGACAGGCTGGCCCTAGCGAAATACCTCCGGTTTCCGTGGTGGCAGACAGGATCAGCCCTGTCAGACCTTGCACACCGAGCATTACGTTCTATCACCTCTGCACCAGACTGGGCTCAAAAGCTGCTGCCGTTGAGCAGCTGGGTGAGAAGTACCCCCTGCCGACCCCAGGTTAGGGCTCCTGCCAGGATCACTGGCAGGGAAACAGCTGCTGCTGGTTCCAGCTACTTCCTGGACCAGAGCCTGCAGAGACAGCTCTGCCAGAGGCCCACAGGCACAGGGGATTTGCTCCTCACCTGGTTGTTGACCACAACATGGACAGTGCCGTGGGTGGTGTAGGAGGGAAGGTCGCTCAGGTGAAACGTCTCATACACAATGCCCTGCCCTGCAAATGCAGCATCTCCATGCAGGAGGATGGACATCACCTGGGAGAGGGGAAGCCATGGCAGTCATCAGGGACAGCGAGCAGGGCACCACCAGGAAAGGGCCCAGCGCTCCTCCCCGTGAGCTTTCAGCATCCCGGAAGGGACATGGAGCAGCTCATCAACACATCCAGTGCTTTCCCAGGGGATGGGAGTGGAGTCAGCCACGGCTGACACACCACTGGGCAGAGGCTGTGGACACCAGCCCCACCCCAGCAAGGGCAGCACCCTTGGGGCACCCTGAGCAGACAGCAAAACAACACCCAGTATGCCCCAGCTGGGCAGCAAGTCCCATTCCCAGATATATACATCCCAAAGCAAAGCCTTTTTCTCACTGGGGGAAGAAGAGAAGAAAGCCCTGTTCCCTCACACTTTCAGCCCAGAAGCCCCATGGGCAGGAGCTTCAGAGCCACTGACGTTATTTTGTCACCATCCCAAGGGCTGGCTGAGGACACCGCCTGCCAGGCGAGGACAAGATCTGTCTATTTATATCCAGCCCTTGGAGTGTAGGAGGGAGGGAAGCACTTTGGATCTCACTCTTCCACTTCTTGGGGTTGGAGACAGGTCTGCAATGAATCACACAGCAAACAGCTCCCCACAGCCCCTTCCCAGTGGGGTGGGGAGAGCTGCCTCCCGTTGCCAGCTCCAGCTTTCCCAGTCCCAGGAATGGTTATCTCTAGTCACATTGAGATCCTGCTGCCAAGCCCTCCAAGGTGTGGTGCTTGGATTGCCTTGGAATGCCCCTCATGTCCCTGTCTTCCAGTCAAGGGTTGTGCATTTGCTGTGCTCACAGCCCAGCTTAGTCAGTTCAGAGGTGAAGAAAGCAGCATTGGGAGCCTAGGGTGGGCAAGCCCCTCCCAAAGTTATCTCCAAAGACAGAGGAGAAGGACGGGGGAGCAAAGTCAGGGTGACAGCAGAGGAAGGGGCACATCGAACAAAAAACAGACAAGTTACTTCACTTTCCCACCAGCCTGTCTCCACCAAAATCCATCCAGCCTAGGCCACTTCCCTACACACATCAGAGCAGCACTCACCTTCTTCCCCTCCGTGTCCCCACAGTAAAACTGCTCTGCCTTAGTCTTGCCTTGCACAACAGGATCAGCTGCTTCCAAATGAGAAGGATTTGCCACCAAGGAAAGGGTGATGTTCCTGTCAGTGACGCGGTTAATCCGCCGGTGGTACATTCCCAGGTGGTACTTCACGTCACCGGAGCCCTGGTGGAGGGGAGAAGAGAGTCACCCCCAGGAGCATGAGTGGCTTTTGGGGCATGCAAGGAGACAGAGTGCTGACCCCAAGGCTGGAAGAGGGGGGCATTTTTTGGAGGTACTGCACAACACAGCAGGCACTCACTGCAGGAGCTGAAATGGCACCCAGGAAAGCCTGTTCCAGGTGCCAAACCACCACCAACTTCAGACATGCATCCAGCCCATCTAAATACAGCTGAAGGTGTGGGGGATGAAGCAAGTGTGGTGGGTTTGGCAAAGACCGTGAATAACAGGTAACACTTGCCTGAGCTCTACCCACACTGCGGCAGCACGGCCATCCATGGCACCATTCCCAATACGCTGCCAGGTACCCCGTCAGGGCGCCTCGAGGCCACAGGCTGCTGCTTTCTCACCTTGAAATTCCACTGAAGGTCATGACAGGATCAAGCCAGACCAGCCCAGCTTCCCAAAATCCAAATCATCCCAGCTTATGATGCTGAAGCTTTGGAGCATGAGTTTATTGCAGCGACAGAGCTTTTGGAGTTGCTTTAGAACCTCAGATGGGGACCAGGGGCACAAATTAACTTCTGCTCCTGGCCACCTTCCCCTCCTCTCAGCATCCACCCCAAGGCTGCTTCATGCCCTGGAGAGCTGCCAACAGCCCAGCCTGTGCTGGAGACACCAGCAGCAGCCAGGGCACATGTCACCCCCAGGACAGGCAAGGACAGACCAGCACTGGCACCTCTACAAAGGCTCCCATCACCCAGGTGTGCTTGCAACCTGGAAATCCTTGGGACACCAGTGCCACTGAGTGACACCAGAAGCAGTGGCACAATCCAGTCACAGCCCTTGGGCAGTGCTCAGGAACAGGCAGCAGGAACCCGCTGCAGACAGGGGAGAAGCTCACCTCATCAGCAGCCTCCAGCTTGGAGTCGAACTGGCAGAAGATCTGCTCCAGCTCTTTCCTGATCACGTTGGCAAGAACATTCAGGCGTCCCCTGCAAAAGCAAGACCGCTGCTGACAGCCATTGAGTGCTTGACGGTGATCTACAACCCCCACTGCCACAGCCCATGACTCCTGCAATGGCTGTGGGGTCACCCAGAGATGGAGGCTTCCCAGAAGGAGCCTGAAGATCCCTCAGCCCAGGGATGGTTTGGCCAGCACCACATCCTACATACTTGTTGAGATGCCCCAGAATGGGCAGGTGCTGGGATTCCAGGATGATTCCAGCTCTGCCCTCAAGCCACCACCCCTCTCCAGATGAATTTACCAACAAGCTGGAAAGACTCTGATGAGCAGAGAGCAGCCAAGGCCTGAGCTCTCCAGCTGAGGTTCATCACCAACCAAGACCAGTTAGGTGATGGCAGAAACCAGTGTGCCCTCCAGTACCAAACCCTGGCAGTATCCCCCCGCCTCCTCCCCGCATCAAGCAGCACCATGGCTTGAGGCAAGGTTACCTGTGGGGCATCCCCATGATCACATAATCCACTCCCTTCTCACTTGACTTATCAATAATGGTCTTTAAGGCTGGGATCAGCACTTCGCATCCCTCCAAACCAAAACGCTTCTCCGAAGACCATTTCCGATGGAGGAACTCCTCAAACCTAGAAGGCAAAGGGAGGGAGGGATCAATGCCAGGGCTGCAGCTGAGGGCAGAAACCAGAGAAGGGACGGGAACTGCACCAAGGGAGCCACAGCACTGACTGATGCTCAAGCTGGTACCATGCAGCACACAGCAGTCTTCAGTGTCTTCCCACAGAGCTCAGCTGGCCATTTCCCCCCACTCTAACACCGTGCTACACTTAATCCTTATTTTTAGACCTTTTCTTTCAGGACCATCAACATTTTCAGGCTGTTTGCCGGCACCTGAGCCTGCCAGGCTGGCAGCTCCCTGGCGTCAATCTGCTCATTAAGCTGATGGCGACAGATGATGTCAAGATGTGACTCAGCTGGTGACTGCATCACTCCGGATGGGAGCAAATCTCCTGGGGAAGATATAGAGCAGGCGAAGCCCCCCTAGGGTACCTGGTAGAGCGGACCAGCCTGGCCAGCAGCGTGCGCTTCTCTTCATTGGTGAACTGCATGATGCCTGGGGTCTCAAACTTCTGCCGGATCCACTGGCACTGCTCCAGGTCATTGATGAACATGAACTCCACGCCAATGTGCTGGCAGTACGCCATCTGCTCCAATGGGAAATGAGGGGCCATAAGACAACAGCCAGGGCTTCAGCACCTCAAACCCCCGAAGGACAGGCACTTGCAGCACCCCACTGGATCACGGGGCCAGGGGCTCTTCATTCCCCCCTTTACTCTTTCATCCAAAAAGCCCTTCTATGCAAGCGGAGACACCAACCCTCATGCCTGGCAGCTGGAGGGGGATCCTAGGGGGACCTCAGCTGCCAGCCCTGCAACAGCCCTGCTTTAGGAGCCTTGTTTGAGTTGTATTCCCAGGAAAAGGGATGTGGCAGAGCATGTTCCGGGATGCCACGGGGCAGCTCAGACCATGCACATGACCCAGCATCGAGCTGTTTAATTCCCCTTCCCTGAGGGGCCCACAATCAGCCCCTAAGGTCCTTTACATCCACCTCAGAGGAGAGATTTTCCCTCTTGGTGGCATCACCTGTGAGCAGTCCAAAATCCCACATCACAGGGCAGGGGAGAATCAGAAGCAGCTCCTCCCACAATACATGAGGAGCCCATTCCTGCAGCTGAACTAAGATGTTGGCACAGTTTTGCTTCTTGCAAGGTCAACTAGTCTCAGCAGAGACAATCTGAGCAGCCTGCAGCATGCCTGAGAGCTGCCTGCGACCAGTCCAAGCACAGGAGGGGATGAAATTTGGCAGAAGAGGGGAACTGCCTGCACGAGCTGGAAGCCCCAGCCCCAGGGGTCTCAACTGCACCAAGACCCTCTGATGGACCCCCATGCAGGACAGCAACACTGCTGCAGTGCCTGGAGAGGGGACCACTGGCCTCCAGCCCACTCCTGTGCTCTGCCAGCACCAGCTGCTGCTTCAAACTGGGAAGCATAGTTGGAGAGGTTTCAGAAAAGGCAATATCCAGTTGCCTGGGGTTTGCTCCACCTTGGGCAAACCAAGTGCATTGCTGCAATGCAGCAGAAAGCTGGAGGCGATCAGAGCTGAGCAGGTTACTCGAGGTGGCTCTTGTGAGTGGAGCAAGTGCTGTGAAGAAGTTCCCAAACTGAAAATCTTACTATGTGCAGTTAGAGCCAGGACTTTCCAAAGACAACCGCTCTGCCCCCGCCCCTGGCTGCACAGAGGTCTGGCATAGACCCCTGCCCTCCTCACCTCCAGCCGACGGATGATTTCCCGGAGTGGAAGAGCCGATTCATTTCCACCGATGAAAGTGGTTGTGGGCAAGTGGAAAACTTTGTCGAGGTCAGATTCATCCAGACCATAAAAGCCTGCAGGATTTGTCATGGGTGGGAGAAGCAAGAGAAAGAAGGAAGGAAGAGGGACGGGGATGCCGTCACATGGGGACCAGGTGCATTTGGGAGAGGTGGGGAAAGGACAAAAAAAAAAGCAGCATAAAAAAAATAATAAGCATGAAGGAGGTTTATATGGATAAAAACCAAGCCATAATTAAACAAAAAGACATTAAGCACAGAACAATGAGTTATTACGGAAGGCACCGCAGGAAATGAACCACAAAGCAATGTATATGCATGGAAACAGGCAATTAAAATCCAGGATGAGTCAGGGAGTTTGGAGCCCCAAGAACGCAAAAAATACACCACAAATTATAACAGAGGGGAGAGAAAAGAAACAGGAATTGAGGAGTCACTGAGCACACTGGAGGTGTTGGCACATGGCGGGAATTAAAAATGGAGTCAACACAGAGAAGGAAACAGTTAAAACACACACAACCAAACAGACAAAACCCCAAGGAGGGAGACAGAGAAGCAAGGAAGAGAAAAGGCAACAGGGCTCTGACAGACTCTCCTGAATAGCTCAGCCCGGGAGCAGGGCAGTCAGCAGCCACTCAGGGGTTTGGCTGCCCAGGTACCCTTTCACCCCAATCAACAGCTTTTTAATTAGAGCTTTTGCCTAGCTCTGCTCAGCAAACCTTCTCCCTTTGGCACTGGCAGCTGAAGGTTTGGAGGCAGCTCATAGTCATGGTATGGGGGCTATGGGGAGATGGGCTGGGCCTGGAAAGCAGCTGAGCAGGCCTCAAGAGCTGAAGGTTGGGATTTAGGGCTGCAGGTGAGTCCCGCTGTACCCCAAAGGCATCAGAGGTGCCTCACTACCCACTGAAATTCATGGTTGTCTTTGGGGAAACTGAGGCACAGAGGAGGAGGGACAGTGCTGACCTCGCTGAACCGATGCAGAAAGGCAGAAGCAGGGCCAGGAACTGGGGAGTCCGAGGACCCTTCTGAAGCAGGAGCTTGGATGAAGGAGTGGGTCTACAGCCCTGGCACCTCCCTTGGGCTCCTGCTCATCCCTCCCACACTCCCAACAAGGCCTGGTCCCAAGGTGTTTCCTAAACCCAGGGCAGGAGCTGCAGAGGAGACACATACCACTACTCCTCCCAGCTTCCTCCAAACCAGCCCAGGACCCCATCTGGGGGTTCTTTTAGAGAGGGGATGGGGAATGTCGTCTGAACACTGCAGGGCAGTGTAACCCACCTTCCTCATGGAATGGGAGGCAAAAAACTGGCCCCTCCTGAGCTGGCCCCTTCCCTGAACTTCATCTTAAAAATCTATCCCTTGCCAGGAATAGACAGTGAGCTGTAGACAGCCTGATCCCAGGAAGTGTTCAATGCCAGGCTTGGAGCAACCTGGTCTAGTGGACTGGATGGTATAAAAGGCCCCTTCCAGCCTAAGTCAGTCTGTGATTCCATGATGATGGGGCTGGTCATGGCTCATCCCTGTGCAGCCTTGAGGGGCAATTCCAGAGACTGGGAGCACTCTGGTCAGCCTGTAGTAGACACATTCCTGGCTACCACTGCTGTCCATCCCCTCTGCTGTTCATGCCACCCTCCTGGACACTAGAGTCCCAGGAGAGGGAACGAAGCCAGGCCCCAGCAGCTCTGCTCTGGAGCTATGCCTAGGAACACTGAACCAGGCAGGAGTTGAGTTTGGCCCCATGTCTCTGGGACTTCTCTTTGGTTCCCATGCAAACAGAAATCCTGGAGAGAGGCAGCAGGGAGCATCCCACACAAACTGCCTGTTGAAGGGTTTCAGGGAATCCTCAGTAATTTGCTGAAGCTTGCAGACCTGCAGCACAGGGCTTTGGCTTGTTCTGCTGTGATGCTTTGAAGACACTCCGGCACACTTTGGGGAGTATCAGATTTTACAAGGAGTTTTAGGACATCTAGGCATCTTTGCTTCTGCTTTGCTGCAGCCTGTCAGCTCTAACAACACTCGGTATTTATAGGCAGCAACACCATCGGATGGAGGAAGACAAGGGACGAGCTGCCAAATTTTCCCTGTGAGAAAACCAGGAGAAGACAGCTTGGATTTTTAGGAGCCTTGAACCAATGAGGGAGATTGAGGCCTTGTAAAATTAATATTCACAACAAAACATGTACTCTAGCAAGCCAGGCATGCAAACATGGTATAGAAAAGGCCAGCAAGGCTCAAACTGAGGATTTCTACAAAGCAAAGTGTCACTAACCACACAGCTACATCGAGACTTTGAGTAAAAATTAAAAATAAAACATGTCGCAAAACTCAGGAGTGGTGGGAGATGGGAGGGGTCCACTTTACCAGCTCAGTTCATGCCCAGAATAACCTATTCAAAGAGAGTCCTGCACTCCAGAGGGTTAAGGGCTCATTAATTGCATACCTCCTACTGTTAACACTCTCAGCCGCTCCTTGAACACTGCGAGGTCTGGGGGGGGTGGGGGGGGTGCAGAAAGGGAGAAGATAGAGAGACGCAGTCAAAGTTAGTAAAAAAAACCTGGAACTGTGAAAACTAGTCATGGAAAGCACAAGTCAAAAAAATACAGTATTTAAAATACAGTCAAAATCCATCAGAGGCAAAAGGGCAAGGATGGAGGATGACTACACGCTAGGCAGAGGAGAAATCTCGGTGGGAAGTCTGATGAGAGGAGGAAGGAGCAGGAGGGAAAGTGGGGCATCTGACACTGGGGAGCAGTTGAGCTGCATGGTTTGAGATCTCCTCTCACACCTTGATGGGAGAGGGGGTGGCCTGGCATCTTCATCTGCCATGACCAAAAGCATCCTGCCAAGCTGCATCACAGGGAGTGGGACCCTCTGCAGAGCAGGGAGCTGCCTCCCACCAACGCCTGCTCCAGAGGGTTTGCTCTGCTCGTGCTACTGGGGGATTTCAAGGTCAACCCAAGAAGGTAAGGGTGCTGCCTTTGCACAGAGGAGGAGGATTGGGGTGTTAACAAGCAGGCACTTCATGAGGAAGACAGCGAAGACGGCGGTGAGGCAGGCATGCACAGCCGTCTCTTCTGGAGCATGCTCGGTGCGGGCTGGAGCGCCGGCACACTGGAGCAGTGGGCAAGCATACAGCACCAGAGCTGCCTGCCCAACTAGGTTAGGTGACCCAAGTGCCTCAATCTCACCTGGGTTACAAAAAAGGCCTTGGAAACACTTGTCCTTTGGGTCAGCAGGGAAAATCAGACACTTCCCCAAAGTGGGGAAAAGGAAGATGGAAGCACTTCAAGCCCAGCTCCCCGCAGGGGCTTGCCTGTCTCTTCCTGAGCTGGAGGAGGATTTCCATCAATTCCCCTTGGCATGAGGCAGAGGCAGCTGCCTTCCACGGGGAGAAAAACAGACGGACAGATGCTTAGACACATACAGTTTTCCACACACCACCCAGATTTCAGCATGGTAAGGCACTATTTCTTTCTTTCTATTTTCAGGGTCATACTGAGTTCCTGTAGTCATCCTGTCCTTGTTTTACACACTTACCATGCCAGATCAGCTGCAGTGGAATAAGGAAGGATGAGACTACTTTGTTTTTTAAATAGAAAAGACAAGAGAAAGGGGAATTTGGTGGCTCCAGCCCCACCACTCCTCAGACAGAGTAGCCCTGGGCAGGTTTTCTCCCTCTGACAATTTCCCCAAAGATCACACTGCTTAATCCAAAGAGGGCTTCCAAACCAGAACCAAGTCAGTTGCTAAACAAAAGGCAATTGAAAAGAAGGATCAATTTCTGAGATTAACCATCCAACTCCTCTGAATCACAGCACCGTCACTTAAACTGTTGGCAACAGTGATCACACCACAAAAGCTGACCTTTAAAGGCCTTCACTGTTCAGAAAGAGGAAACAAGACTGTTTCCAAGTTTCAAAACCACTCCTGTTATTAACTGCTCTGTCAAGTGTCACATATTCTTTCAAAGCAAAAAAAAGCCAGCAGGATCTGCTTAGAAATTGGCTTTTTCTGCCACAAGCAGGCAACACCCAACCTTAGGCCCAGCTGGAGTTCTGGGTTCTGCACCACCACAGCTCCTTTCCCACTTCCTGAACACTATTTGCAAGCTGAGTTCACCCAGTTACAGTTAGGATTGACCAGATGAGGTTTTCCAAGATAAGAATACCAGGGGAAGATCTACTCAGTATAAATAATACTTGTAGCAAGATAAAAAAAAGTCCTTTGCTAAGCTCTTGCCACCTGAGTCTGGGGTTCTACCACAAGACACAACCCCGGCATAAGCTGGCAGCTGCCACCATTGTATCTTGTCCCCAGATATATTTATAATCATTATTTCCTATGAATTCATGGATTCCTGGGAAGCAAATCAACAGCAGTAGCCACAATGACAGGTATTTTAATATGAAAGCCACAAAGGAACAGAGAGTAAGCTTAAGGGCTTCCTCAGACCCATGCTGAGGTTCCTTCCAGCCAATGCCTATGGACTAGCCATGCCTGAATGCTTCCCACCACGGTGAGCCACACTAGGACACACTGCTTAGCTTGCAGCAACTCACCTCGGGGAAGCAGGAAAAATGGAGCCTTGACTGCTTCCCCTGGATGATGGCTGGCGCTGCCAGGAAAGACTTGCTCTTGGATCACATTGGGCTCTGCGTCCTCTGAAGCCAGGATATGGCTGGAACGTACCTGGCTCCTGAGGAACCACCAGACTCGGCAGCTCTCTGAGCTGACTTTCCCTCTGAACTGACCTTTCCCTCAAGCAGACCTGTGAGTTTAATGTACAAGTGGAGAGCAGTAAGGAGCAGTGTCTCTCAAGGGTCTCTACTGGGATCAGTAGCGTTTAATTCCTCCATCGATGACATGGACAGTGGAATGATGGGCACCCTCAGCCAGGTGACACCACTGAGCGTTGCAGTGACATGCTGGAGGGACAGGATGCCATACAGAGGAACTTGGACAGGCTGGAAGAGAGGGACCACATGAACTTCATGAAGTTCAACAACACCAAATGCAAGTGCTGGGGCAATCCCCAGTCCCAGCACAGATGGATAGATGGATGGAAAGTAGCTTTGCAGAGAAGGACTTTGAGGTCCTGGTGGATGAGAAGCTGGACATGAGCC
This sequence comes from Dicrurus megarhynchus, assembly GCA_013399195.1. NCBI lineage: Eukaryota > Metazoa > Chordata > Aves > Passeriformes > Dicruridae > Dicrurus > Dicrurus megarhynchus. Next base: position 43,882 of record VXAD01010132.1, read on the forward strand.
AGCCACGTGCACTGACAATCCACAAATCCACACAAGTCCTGGGCTGCATCGGAAGTGTGACCAGCCAGCTGAGGGGGGGCGTTCTACCCCTCTGCTTCACTCAGGTGAGATCCCACCAGTGCTGCCTCCAGGACCGGGGTTCCCAGGGCAAGACAGACATGGACCTGCTGGAGCAAGTCCAGAGGAGGCCACAGAGATGCTTGAAGGCCTGGAGCCCCTCTGCTATGGAGACAGACTGGGAAAGCTGGGGGTGTCAAGCCTGGAGGAGAGAAAGCTCCAGGAGATCCTGTTGTGACAGTATAAAGGGACTTACAGGAAAGGAGCAGAGAGACTTTTTACCAGGGTTTGCAGTGCCAGGACACGGGACAAGGGTTGCACACTGACAAAGGGCATGGCAAGATTGGACATAAGGAAGTCAAGTTCTTCCCTATGAGGGTGGTGAGGCCCTGGCACAGGTTGCCCAGAGCAGCTGTGGATGCCCCATCCCTGGAAATGTTCAAGGACAGGTTGGACAGGGCTTGGAGCAACCTGATCTAGTGGAAGGTGTCCCTGCCTGTGGCAGTGGGGTTAGACTAGGTGACCTCTTAAGGTCCCTTCCAACCCAGACCACCCTGTGAGTACACGACTTCCTGAGCAGCACGGTAATTCTGCTCCCCACACTCGGCTCCCTTTCCTGCTGAGGGACAGCTGTCACTGCCATCACTTGCAGCTGACTCACTCTGGGTTTCATCCAGACCCTGGTCTATTCTCAAAAGGGATACACATCCACCAGGCATAAGGCTTCAGGGCTCTCCTCTCCTGCTCTGCTTCAGAACTGTAGTGCCCACAGCAGAGGCTAAAAACCCTGAGCTGGAAAAGCCTTTCCTCATCCTCTCCACTACCCAGCCATAGCAAGTGACTCCAAGTCCACCTAAAAAGTCTCCCTGATTTCCTCACAGTGCTGACTATGAGCAGGTATCTTCTCCCACAGCTGGGTTCACAGCCATCATCTCCCCATCTCTTGCCATCAAAATATCTTGGGCACAGGACATGCTCCAAGCTGGAGCTGGACAGCTCCTGAAGTTCAGCCAAGGTTTGGTCCTCCAGAGAAGTACGTCAGAGTCCACACTGCAGGATGAAGCAGCTTCCTCATCATCCAGTGAACTGGTCCAACCAAAACCTACTCCCTTCCCTACCGCTCCTGGTACACTGTAATCCTGTCGGATGGTCCAGCAGGTCCAGGGCTGGTGTCCCTGTGCTCGCAGACGAATAAGGAATCAAGGCGGTTTACATGCACCGTGCATTCTGATCGGCTGTTTCAATCGGCGAGGTTAGTAATCATCACTGCTGCTCTACTCTACGTTAGGAGCATGAGCATGCCTCTGGAGCACTCGGAGTGCCAGGGAACCACCCTGGGGAAGCACCAGCGAGGTGACAGAGTTCAGCAACCTCATCCTGGCTGGGAGAATGGTAGCAAACTACAGAAATCAGCTCTAAAGCACTGGGTTTAAGCACTTTCAGATCAGGATTTCAAGTCCTCGGCACCACACACACTTCTGTACAACACTCACGCAGCTCTCACTCAAACGCATTGGGATTCCCACCTCTCTACTTGGACAGGAATGCATCCCAAAGCTTCCTTGTTATGATCACCAGTAGGGACTCATAGCTCAGTCTTGGAAAAAGGGCAGTTAAAGGATTTACAGATGCTGGGGCAAGCTGGAAGTTCAGGAGGGCAGCCTCAGCCCTGCAGAGATGAACCCAGTACATTCACCCCCAGCTCTGAGGGTCCCCAAGGGCAGCAAGAGGAGCTGAGAGAACAGCCCTCCATCTCTCACCAACACAAAACCTCTCTGCTTTGCAATTCCACAAGATGTAATTGCTTCCAGCCCTTCTGGGTATTTGCTTCTGGGTCAGCAAGATCAGTGATGTCACTGATTGGCACTGGCTGAAGAAACATGAGTTGAGTACTGGGGTGACAGCCGGAGGGTGGCAGGACTGCACTGCTGCTGCTGCCGGCAACTACAATTTTAGAGTGATCATTACTAAGGAAACTTCAGACCCCCGACTTGTGAAGCAATCTACCTACGAAGCTGTGAAAGAGAGGGGAGCTCAAGCAATGCAGCACCAACTGCTCTCAAAGCCCTCACCCAGTTTGTCTGTGGATGTGATAATATCGGCTGGAAGGGAGGAGTCCAGATCTGCATCCAAGATGCCCAGTGGATCGAGTTGTGCTACATGATGCCCTCGAATCTATGAAATGCACCGGGAATGGAAAGGAGAACAGGAACCAAAAGGGAGAGAAAAACAAAAGAGGGGAGGGGTAAAAAAGTTAAATTACATTAGAATTAATTTGCAGAGTAATTCTCACCGACGTTTGGAGAAACAGTTACTGGTGCATCATCAAAATTTACACAACTAATGCCGAGAGGATCAAGCTTTGCAATGTGGTGACCCCTCACCTGGAAGCAACAACACAGATTAGTCATTAAAACAAGTTAATTGAAGAAACATTCCTAAAAAAAAAAAAAACTTAGAAAATTTCATTCAGAGTTTCCCTCTTTATACTGTCTGCAGAGCTACCCCAATTCCAGCTGCAGCTGAAGCCTGGAGAAGTTGGGTTTAGTGTCACCTACAGCCACACAAGAGAGTGCCAGCAGCCATCAGGACTGCTCTGCTCTACCTGACACCCCACCTGGCAGGGGTACGGGGGGATGGCAAGCTTCTGCACAGCAGAGACAGGGTCTAAGGGTCTCCTGATGCTTTCCCAGTGTCCAACTCGAGCAGCTCCTCTCTACAGATGCAGTAACTTCACACTGATGATCTCCTCCTAAGCATCACAGGCACATGAAGAGGCAAATTGCCCAGAGAAGCTGTGGTTGCCCCATCCCTGGCAGTGTTCAAGGCCAGGTTGGATGGGGCTTGTGGAGCAACTTGGAAGGTTGTAGTAGGTGTCCCTGCCTATGGCAGGGGGGCAGCAGGGTGGAACAAGATAAGCTTTAAGGACCCTTCAAATACAAACGATTCTGGGATTCTATGAATTTTCCATATTTTGGCAGATATAGGTGGTCTCTTGTCAACAGGCCAGAGAAAACAGTTGTTTCCCACCAGCAGCAGTAGCTCCTGAAAGGCCAAGGAATGTGTCTGAGGAACATTTGCCCAGCTGTGCAGCAGGTCGCAGCATCCCTCTGGAGAAAGGAGCCCACGGTAGAACCCGGAGCGCTCTCCTGTGAAGAGCCAGGTGTGGAAATAACAAAGAGCTTTTGCACCAAGGGAGTCCTGACAGCTCCTGGCAGCAGCAGCCGGGCCAGGAATTCCTGTGCTGGGTCTGAATCCACATTGGGTGCCACAGAGAACAACAGGTGATGAGGAGTTCTGGGTTTTTGCTGCCACAGAGGTAGGTACCCATGGACAGATCCCAGCACATCTCACTGGGCAAACTCAGGTCATCTTGGTGGCCAGCACTCTCCAACTGGTGAGCCACGGGTTATCCCTTGACAGTTTTAGTGATGCTGGGAATGGGGCAGGAAATACAACTGCCATGGTACAGGGTGCAGAGCCTTCCTTGCAAGCAATACCCTGGGCATCAAATCTACTACCAGTTAGGAAAAGCACTCAAATACAAGTGGATTACTAAAACTCTTGTACAAAACCAGACACATTGATCTCACCTTATTTAGCAGAAGGCATTCCTACTCAGAGCATCCCATGGGGATTTTAGGATGGGATTTTTGTGGTTTTACTAGCCGAGGAGTCTGAAATCAGCCATCGGCATTAAGGCAAACTGTAAAGAAAGCACCATTACCCCCTGCTCTCTGCAGGGCCAGGTGACACCATAGCCCTGAGCACTGATGGCCACAGGAAAGCTCCTCTGGGCCAGCTCTGTCTGTGAACTATTTGCTTGTCCGTCTTGCAGCAAAGCACAGGGGTGAGCCCATCACATAGCAGTCAGCAGGATGGAAGCTCACCATGTTTCTCCCCCTGGCCAGAATGCTCTCAGTGGGACCAGGAGGCTACTTAGTCCAGCAAACAGTTTTGAGCTGAGGACGGCTGGTGGCTTTCAGATTACCTCAGCAGTTTGCAGGTACACAGAAAATCCTCAAATCAGTGTGGGAGCAAATAAAACACCTCTTTCCCCACAGGAGCCATGCTGTTTGTTACCGTCCATATGCAACACAAGCCAAAACAAGGAACAAGAAAGATGCTCCAAGGGCTGGAGCCTCTCTGCTCTGGAGTCAGGCTGGGAGAGCTGGAGGTGTTCAGCATGGAGAAGAGACAACTCCAGGGAGATCTCGGAACCCATTCCAGTGCCTAAAGAGAGCTGAAGAGGGACTTTGGACGAGGGCCTGGAGGGACAGGACATGGGGGAATGGCTTCCCACTGCCAGAGGGCAGGGTTAGATGGGGCATTGGGAAGAAATTCTTCCCTGTGAGTGTGGTGAAGCCCTGGCACAGGTTGCCCAGAGAAGGTGTGGCTGCCCCATCCCTGGAAGTGTTCAAGGCCAGGCTGATCCAGGCTTGGAGTAACCTGGCATAGTGGAAGGTGTCCCTGCCCGTGGCAGGGGGGTGGGAACCAGATGGTCTGTAAGACCTCTGCCAAGCCAAACCACTCTACAACTCAAAATTAATAATGACTTGGACGTGCAAACGCAGTTGCAATTAAGGAGCCATCACTGATGCCGCAGCAGAGTAGTCATTGCTCACCTATAATCACAGGGAAAACCAAGCTCAATCCAAGTAAGAAATTATTGTGTGATGTTTTAAGTAGGTTACCAATCACATGCAGGGCTTCCTTCACCTTCCTACTCTTTCATACCTCCTGAATACTGTCCTGAACCTCCCCACCTGGACATTCTGCTGCAGCTACAGCTCTACTGTGACACCAGGGCGGGAAGGGAGGTGGATTTCTCATTACAGATAGCTCAGAAAAATACATCCAAGAGCCATCATCTTCCTGCGCTGCCATTCAGAGCCTGAAGAAGAGACGGGCATGCTGAAGAGGTTACGGATTTTGTGTTCAAATCACTGACTTTGAGCTTCTGCCTCATACTACATCAGTCAGTGCATGTTCAAACTCGGTGTCTGCCCGCTTGTTCTACTGGCAGGGGCTGCCTGAGAGCTGGCAGGGTGGTCATCTCTCATGGAATCAGCCATGCAGGCCCTCACAAACATGTCCCAATGCTGACATCAGCACTGCAGTTGCAGAGGCAGGCAGGGCAGGGACACTATCTTGGAGCCAGAGAGCAAGGCCAAGGCTGGGCAGACCTTTGGACTCGCCCAGTGCTACAGTTCTGCCATAACTCATAGCCTTTTACACTGGATTTTCCCCATACCTCAGCAGGAACACAACTGCACAGCACTGCAAGTGCTTCATCACAGGAACAGCTGAGAAGCTCACGGTCACAACTGCACAGCATGTGAGTTCATTAACTTCTCACCACAGCCATAATTACAGCCCCCATACTTGATAAACCAGAGCACAACAAAAAGTAAAACAATAACACAGATGTAGAAACACATTTAAATGTTCTCCCAAGTTAAAATACTTGCTGGCCTTCCCCCAGCCAGAGGATGTTTCTTTCCTGCTCCAAATTCGTTTCTCCCAGAAGGCTGACTTGACAGCATTGGTCTGAGCTGCAGCCCATCAGCACCAGAGGCCTCTTTCAGGTTTCGAATCACATGGAAATGTTTCCTGAGCTTTTATTTTAGGACCTTGGAAGTTCTGTCAGCAATAGGGGGGAAGCAGGATGGGTGCTCCATGCCACTGCTAAGCATGGCAGGAGCCCACGGCACAGGAGCAGCATTCCAGAAGGCAGCAAACTACCCTGTGTGGAGAAGACCTTCCCTCTCCCTGCCACCCTGTTTGGATGACAATAGCTTTAATCTTCCTATTGTCCAGCAAAGCATCAGCTGAGCTTCTGCCCCAACAGATCAGCTGCTCCTGTTCCAAACCAGGCAGCCCAGCTCCTATCCTGCATGCTCTCCATGCAAACACAACGCATCATTCGCACTTAAATGCAGCCCACCTCAGCCACTGCAAGTCCCTCTACAAAGGACGTGACCCTCCTCGGCACAAAGTCCACTTACCTGATATGCCCTGATGAGAGATTGCACTGCAAGATGGTCCTCCACCAGTTTATCCACGTTAGGCTGTGCCTGAACCAGGGACTGGGCTTGGGAGAGGGTGGAGAGGCTGGTAGTCAGTGGAGGAGGGCTTTGGTAAGCAGTGCCTGGAGCAGCTCCAGCATTGGCGTTGCGAAAAAAGATGTCCCATGACTAAGAAAAAGGAAAGAAGAGAGGTGACCAGGGTCATCACTTGCAGCCCAAACACCTCCTCAGTCAAGATTACAGAGGTCTCAGCTCTACTGCCAAAGCAGGGGACAGAGCTGCCTCCTCCCCTGTACCTCAGCTCCATGCAGCCACTGCTGAAGGGACCCACCTGCCTTTAACAAAAGAGCACTAAAGCTCTCCCACTATCCCAGCTACATCACTATCCCACTTCCCTTCCATCTGGATTGTTTCTTTTGGCATAAGGCCAACACCAGAGCCACCCTTCCCTTGGCAGTGGCACGCAGGACAGGACACAGTGATACCCCGTCCCTTGGCTCTGCTCTCGGAACCGCTGCTCTGAGCAACAAGCCCCAGCCTGGACTTCCAGCTCATTTCCCTCTCCCCAGGGGAAGCCACTGCCCTCTAAATATCCCAAATGTTTTCTGAAAAATATTTTGGCCTTGCAATCAAATACACCTCTTCCTCTTTCCATGGTCTGAATGGCCTGGGACCTAAATCCCCACATAAGCTGTGTTGTTCAGCCTTCAACCAGCAATGTTTTTCTTTTTCTACCTCTTCTTCAATTTTTCCTCATCCTTTTGGTGACACCAATGCCTGCACTATGGAGGTACTCCCATACCAGCTCTCCCATGCCCAGAATGAGGCAGCTGCCAACAGGCTCTGCTCCTGTTCCCTCTGCAGATGGGCATTTTAGGTGTTAAGAAAACAAACCAAAACACTGGAAAAAAGCCCTTGACAGACTTTGTACTGTCTGTCAGGTGTACTGTTATACTTTTCCAGCACTGTCTGAAAAACCTGGAAGTGTCCCAGGCCAAACCCAAGTTAACCTGTCTCCTTGCAGAACCACCAACAGATCTGGGGAAGGAGAGAGCCTGGCCACACAAAGTCCAAGCCACATCCTCCCGTCACGCTTGTGCCTTGTCTCATGTGCTGCCAAATGATGGCAAAGGATGAGGGCACACCAGAACAGCAGCTGTGTGCCAGCACAGACCCAGGAATCTAGCTAGAGCAAACAAATCCTGTGGGATTTGCATGCTGGTTTCAGCCCAAGGGTCTCTCCACCAACTGGGAGCTTGGCATCCTGCACCCTGGAGGGCACCAAATACAGCCTTGGCGATCAGAGATGGGCAAAGCCCAGCCATCCCCAGTGTGTTTAAATCAGGTAGAAAAGTGCCCTCAAAGCAGGGGTTGTTTGGTGCAGGAAACAGTTTTTGTCCCCTGGAAGCAGCGTGGAGAGGACTGAAAACCTGCCCTTTGCTGGAGTCACCTCAGCTCAGCTGTTCCCCCCGGAGCTCCTCCAGTTGCAGCACCCATCACATGTCCCAGGAAGGTATTTCCAGCCCCAATTTACCCAAGCACCCCATCGCCCCATCACATGACTGCACAAGGTGAATAAATTTAGAAACAGGTCACGCTAAAGGAACATAAATAAATTCTGGAACATTTTGACACTGTAACTGATAAACAATCATCCCCCCAAGGGGAAAAAAAATGGGAAGACAGAAAACACCCAACCCTGTTCTGACTGCTAAAGGAAATTTCAGTGGGAAAAGAGGAAGATCTGCTTTATGTTCCATCATTGGTCTTCCCTTCCCCAGAGGTCCTGGATGCCCCCAAAGCCATAGGCTCCTGCAAACGGAGGGACAAGCACCCAGGGATGGGCTCTGTGCCCTTGGGATGGAGAGGAACCTGGCTGGCTGCTTTGCTCCATGGTTTAAGGCTGTTTCGTGTACTGGCAAATAAAGACAGGCAAGAGAAAAGGAGCACCTGTCAACCTAGGAGGGGGCTGGGGACAGGGACGGAGCCAGAGGTGTTGCCTTTATAATCTCCTCCCTTCTGCCATTCATACCTCTTGGAGTTGCAATTTGCTTCTGTTTTTGAAGAGCTAGTTCACTTTAAACTCTGCAAACAAGGTATGTCACTGGCTGGGTCAGCTTGGGCACTTTCACTGAGTGCTTTATTGCTTCACAGAATGATGTCTGGATGGCACACGGCAGGCTAGGGCCCTGATAAGTACCATAAAAACATCAGCTTTCAACCTGCTGACGCGGTTTCAAATTCAAGAGAATCCAAGGGCCGTCCCCTGAGTTTCTGGGGAGCACAGAGGTGCCTCTGGAGCTCACATCTCCCACGGGAGAGGCTGAACAGCCCCATCACTTATCCTGCTTTATCACAGGAAGGAGAACTTTGCCTTAATCCAGCACTTGCCAAAGGTAACAGCAGTAATGAACTCATGGGGTTATTCCCCTCTGACTTCTCTGTGCCCGTGGCAGCTCTGTGAGCACTCCACTCACTTTTATACCCTGTATAGACACATACAGGATATAAGATACACATTTTGGGTACAAGAGAGCTCAGATTCAGGGCATTTTTAGACAGTCCCACAGACACAACACAAAGCATTAGCCTGGACTGCCTTTCCCAGCACTCCTCCATGCACTGGCAAAGCGGGACTGGTGAGCTAGCTGTCTGCCACACACCAGGATAGTTCAGGCTTTAGAGGGATCCTGAGCTCAGTTCTATGAGTGGAGCTCAGGGCAGGCTCCTCTGTTGGGAACAGCCCCAAACCAGCTCACCAAGCCAAAGAAGCACCTTCTACGACACTCAGCTCCCGAAGAAGGATGTGGGCTCATACTGTCATGTCCCAGCTTCCCAGCTTGGAGGTCAGGAATGCAAAGCAAGGGGAGAGGGGTGACATTTCCCATCCACTGCAGGCATTGAGGGTGCTTCGGGCTGGGAGGTGCATAAGGGACACACAGCTTCCACCTCCAGCTCAGGTTGCTTCCTGCTCCTCCCCCTGCCACGGGCTCCAGAAGCACCAACCCTCCTTGGCATGGTCCACAGGGAGAAGAGGAACATCAGAACTTAAGGCTGCAGGAGGAGGAGGAGTAGCCTGAACCAAATTTAGGGCAGGTAATCTTTGCTGAGAGCAGGCAGTCAAGCGGCAACCAATGGGTTCATGCTATGCACATTGCTGTGTCCCTCATCAACCTAGACAAGGACCTTCAGTTTTCTGAGGTGTGATAGGGTCACCCCTTTCAATTTAAAATCCCAAACACTGGCATGTTACGGAGTCTGTGTTAAGGGCTGTTTCATGTACATGAGGAGATCTGTGTCCCTGTCCCCTGGTTCAACCCAAACTCCAGGGCTGCTGCTTAAGGAAGCTGAACCTACCCCAGGTGTATGCAGGTACCACCCACCTGCAGCCACAGCTCTTTGGCCACCTTCCCTGAAGCACCCATGATGTTGCTTAGGGTATGGGGAGACAGTGTGGCCTGTTCCAAGCACCCAAGCTGGTCAAACGAGGGGCAGGAGGATGGTGTTCCCACGTCCAGCGGATGAGGTCCAGGAGCAAGCAGTACCGACCCTGTGGCAGCCCACTGGCACCCATCCCCCATGCCCTCATCTCCCCTTTCTCCCACTCTGCTCTAATTTTTATTATTCTATTGTTATTATTATCTAACTCTGCTCATCGGACTTGGAAACTGGAGTTCAGCTAAAGGATTCCATGCAGAAAATTCCCTAAAATAACCTATTTTAAGCAAGCGCTAAAGCTTATTCTGCAGTTTAAACCCCTGGTGTCTACAAGGAGGAAATGGATTCAGTGTGCTCAGCTGGGACCACCACACCAGCTGGAAGCCTCAGAGGTTTTTGGTGACAACAGCAAAGACACCCCAGCTCTTCCCACTTGAATGTGTCCCTCCCTAGTGGGATGCAGCACAGCAAGGAGCAGCTGGTCTCTGCGCTACACAGGGACAGAAAAACCTCAGCCAGGTCCCCGTGACAGCCTGACTCCTTCCAAGAGCTCCACCCTAGGATGTGACCCTCCATCTGGCAGGAGGGAGGCCAACGCTTATCAAGGACAGGAGTGGCACTTTCCTCCCCCGGGAGGGCACGCAGGCTGATGAAGACTGTGAGCCAACATGACCAGAGACGGCTGCAAGCCCAGCCCAAGCACAGCAGCTCAGCATCCCACCAGGAACAGAGGACCCATGGAAAAGTGCAGAGAGGACAAAGGAGTGCAGAGAGGAGCTGGAAAGGAATCTTGGTAAACAGGTCACTGGAACGAGGTGGAGTCCACACAAGAGACAAGGCTAGAATGAGGCCAAGTGCACCAGGAAGCACCAGCAAAGTCCACATCAACACACACATCAAGCCCACGAGAAGGGGCTTAAGTGCCATAACTGGCATAAGTGCCAGTTTTGGGACCTGGAGCTGGATTTTGTAGGATCACAGAATGGTTTAGGTTAGAAAGGACACTCAAAGGTCATATAGTCCCATCTCCCTACTCCAGCCCCTTTCTGTCAAGCAGGACTCCAGCCTGGTTTTGTTGGAAAAGCAGTCCTTAAGACTTGCTTTTTTCATCACAAGTCTCAGGTTTGCTTCCTGGAAATGGCAAGACCTCATTTCATTTCATTTCATTTCATTTCACTTCACTTCACTTCACACACTGATCTTGCTGCTGTCACAAAGGAGTCCCAGCCACACAGGAGGAAAAATCCTATGTCAATTACTGCACTGCTCTCTGAGCACTGGAAGTACTTCAGAGATGTTGATTTCCAGGGGATCAGTCACCCAGAAATCACACACTTGCAATTCTTCACCATAAACACTGGACTTGGGGCCTGGAGAGGTGGTGAAAGCTCCACCCTTATAGGGGCTCAAAACCTGACTACACAAGGCCCCAAGTGACCTGGTCTAGCCATGAAGGTGGATGTCACCAACAAGCTAGAGGCCACCTCCAAGCTGGATGCCTGGGCAGAAGCTCCTTCCAACCTAAATTCTCCTCCAACTTCTTCAGCCAAGTGTGCACATGCCCTGCCTACCTATAGACAGGCTGACGAGCCACATTAACAAGGAGACAAGACCAGAAGCAAACCAGAGGTCTGGACACAGGACCCAAATTCGCTTCCCAGGCAGCTTCCATGGTCAGCCCTGACGTTTACTCTCATATCCACTCGGAGTGACTTTCAAGACTGTCCAGAGTCTGGAATCAAAGAGCTGGTATTATACCACGACTCTCTGCCAAAGACATGATTGTGCCTGTTGCTGGGACAAGGTGGTGTAACCCTCACTTGTTTTTAAATCAAGCTACAATATTTAAGCTCACGGCTTTTAATTCAATATCGCACCTCTGAAGGAGGGGTTGTACCCTGCGCTTGGGCAGCTTTCAAGTCACTATTTAGCAAAGGGCACAACCCAAACTAAGATGTTTTGTGATTTCCGAGTCTGTAGTTTGGCTCAGCCGCCTGTTTCCCTCCAAAGAAGCATGAAGTCAACATTTTTTGTGAAAATCCTACATTAAGAACTTTTTAGCACCTTCATTTTGGATGGGTGGGATCAGTGCCATTGAAAACACATCCACACTGCCATGAGTGCTGGGGCATAGGGTTCCTTATACCCCTGATTGCTCATTCATTCATTCATTCTATCCTGGTTTGCACATGACTCATGAATAAAGAAAATCCCTGCTCTACATCAGGACATGTTCAAAACTGTCCTAAAAATCCCCTGAGTAATACTGAGACTTAGTCACTAGAGGAACATTTTCCTTGTGAAACACTGGAGATGGGGAAAAATGCTGTCAGGTTTCAGAACTCCTCCTCCCAGCTGAGCCCTCACCTGCTGGGCTCAGTCTTACCGGAAGAGCTTTAGGGATCCAGATCAGGACAGACCTCTGCACATATTGCCCACAGCTGGACTGTTTTCCCAGTTTTAAGTTCAGGAGCAGCTGGTGGGAATTCCTCTGGCCACCAGACCCTGTCACCCTCCTGGTCTGTAGATCAGCAGTCTGGCTTTACACACACAAGCTCAAAGCCAAGCTTAGCTACATCTGCCCCAACACAGAACACCACCCGTGCCTGAGACAAAAAGGAAACGAGTCACAATGTGGAGAATACCCTCCTTGCCCCTTTTCCCCATCCTCCACTCCGGAAAATAAACCCTCTTGATAAGCCACCAAAGATGGAAAAAATACAGCATTGGGAGCGTGCTACAGGTGGATTCCCAGAAGCCATTCCTTGTATCCACTTGTGATCCAGGATGCTGCCCGTGTCCCAAGCCCACGGCGTTCCCTCTTGAACAGAAAAAGCTCCTCTTGGCTCTTGCTCAAGAAATCACTGCTGTTTCTTTTGGGCAAAGTGAGGCAGAAGGACCATTCACAAACATCTGGCCCTTACAGATGAATTCACTCCTCCTCAAGAGGTGGCACTTACCTGCACCTACTGCTCAGACACACAGAGAAGTGAAGGTGACATCCTGGCAAGGTTGATCCTTACCTTATGTACACTTTTGGGATTTTCCAGCCAAGCATAATACATTTCCTCCACATAGTTAGAACTAGTCCCACTCAGAAATGGTTCGGCAGCCACTGGTGCACTGTAGCACCTGAGCTGTTGGAACGTCCTGGGTGCTGCCGGTCTGTGTTGGGAAATTGTCTTTACAGTCTGTGAGGCCGTCAACGGCCTCAGCTTTGCTGCGCAAGTCCTTAAGTTAAGCATTTTTGTCCTGTTGCCTCACACAAATTCCTGTTGAGAGAGAACAGAAAAGTGGGTTACAAATTACTGCAGGAAAGCACTGAACGGAGACCACCCCCTCCCCCGAGCACGGAGAACTGAGTTTAGGATCAGTTTTTAATTTGGATTAATCGATCTACCCTGTCCCACAGCCAGGTCCCTCGTGGCTTGGAAATGCAGTTTGCGCTCAGTACACTTGGCACGGCCAGGTCTGCCTCTCCCATCCCTGGCAGCGTGGCATCATCATCTCCCCTGTCACGACAGTGCAAAGCAAATTTGCTTGGCGGGTACCCAACACCGGCCTTGAATGAGCCGCTGCACACCAAAGCCACCCACATCTCTTGATTTCAGCTTCTTCCATTGCTCTCCCTCCCAGGTAGGTCTGGGCTTCAGTTTCAGTGACCGAGGCTCGGCCGAGGTTTTCTTCTTCTTGGTTTGTTGTGACGTGCACCAGGGTAAGGCTGGGAAGAAACCATCTACAGGGAAAATCGCTTGCAAAGTAGGGGTATAGTAGTGCAAAGCACTTGAGAAGTGGGCTCCAGGACAGACTGCTTCTCCTCAAAAGCCCAGACTCAAGAATGTCAATGCAGATGAAAGACCCAGAGAGGGGCTCTCCCCTGCTCAGAGAACCCAGAAAAGTAACCCAGAGCCGGTGTGGGACTTTTGAGAGGTCCCAACTTGCAGCTTTCAGTAGGGCATGTACTGGGAGGCCTGGGGTTAGCCGGGAGGTTGGCTACAGGGTCAGCCATGGGGTTTACACACATCCAACCAACCACTGCAGCCCAAGGAAAGCACTGGAGCAGGATCACCCTGAGGGAAGTGCAGGCACTTGGAGCAGCTCTTCTTGGAGCTGCCCTTTCCACCCAGCTCCTCCCGCAAGAGGCAGGACCCAAGGCTAGAGGTGACCCAGCTGGCTGGTTTCCATATCCCAGAACAGTTTAATGAGCAGCAGCCCAATGTCAAAGCAGTTATCATACGTTCACCAGATTAAAATGAAATTTCACAAGGGACTAAAGAAAACAACACACCTTCACGGCCAGCATTGTGCTAGCCAGCGTTCCAGGTTTGCCTTGCTGAATCTAGTTCAGACAGTGATCTCCTCCCTGTAGTGACCAGTAACAGGACCCGAGGGTTGTGTCAGGGGAGGTTTAGGTTAGATATTAGAAAAAGGTTCTTCACCCAGAGGGTGTTTGGGCACTGGAACAGGCTCCCCAGGGAAGTAGTCAAAGCACTAAGCCTGACAAGAGTTCAAGAAGCATTTAGACAATGCTCTCAGGCACAGGGTGTGACTCTTGTGCAGGGCCAGGAGTTGGACTTGATGATCCTTGTGGGTCCCTTCCAACTGAGCATATTCTGTGATTCTGTAGTTCTGGTTGCCTGGCATGACAGGGGCTACACTTCCCATCACAAACCATAAGGTTTTGGTTCAAACAGCCTGAGGAAGACCCAGAGTCACCTGAATTGAGCCAAAGTGTTTGACAGATTTACCCACAGGAAAAAGGGAACCACTTGTCCTTTCCACCCTGCCCACAATCACAACTGGCAAGAAAGGCCAGCAGGTGCAGGACCACGAGTGCCACAGCACTGGGGATTCTCCCAGTTCACCCTCTTCAGATCTACATAGCAAAACACACACAGGTATTTGTCTGAAAGGCTGAGAAAGTCAGGGATGTTCAGCCTAGAGAAGAGAAGCCTCCAGGGAGACCTTAGAGACCCTCCCAGTCCCTAAAGGGGCTCCAAGAGAGCTGAGGAGGGACTTTAGAAAAGGGCCTGGAATGACAGAACAAGGGGGATTGGCTTCCCACTGCCAGAGGGCAGAGTTAGATGGGATACTGGGAGGAAATTCTTCCCTGCAAGGATGGTGAGGCACTGGCACAGGTTGCCCAGAGAAGCTGTGGCTGTCCCATCCCTGGAAATTCAAGGCCAGGTTGGATGGGGCTTGGAGCAACCTGGGATAGTGTAATGTGTCCCTGCCCACGGTAGCAGGGGTGGAACTGGATGATCTTTCAGGTCCCTTCCTACTCAAAGCATTCCACGATTCCATAATATTTCAGAGAGCCAACTGAATCAGGTGCCAGAGCACAGGCATGCATATGGCAGGGAAAAGCTTTAGGACAGCAGCATCAACATCTCCAGTTTCATGTCCAGTTTCGGTGTTGTCACTCAGCAGCATCCAGTGATCTCTCTGGAAAACAGTGAGGTTAATGCCGGAGTTTGACCCAAAGTGAGCAGAACTAGCTGCTCTTTGAGGATCTCTTGCAGGAAGGGTTAGCTACGAGCCTGGACAGAGACAAGACAAGCTTGGAGCTGGGATGATTGCAACTTGGATCAAAATAGAGAACCAGAAGCAAAGACGTAGGAAACCGAGTCTGAGATAAGGGATATCAGGGTCACACAGGAATGCAAAGGTCACACTGGGAGTGACGACTGAGAAGAGTGCAGAGGGGCGGCCAGTCACAGCCCAAACCTCACCAAAAGGTCAAACCTCAGGAATACCCACAGCAGATGACAGCCCAGAGCTCACCAGTAAGCAGATTAAAGTGCTAAATGTGACCCACCCGCAGTCGGGATGGGGACGTCAGCCTAGATGGCGGGTACTTGGGAATGACTTGGGACTTAGGAATACGTCCTAGGTTAAAAACAGCATAAATTCCACTTTCCAGGAAGCGGCGGGGCCAGAGCCACCGGCTGCAGCCACAGCTGATCCAGTACCGGGCACCTTCGGGCCCGCGGCAGGCGAGGGCCTCAGGGCGGGCGGGGTCCGGGGCAGACCCTCTGCGGCCGCTACACCGCCGACCTCGGCCCACTAGAGACCACCAGACATCTACGGGAGGCGCCACGGGCTCGGACGGCATTCCCCGACCGGGCAAACGGAATGAAGCGGCCCCGCGGANGACCCCCGCCCCGCTCTGGCCCCGGCCCCCGCTCCCGGCCCTCCGGCCCGGCTGGGTCCGGCCCCACCGTCCGGCCCTGCCACAGAACCCACCGGCGCGTCCGTACACCCTGCTCGTGGCGCCGGCTCTGACAGCGGCCCCGACCACTGGTCCCGCCCCGCCCCGCCCCTGCGTCACCACGTCGCACCGCCCCGCCCCTTTTGCCACGCCCTTCCATCCCGGCCCAATGCGGCTGCGCCGTCCGGCGTGGAACGGCGGGGCGGGGCCGGAGCGCGGGGCAGGGCGGGGCGGGCCAAGGCCCTGGCGGGGCCCGGGGGCCACTG
>VXAD01010132.1:59902-78624 GCA_013399195.1 Dicrurus megarhynchus
TCCACTGTGAGGTCTGGGGACCCCCAGAATGGCCAGAGAACTCTCACCATGGCCTGGAGACCCTTGGTATGGCCTGGCAACACCCACCGTGGTCCATGGCCCCCAACCCTCGTCATGGCTTGGTGACCCTCACTGTTATAAATGAAACCGTGGCCTGGGGACCTCCACTGTGTCGTGGAGGACCCCTTGCCCTGGGGGACCTCAGACCTTTGGGGATATCCCAGCCATTGTGACAGCCAGCGGATGCTCAGCAGGGCACAGGAAGTGCTCGGGATCTCTGGGTTTCTGGCAATTTCCTGACAGTGAGTCATCGTGGCGCCGGTCTTTGCCACAGGAGCTCTGCAGGGCTAGATGGCACTTTCAGGAAGTGAAACAGATGCCAGGAAAACACCCCAACAGCCCAAGTCCACGCAAGCCCGGCCACGCACATCCCTGGCCCTCCCAGCATGGTGCAATCTCCGGCACACTGGATGGACGGACACGAGGATGAGGAGTGTCCCTAAAGGCCATGTCTCTGAAGGCCATCTCCCCAGAGTGGCATGAGTGTACACAAGAAACTGAGGGGACAGGAAGGTCCTGCACCCACTGGTGTTGGGGCAGTGGGGACAAGAGGGGTGACGGAGGGTGCACAGCTGGCCATGGCACCAGGGGTCTGGGCAGTGCAGAAGGAAGCTGTGGGGAAATGATGGAGAGGCAGCGCTTGCACCACCAGCCGCTTCCAGGGCAGCCACAATCCCTAGCCCTGACAAGGATGAGTGTCATCACAGTTGGGCTGGGGCTGGGATTGGGACTGGGGCTGGAGCTGATGCTGGGTGAGTCCAGCTCCCTGCTGGGTCAGCTGAATGGTGGGCTGGCACATGGTCACAGGCCCCACACATCAACCCCTTCTGCTCTCTGCCCCACACACCGGCCCTTCGAACATCCATCGGCTCTGTCCCCCACCCCAGCTCCGGATCATTCCCTGCTCTGCCCCACACTCCATGCTCCACCTCCCCACTGCACTGCTTGGGGGCAACCAACCCCCCCAGCCCTCCAGTCTCAACAGAGTAATTGGGCAAAACTGGGCATTGCGAAACCTGGAAATCCCACTCTGACAGTGCTTCCTTCTAGAGACTCTTGAAAACCAGCCACACTGACGCTGGGCTCAGAGAGCAGCCAAGCAGCACTGCAGGCAGGACAGGCAGGAGCTGGAAGCCAAGTGCCTCAGCAGTTTGCAGGTACTGTGAAGTCTCTGCCCAGGACTCTGCAGTCAGTGGCGGCAATGGCATTCGTTCCTGATTTGGACACACTGGAGAGCAGCAGGTAAGAACAAAACGTGCCAGAGAGGACTTTGGGGATGTGATGCTGCATTCCTGACCCTGACTTCGCCATCTCCCTTTGCCTTTCAGCCTGAACGAGGAGACGTTGTATGGCCCCAACTGCGTCTGCCCACAGAAGGTAACACTGGGGTGGTGGGAGCAGTGGGGTCCATGTGGTATGGAAGCCAGTCTCTCACCCTCCATCCCCTTTCCTCCCCTAAAGCCCCAACTGGACTTGGAGGTGACATCGCCTGGGGTGGGCATCCAGGTGACAGTGACAAAAGGACACCTTTCCAGGACCTTTCGCCAGGCTGCCGTCCTGGTGGTTGCTGTGACCAAGCTCCTAAAGCAGCCGTCGCACAAGGACTTTGCCGATAGTGACCTCGGCAGCTTCTTGGATGATATTTTCGGTATGAGGGTGATGTCAGGGGTGTCACCCCAGACAGAGGATACTCTTGGGGGACACTCTTGGACCTGGGAGCATCAGCATCCCACTGACTGTCTCACTCCCCACAGAGCCCATCTCCTTCCAGTGCATCAAGGGCAGTTATACTGGAGCACCCGTTTTCCGCTACACTCGCTCCCAGTCCTTTGACATCCTGGACATTGACCATAAATGCTTTGTACTGGAGTCACCCACCCAGCTGGTGGCCCTGCACCTGCAGGGACCTTCTGCTGGACGGAAAGGTGAGAGCATACGGTCCCATCCCACTGTCCCTCTCCCCAAACCCAGGACCACCCAGGAGCCACCCCACAATCCCAGGACCACCTATTTACCTGTCCCTTCTCTCTGCAGTGAAGCTCAACATCGCTCTGTACCGTCCCCGGTCATCGCAGGGCAGCCCAGGGTCTGGAAGGGTGCCGGTGGCGTTGGGTATCAAGGGCTACCAGCTCTATATGTCATGTGTGATGAGCGGCACCAAGCCCGTGCTGCAGCTGGAGGTGAGCAGGAGGTCCCACCAGTGTGTCCTCTGTGGAGCTGGGGGCTCCATTCCACCTTGACTCCTGTTTCACCTCTGTGGTTATAGGAAGCAGACGTCAGGAGGGATATCGAGAGTGTGGAGCTGACCCGCTTCATCTTCTATCGCCTGGACAGCCCAGCTGAGGGGACCACCCGCTTCGAGTCGGCCGCCTTCCCCGGCTGGTTCATTTGCACATCCCTGCAGCCCCGCCAGCCTGTCGGCATCACGAACACCCCAGACCAGGTGAACATTGCTACCTATGAGCTGAGCCGGCGCTGAGGACCCTGCATCAACCCAACCGGCAGTCACCGGTTTTCAGGCTGTATGTACTAAGTACAAACCCCTGGGACACAACTCCCCTCCCCATCTATTTCATGTGAAATAGCAGCTCTGGGCCCCATGGGCTCGAGCCACCCCAATCTGTATGTATGTATGTATGTATGTATTTATTTATTTAATGTGTCTGCCTATTGCTTTTGTACTTATTTATTGTGCCCCTTATTTATGATTGCTTTTAACTTGTATGTGGATGGAGGTGGAAATAAAAGGTTTTCTAGGACAGCATTGCTCAGCTCATTGCTCATGGGGGATAGGGTTATGGATGGGAAAATACTTCTGTTTTGGCTGCTTTTTGGGTGAAAACCCAGGGAGTGGGGGGCCACCCCACAGCCCAGGAACCATCCTGACTTGGTAGACCCATGCAGGATCCTCCACCACCCTGTCTCCATGCCCACACCACAGCTGGGAGGTGACTGGGGTGGGCATCCCATGGTGGATCCCCAGCAGCCCCGACAGCCACCTGAAGCTGTCACCTGTGCCCCAGCTGCTGCCAGCACATGGCATGGTGGGCCACAGCGCAGCAGGACAATGAGTGGCGTGGCGTGGCATTACAGGGTGTGGCATGATATCACATAGTATGATGTGGTGTACCATGTCATGCAATTTCACACCACACTATGCCTTATGTGGCACAGCATGGTGCAGCATAGCATGGTGTGGTGTGGCATTGCATGGTATTGTACGGCATTGCATGGCGTGGTACGGCATTATGTGGCATTGCATAGCATGGCATGGCATGACATTGCGTGGCCAGACGTGGCACGGCATCGCACACCGTGCCGTGTAACGTTCTGGCCTAGCACATTATGTCACGACACGTCCTAGCACGGCGTGGCAAGGCCTGTCATTGCAGGGACCCACCCCCGCCTCGCCCCGCCCCTGTGGCTGCGGCCGCCGGTGGAGGCGCGTTGTCACCGCCCCCTACCCCCCGGCCAATAACAGAGCCAAAGCCGGCGTTTGGCTCTCTCCATTGGTCGGTTTGAAGAAGGCGGTGGCCAATAAACGCGGCGCGGCGGTTGTTGGAAGTGCTGGTGGTTGTGCTGAGACAGCGCCCGTGATGGAGCCGGCGGGAGCCCCGGAGCTGGGTCTGAAGGGTCCCGGTGCTGGGGGATGCGGGTGATCCAGGGGCCTGTGGGGGCGGGGGAAAACAGAGTTATGAGGCCCTGCGATGCGGGGGTGCTGCGACCTGCGGACCCTCTGGGGCGGGTACCCTGCGGGGAGGCCGCGAGTTCTGTGCTGGACTGGAGGCGGGCAAAGATGGGCCTGTGGGGAGGGTGTCAGGGGTGGCCGGGGGGCTGCTGAGGCTTTGGGAGGGAGGGGATCGGTGTGAGAACCCGCGGGAGGTGCCCACAAAACAGGCCCAGGGACACGGTTTGGGAGAAGGCAGTGTGGAAGGATTGGGGGCGTGTTGGGGGGTCGTGCTGCTCTTGGGGCTCAGTGGAAGCCTTGGAGAGCAGAGGGCAGCGGGGGCTTGACATGTCCCTAAAGCCCAGGGCGAGATGTGGGTGATCGGGTGAGACTGGGAGAGTGTTAGGGATGGGGGCCCTGGGGATGGGGTGATGCTGGACTCTGACTGTGAGGTGCCCTGGTGCCGCAGCCAAACGGGGGGTGTCAGAAGTATCCTTTGCCCTCCTGTTGAGACGCTCCTTGCTTTTCCCTCTTACTTGTCTTAGAAGAGGGCTTGGCTGCTAGTGGGTGCAGGCCTGCGGGATACACAGCTGAAACGGAATCGTGGGCAGCATCTCCCCTTTCCTTTTGCAAACTGAGCCCTGCACAGCTGGGGTGTTGAGTGGCATCACTCTGTGAGGGTCGGGAAGCTTAAGTGCCAGTGAGCCTCTGGGCAATATCGTGCGCATGGGAATTTCTGGGAACAGCATTGCCAGGCTCCCCGGGCAGGGAGGTGTGCAATGTAGTGTTTGAGACTAACAGAAATCCATTGTCACGGCTACTCGTTCTTTGAGTACTGAGACCGTGCTGTGTGCACTGCATTTCCTATCATCTCTGCAGAGAAATGGAGGAGCCCGCCGCAGAACTGCCAAGCAGCCAAGGAAAGGCTGAAATGCCCAAGTGCAAAGTAAGTTAGGAGGATGTTGGGCTTGGATGAGATGATATGTAAAGGTCTGAGGTATAGCTGACTCTCCCCACTGGCCAGTGTCTACCTTCTCTGGCCTGTGTACAAAGAACCAGCTCCTGCCAGGGCCTCCCTGTCTGGGCTCTGCCCCCACAGCACCCTGGCACTGGTCTGTAGTTACTGGCAGCAGGAGCAGAGGGATGGTTTGAGTGCTGGAATTTCCCAATGGCTGATGGTGTCTCTTCTGCATATTTTATGAGTCTCTGTGAAACTTTCTCATCTCAGCTCTTGGCTCTGTCAAAACAAGCCTTGCTGCTAAAAACTCAGATTCGGAACCAGCTCTCAAGGAAAGGGTGATTGGCGTCTCACCACTGGTTTTTAATGGCAGCTTCCAGTGGCCTTTGGAATATGTTACTATCAGGAAGGGGTGTTTTCAGTGCATCTGGCAGGAAAATACAAAGAGAAGAAGCAGGATCAAAGAGCAAAAAGAGCAAACCAATCCCTGTCGCCAGGCTCTGGGAAACACCACTAATGTATTAGAAATGAGAGAAGATTAGTGACCTTTCTTTTTGGCATAGTGCAGAACTTGGGCAGAACAGAGGATGATCTCCTCACTCTGTAGGCTCTTTCTTACAGAAAAATACTTGTGCAGGCATTAATCTTCCCAGAGGGCTGAGCTGCTACCCTGGAGCAGAGAGATGGGAGAACTCCCCAGCTGGCTGCTGTCAGAGGGCTCCAGTTCTGGGAGGAGGAGGAGGAGAGAACAGGACTGTGGGAGCTGACAGTGGCCTGCTGTCCCACCTTCCTGCTTAGCTGCCAGTGCCTGGACAGCTGCAGGGCTTGTGGATCAGCTACACTGCAGTGAACCCTGGTCAGGACTCTCCGAGGCACCACTATGATCTGCAGCGTGGCAGCAGCATGACCTCAGCTGTCTGTGACACAATTTGGGAGCCTCCAACCCCCCTACCTGCCAGATCATTGCCTGCAGGAATCATTTTGGTTACTTTTGTTGTCCATGGAAGTTTTGTGACAACCTTGGATGTTAATGGTTTGTGTTGCTTTTCTGTTGCCACACAAAAGAAAAAGAATTAATAGTATGGGGTAGTATTCCTTGACAGGTTTTTGATTTCTGAAAGCTACTCCTAAGCTCCTGTGTCTGAGACAACCAGCAGTGGGTTAGATATTTAACTCTTTCTGCTTTTCTTATGGCTGATAAATAACCTGATAATTTGTGTTACTTACAGACACTTTTCAAAGGACTGGACTAATCATCTGAATCCACCCTTAGAACCAGTTTCTAAACTCAAGCATGTAAGTAGGAAGCTTTTGAGTCTTTCATGCTTTAAGTGAGTCTGGGCAGAACGGGGTCCCCTGTCACGAATGAGTGTTTTATGGTTGCTTAAAGAATCGCTGGCAAAGGTATCAGCAAAAGCAGGTTTAATATAAAAGTGAAAGCACGACAAAGTTCATTGTCAAGGTTCACTCTACTACTTACTGGATGGTTAAAGCACATAGAGAAAAAGCAAGCTAAAATCCAAAATCAATCAATCTAAAACCAAAACCAACTCAAAAATTACCTATGTGGAGGCTGGGGGAGTGGGGCAGGGGAAGGGAAGGGTAAGGATAAAAAGGAATAAGGAAGGTCCATTGAATCACAAGATTCAGAGCAGACCGTCTTGCTAATCTGAGCACTGCACTTGACCAACAGTTTAGGCCTGAAGGTTTTAACAGCACTTAACAGTACTTAATGAATAGGTTAAGTTAAACAATTTAACAAAGGATTCATGTAGAATTTACTGTAGCACAACAGTAACTTGCTTACAGGCCTGACTTAAAAATCTAAAGTACTTAAGAACCAAGGAAAGCCACATTCATGGAACATTTGCTGTAACATACATACACACATATAGACCTAAAGAGTTTGTACAAGGTATACCTGCGAAAAATTCCCCTCAAATTCAGTGAAGGACTCATGTTGGTGCCTTTGTATCTTCTCAATAGGCAAAGGGTTGAGCCTTGGGGAGAGGGGGCATCAACCCAGGCTCTGTTGACATCATTTGCTGTTCCTCCAAGTACAGCAAACATGAGAGTTTGCTGGCTCTGAGATGCCCCGCTGAGAGGGAGATGCTGGTCACAGCCCACAGCAGTCCAAGAGAGCTCAAAGGGTCTCACTCAGGATCGCTGCTTATAGGGTCACAAGCGAATGTACTTTAGTCATAATAATTTTTCATCCTGGCTGCAATTCAGATCTGTAACTTGCTTTGGAAACCACATCCCCAAGTCAGGGTCGTGAGCTCCTGACTCCAAATGGGGGGCATACAACAGATGGCTAAATAGCTGGCAGTGAGTCAACTAATTATTTTTCAAAGGAGTTTAGCTTAGTTAGGAGTTTCGGTTTGGGAGGCCGATCCTTTGCCCATGTCCTGGTGGATGTTGTGTTATTGTTCTGTTGACAGCTGCTTTGTCACATGACTGTCCCTTGGGCCAGCTGCCAGGGTCTGACCAAGCTACGCTCTCCCTGGAGCTGAGGGCTGCTTTGTTTTTCCAGATTGACAGGAACCAGAAGGATGTTCTTGGGAACGTGATGGAGGGTGCTCAAGGGGATGGCAAGCTTGGAGCCAAATCCACACAGCGCACTGGCCACACTGCTCAGCAGAAGCTTTCATATACATCCCAGAGAGCAGCAGGGGTGCATCCAGTGCAGCCAGGGAACAATATGAAGCTTCCTGCTTCTGTACAGACCAGAGGCAGGCTCCCACCTTCAAGCTCAGGTCACCTAAATCCAGAAAGGAACCAGAAGTCTGCACAGGAGACTGTCACTGCAGCAGCCCCTCAGGTGGGAAGTGACCACCCCCCTCCTGGAGCACCTCACTCCCTGAATGAGGGGCTGCAGGACAGGCTGGTCTGCCACAAGGAAAACCTCGGCCCACGAGCCTCCACACCCCCACAGCTGATCAGACCTTTCCAATCTGATGGAAACAGTCTCAGGAAGAAGAGAGTCTTGGCCCACAGGCAAAGCTCAGCCGTAACGTCAAGGCCTGTTCTGGGTTCAAAAGACAGCATTAGTAACCGCCAGGCTAAGGAAGAGCCAGTTCTGGATAAATTCAGGAAAACCCTCCCGGAGTCAAAGAGTGTATCTCAAAATATAAGTATCAGAACTCAGCCGATGCAGCCTTCTCAGTTCCTTCCTGCTTCTGATAATTTGCTACATAAAAACCCAGGGAAAAACCAGGGAAAAACTACTACAGTGAGGCAACCTGTAGGAAAGCCACCTGGCACAGCTCCAGGGGGAAGTCTTAAGCACCACAGCCAACCTCCCCCAGTAAGAAGATTTCCCACCAAGCCTCCCACCTTGGGCAAGCCCCAGGGGACCACAAACCTGAAATCCAGCCTGAACCCAGGTGTCACTTTGCCAAGGCCCATGGTTAAAGAGGGGATGGACAGGAAGGACATGAAGGTAGCGCCTCCTGGACACACAGCAGCATCCCAAGGGACAGGCCACCCAAACCAGTCTCGCAGCATACACAACTCCAAAACTCATGTACTTGAGGATGATTTGAGAAGTAGGAGAGATGAGCTTAAACCAGAGCTACCGAAGGCAAGTGGCATGCAGGCTAGGCGCATTCCCAGGATCCCATCAGCTGCAGATCGTAAGTAAGTGGCAGCTCTGGCCACCTGGGTCCTGCCTCCAGGAAATAGCAGAGTTTAAAGGGTTTGACTGGGTGAGCCAGTACCATCCTGCTGAAAACAGAGTCCAAAGTCTTTTATCAGCGAAAGCTTGTTGGGAGGTTGATGCCCTGAAGAAGAAGGGGTTGGGGNTAACAGTACTTAATGAATAGGTTAAGTTAAACAATTTAACAAAGGATTCATGTAGAATTTACTGTAGCACAACAGTAACTTGCTTACAGGCCTGACTTAAAAATCTAAAGTACTTAAGAACCAAGGAAAGCCACATTCATGGAACATTTGCTGTAACATACATACACACATATAGACCTAAAGAGTTTGTACAAGGTATACCTGCGAAAAATTCCCCTCAAATTCAGTGAAGGACTCATGTTGGTGCCTTTGTATCTTCTCAATAGGCAAAGGGTTGAGCCTTGGGGAGAGGGGGCATCAACCCAGGCTCTGTTGACATCATTTGCTGTTCCTCCAAGTACAGCAAACATGAGAGTTTGCTGGCTCTGAGATGCCCCGCTGAGAGGGAGATGCTGGTCACAGCCCACAGCAGTCCAAGAGAGCTCAAAGGGTCTCACTCAGGATCGCTGCTTATAGGGTCACAAGCGAATGTACTTTAGTCATAATAATTTTTCATCCTGGCTGCAATTCAGATCTGTAACTTGCTTTGGAAACCACATCCCCAAGTCAGGGTCGTGAGCTCCTGACTCCAAATGGGGGGCATACAACAGATGGCTAAATAGCTGGCAGTGAGTCAACTAATTATTTTTCAAAGGAGTTTAGCTTAGTTAGGAGTTTCGGTTTGGGAGGCCGATCCTTTGCCCATGTCCTGGTGGATGTTGTGTTATTGTTCTGTTGACAGCTGCTTTGTCACATGACTGTCCCTTGGGCCAGCTGCCAGGGTCTGACCAAGCTACGCTCTCCCTGGAGCTGAGGGCTGCTTTGTTTTTCCAGATTGACAGGAACCAGAAGGATGTTCTTGGGAACGTGATGGAGGGTGCTCAAGGGGATGGCAAGCTTGGAGCCAAATCCACACAGCGCACTGGCCACACTGCTCAGCAGAAGCTTTCATATACATCCCAGAGAGCAGCAGGGGTGCATCCAGTGCAGCCAGGGAACAATATGAAGCTTCCTGCTTCTGTACAGACCAGAGGCAGGCTCCCACCTTCAAGCTCAGGTCACCTAAATCCAGAAAGGAACCAGAAGTCTGCACAGGAGACTGTCACTGCAGCAGCCCCTCAGGTGGGAAGTGACCACCCCCCTCCTGGAGCACCTCACTCCCTGAATGAGGGGCTGCAGGACAGGCTGGTCTGCCACAAGGAAAACCTCGGCCCACGAGCCTCCACACCCCCACAGCTGATCAGACCTTTCCAATCTGATGGAAACAGTCTCAGGAAGAAGAGAGTCTTGGCCCACAGGCAAAGCTCAGCCGTAACGTCAAGGCCTGTTCTGGGTTCAAAAGACAGCATTAGTAACCGCCAGGCTAAGGAAGAGCCAGTTCTGGATAAATTCAGGAAAACCCTCCCGGAGTCAAAGAGTGTATCTCAAAATATAAGTATCAGAACTCAGCCGATGCAGCCTTCTCAGTTCCTTCCTGCTTCTGATAATTTGCTACATAAAAACCCAGGGAAAAACCAGGGAAAAACTACTACAGTGAGGCAACCTGTAGGAAAGCCACCTGGCACAGCTCCAGGGGGAAGTCTTAAGCACCACAGCCAACCTCCCCCAGTAAGAAGATTTCCCACCAAGCCTCCCACCTTGGGCAAGCCCCAGGGGACCACAAACCTGAAATCCAGCCTGAACCCAGGTGTCACTTTGCCAAGGCCCATGGTTAAAGAGGGGATGGACAGGAAGGACATGAAGGTAGCGCCTCCTGGACACACAGCAGCATCCCAAGGGACAGGCCACCCAAACCAGTCTCGCAGCATACACAACTCCAAAACTCATGTACTTGAGGATGATTTGAGAAGTAGGAGAGATGAGCTTAAACCAGAGCTACCGAAGGCAAGTGGCATGCAGGCTAGGCGCATTCCCAGGATCCCATCAGCTGCAGATCGTAAGTAAGTGGCAGCTCTGGCCACCTGGGTCCTGCCTCCAGGAAATAGCAGAGTTTAAAGGGTTTGACTGGGTGAGCCAGTACCATCCTGCTGAAAACAGAGTCCAAAGTCTTTTATCAGCGAAAGCTTGTTGGGAGGTTGATGCCCTGAAGAAGAAGGGGTTGGGGATGATGTTGGGTGGCACCCTGGGTTCCTCTCTCACCGATTCAGTAAGTGGAAGGAGAGTGTGTAGCCACTCTTCTGTTTTAGCCTCAAGGCTTACGCTTGAGAGTGTTTTCCTTTCCCAGTCTAGAGCTCAGATGTGTTTCTGACATAGATATACTGATTCTTTTTGAGCAGCTGAAGTTGGCTAAAGGGAGATTCCAAGGAAAAACAGCCAGCTCTTGCCAAGCTACTGTCTGCTGGGGTGGTAACTGTGGTCTCTCGGTCCCTGGACAGGAAACAGCTGGAGGAGTGGTTAGCATCCAAAGGCAAGACGTACAAGCGGCCGCCGATGATGCTGCTTCAGAAGCAGGCAGTGAAGCCATCCTGCAGAAAGGTCAAAGCAAAAGAGAAGCAAGAGAATCCAGAGCAGCACTGCCAAGCACAGATTAACAACGTATTAACTCAGTGCCTGAAGTTCATTGAGGAGGTGGGAATGGGAAAGGAGCTGCTTGAACAAGCTTCTCCTCTCCTGGAGCATGCCAGGGGATGAGGGCCATGTCCCTCCAGTAGCTAAGAGGGGTTGGGAGCAAGCATTCAGTTGCCGGAGGGGAAACATAGGAAAATAAAAGTCCTCATGAAGTTATGGGTAGGCCAAAGGCATGCAGTGAGCTGTGCTGACTGGGAAAATGGAGAGGTACCCTGTCGAAACGGACCGTTGTGGTTTAACCCCAGCCAGCAGCCAAGCCCCATGCAGCTGCTCATGCAGTCCTCCACCAGCAGGACTGGGGAGAGAATCATAAGGGTAGAAACCAAAGAATTTATGGGTTGAGATAAAGACAGTTTAATTGGGAAAGCAAAAGCTATGCACACAAGCAAAGCAAAACATCGACTCCCTGCTCCTCGTGGCCAGGCAGGTGTTCTGCCACCTCCAGGAGAGCAGGGCACCATCACGCACAGTGGTGACTTGGGAAGACAAATAGCATCACTCCAAATGTTCCTCCACTTTATATACTGAGTATAGGGTCCAGAATATATCTTTGGTCTGTTGGAGTCACCTCTCCTGGCTGTGTCTCCTCTCAACTTCCTACAGATCCCCAGCGTCCTTGACAGCGTGGCAGTACAAAAAGTAGAAAATGCCTTGGTCCTGTGTAAATCCTGCTCAGCAATTATGAAAATACCTCTTATCATCACTGTGTTTAGCACAAATCCCAAGCACACAGCCCCATACCAACCACTGGGAAGGAAATTAATTCTACCCCCAGCCAAAGCCAGCATGGGCCTTCTGCGTGACACTGACGGTGTCCTGGAACCTGGTAGTGCAGTCTGCAGCAGCAGCCCAGGCTGATTGAGCCAATTCAGCTAGGTCCCTGGTGGGTGTCACAGCTTGAGGTATGGCCCTGGTGAACTACAGTTGCTGGGACCACTGACCACTAGCCCTGCTCCAGGGTTTACTGGCCCCAATTAATGCCAGCACTGGAGTCTATCCCTTGACACCCCTCTGGAATACTAGACTCACTTACCCAAGGGGAATATAGAGGCAGGACAGCTTTTATCTGCCATGGTTATGTAGGAGACTTGCAAACCCAGACTTTTGAGGCCCTCCTCCTGGAGAGTGTTGGGAGCTGTGGTTAGGCATGGACTACTACTTCCTGGTGCACACACTCGTCCATGTCATGGACACCTTTCCCTTCTCCTTGCAGGGTGTCCCTGCAGAGGAGCTCTCGGCAGTGCTGTCCCATGTGCCCCAGGCAGAGAAATTTGCTAAATTCTGGATCTGCCAAGCAAAGCTGCTGGCCCGGAGTGGCCCCTTTGATGTGTTGCAGCTATACAGAGAAGCAGTCAGCGCTGGGGCTGAGGTGAGTGGGGCATGCCAGCTCCCTGTGTTCCCTGCCTCTGCACTGGAGGGCTTCCTCGAGATCCAGGGGCCAGGTTTTGGAATGAGTTTAGCAGCATTAGTCACTGGTGAAAAAGTCATTTAGAGCTGCCAGTCCCATTCCACGCTGCAGGATGTGCCCATGCAGGGTGGGCACCTGGCCAGCTGTGCTGGGTGCTGATGGATTCCCCTGGGCAAAGGGGAATCCTGCAGCCTCTTCCTGCTGTCCTCAGCACAGGGTGTTGTGATGCAGCAAAAACCTTTCCTCCTATTCAGCTGTAACTCTGGTCTCCATTCCCATGCCAGATCTGCCCTGACCCATGTTCTGCTTTTCCTGCAGCCAGTCGAGGAGCTCAGGGAAACTGCTCTCAATATTTTGAAGGATGCAGGCCAAAACTTGGAAGGTAACCTGAATATTGTGGGGCTGGCTGGAGCATGGGCAGGCGGGGGCTCCCTGGCATTCCCAGCCGGGAAGCAACACGGTTTACAGTCTGTTCCAGCACAACACTGTCCCTCTTGACAAGTGTTGTGAAAGTCTGGAATCCTGATCTCAAAAATGGGACGACGTTACTCTGCCCGGGCTAGGGAGGGTCCTGGTCTGGCAAGCCTCTGCAGCCAGGCGCCCTGGCCCCTGTCCAGAGTGCCAGATGCTGCTCTCTGCAACTGTGTTGCCCTTTTCCTCTCCTACCAGGAGAAAAGGCCAAGGAACCCATTCCTTGCAGGCCTACGACACCTTGTCCAGGTGAGAGGGAGCCCATAGCATTGACTCCAGGTCTGGTGGGGAGGCCCCTGACCTCCCTTCCCCCCTCAGTCAAGTTACAGGTTACATCTGCATCCAGGTAAGGCTGAACCTCCTGTTCCTGGTAGCACACACCCTCTATGCCAGTGCTCCTCCTTACCCAAGGCTCTTGTCCTCTCCATAGAGGAAGGGAGTTCCCAGACGGCCCAGAATTGAAATTTTTGACACCTGTGCGGCGCTCGCTACGGATTGAGCAGGCTAGGAGTCTCTACCCAGAGATGCTGAAGGACCATGACCCTGTGGTGTCATCCCTCAGGGAAATCCTGGATGCTGAGGAGGAGACTTGCTTCTTCTTCCGGAAAAACCTGGCTTTGCCAGAAGTGACAGAGCTGGAGGGTTTGAGTTCATATCCCCTCAAGAGCTCCTGAGGGGTTCCCAGCAGGGGCAGGCCACCTGCCCACCGTGCTGCCTCATATACGCTCCACTGACTGCTCTTGCTGCCCCTCAGATGTAGAGGCGAGGGGATGGCATTGTATCAAATATTTCAGTGCTGGTTTAAATATATTAAAACTTGCAGTAGAGATGTGTGTCAGCTAATGAGTGGTGTGGAGACACCAGCTGTGTCTCCTGGATTGTCTCCCCAGGACTGCCCTCAGCTCCTCTGCCATGATACACGCTCTGGTTTTCCTGCTGTAGAATGGTGTCAGTTGGACTGCAATGTTCTAGGTACCTCCCAGTGTTTGGAAGCAATGTCCTGATGAATTTTCTCTGGAGCTGCCTTGTGCCCTACCTGGACAGCATCTGTATGTCTGCTACTGAGAAGCAGGGGCAGACCCGGTGTCTGGAGGCACAGGTGGTAGCACTGGCTCTGCCCGAGGGGCTGGGGACCTGCAGTGCCCCAGCAGCTTCTGTGCAGGTCCCGAGACTGACAGCAGCACCAAGGGTTGCAGAGGACCTTGGGGTGCAGCAGGCCAGGCCCCCAACACCTGGACATGGTGGGGGGTCTGGGGACAGATGAGCCCTGTAAGTGCACTTGGGCCCCTTCTGCTGCTCTCCCTGCAGTTGGAGCAGGCAGTGGCACAAGGTACCAGGCAAGAGGCTGGTGAGGGGATTGGCAGGTGCTCTCTGCTGTGAACAGTGACCATATGGCAGCTGCAGAAGGTGGGGGAGCCCTACTGTCATCCACCCAGCCCCAGCAAGCAGCAGTCCTGGCCCCATCACACTCTTTTGCCTCCTCTCTCCCTCACAATGCACCCAACCCCAGCCTTGGCTCAGCGTCTCTACTGAGTCACGGATGCTGGAAGAAGTCTTGGAGCAGTGTGCCGGACTTCTGGCATAGGGCTGGCTCCACTCTGTGGAGCGCTGCTGGCCTGGCCCCGTTCTGCAGAGGTGGGGATAGCTCGGGGCTGCCACCTTCTGCCCAGGGGCTTGTGCTTGTCCCAGCTGCTGGACAAGGATTTGGGGACTGCCCTTTGCCCCCACCTCTCAGGTGCAGGGACAAAGCAGTTTTCCTTTAAAACAGCCAATTTTATGTCTCTGTGGTGCCAGGAGGTTTGAGTATCTTTTATAAATAGAAAAGGGTAGAAAAAAGAAGAGGGGAACAGCAGGTGAAGGGGGTTCCCTCGGAGCAGCTGTCACCTCCAGAGCCCCACCCCCTCCACCCAGCACTGCAGTGCTCATGGCCAGGCCCAGAGGCTAAAGGGGCAGGAGCTGCTGGGACCCCGACTGCTGCAGTGGGGCTTCCAGTGATACTGGAGCAGTGGCACTGCCCATTCGCCCTGGTTCTGGGTGGCCCCAGGCTGGCATTGAGCTGGTGGGAGAGATAGGAGTTAAGGGGGCAGGAGCTGGCAGGCTTGGGGGGGACCCCTCTCCTGGCTCTGGGCAGTCAGGAGAAGGTCCCAACTGCCCAGCGACAGGTGTGACAGGGGCCATGGGTCAGGGCCACCAGCCATCCTGTGGCCAGCGGAGGTGGTAGCTGACCGTGAGTAGCTTCCATCTGGCAGTGCAAGTGGTCCAGGGCCACCGAATGCCCTCCCGTGGGGCTGGCACCTGCCATGGCAGCAGCTGGGGTGTGCTCAGGCTTCTCCATCATCTTCCTCCTCCCCACTCGAGTCCTGGGGGACCTGAGACAGTGCAGAAGGGGCTCAGTGGGCACAGGACCCCGAAGGCATCAGGGTGGCAGGATGCCCATGTCCTTCTGCCCCTCTGTTCCCTGCCACCCACCTGCTGGCCAGGGTCACTGTGCTGGGCCAGCCAGGGAGGAAGGGCAGTGACCGCGTCCCCTGAGTCCAGGCGAGAGTGCTCCACTGTTGACTCATGGGCCATCTACGGGGGGGGTGGACAAGGCTCCCAGAGAGAGGCTGGCACCAGCCAGCCAAGAGGCTGGGTGCCCACCCACCACCTCTAGCAGCCCCATGACCCCCCCTCAGGCAGGGAGGGAAACTGAGGCACAGTGGGTGAGCAGCAGGGGCTGGGGGCTGCGTACCAGGACAGGGGGTGCCCGGAAGAGGTAGCTGAAGGGATAATAGAGGAAGTTGATGAAGGAGGCAGCATAGAGGTCTGCATAGCGCATCAGCTGGTTGGCAAAGAGCGTCTGACGTGAGCCACAGCGGAAGAGGCTGCCCATCTTCCCGTAGCACATGTCCATCTCATGTGTGACTTTCTGTGGGCACAGCAGGACAGTCAGGGCACCCAGCGCCCCCTGGGGGGCCCCCCACAGAGGAAGTTGTGGCAGGGTGGTGAGCTGAGCTGTGTGTCAGCTGGGACAGTGCCCTGGGTGTCACCTGGATTCGACGCTTGATGGAGCTGATGTCCGGGCGCTCACTGCTGCCACTGTCCAAGTGCCTGGAATGGAACAGACCCAGCTGAGGGCTCATCTTGAGGGTTCCCCACAGGTGTTCCCACCCCTGCCTCTCTCCCACCCCAACGAACTCACTGGTACAGCTCAGCCAGGAAGAGATCCAGGCTCCGCAGCTCCTCAAACAGCTCTGCAAGTGCAATGGGGCCAGCTCAGTGCAGGAGCGTCACCGACTGCCCAGCATGACTGACAAAGAGGGTCAGGGCACGGCCTACTGAGGTAGTTTTGCCATCGAGGGGTGTAGGAGGCTCCAGGCCACCTCCCCTTGCATGGCAAAGTCTGTGTCCCCAGCCTGGCACTGCTCACCGCTCTTCTCCGTCCAGACCTGCAGCTCACGGGCCAGCTCAGGCACCACCAGAAAGGTGCGCCAGCCCTGCCGCTTCTTGGATTTGAGGATGTCTCCAAAGATGTGGTCCCCCATGTAGAGGATGTCTTTGCCCTTCACACCCAGGAGGTCACACACCACATCTGAGGAGCCTGTGACAGCCGGGGGTCAAGGTGGGGGGGGGTGGGCACGTCCCCCTGTGCCACCCACAGAGCCCAGACAGAGCCCAGCTGGGCACTTACCACCGGAGTAGACAGCACAGTGCTGGAGGGGGCCGGTATATGTCCCAATGCGCAGCTTCCCCGTGTCCTGCAGGACAAGAGGACGCTAGGATGGGAACACTGTTATCTGTGCCTGCTTGGTGCCCAACCAGCCGTGAAATCTACCCTGCTGTGCTCATAGGAGCCCCTTCAGTGCCTAAATAGTGCCCACCACCCCAACTAGCTCCACAGCAGGGGAGAGGCCCCCACCGTGTCGACTTGGCGCAGGACAGTGCCCTCAGCAAAGAAGAGGGGCTTGCGGGTGTCCACCACAATCAGGTCGAAATAGGACCTCCAGGGGCGCTGTGGGACGTCAGCCTGTGGATGCCGGGGAGGGGGTCAACAAGAGAATGCTGATGGCACCCTGCGCCCCCCACCCAGCCCACACTGGGGACAGACTCACCTTGTCCCCATTGCTGAAGTCAAACAGGTAGGACATGATGGCCTGCAAGGACATCTGGCATCATCACTGCTGCCCCCAGGGCAGGCAGACCCTGCCTGTGCTTCAACACATCCCCTCTGCCTCCCCCATCCAGGCAAGCTGGACCTGGTGGTGGGGGACATGGACACCCCCTACTCACGTCAGTGTAGGTGTAGTCACTGTTGGTGGCCAGGAAGACCTTCCCCACCTCCTTCATGCGGCTCAGCAGCAATGGCACACGGGGCTGGTGAGGGGAAAGTCAGTGGGAGCGAGCCCGGGGGGGGGCCACGAGGAATTGACTGAGGGGAGCAGAGGAGGGAGGGGTCTATGGGGGTCTGCACAACTCACATCCTTCACCACGTATTTCTCCAGGTTCTCTAGCGTCTTCTCCTTGAGGCAGCCCTGCAGAAGGGACGGGGTGGGGCTGACCAAAATCTCCCAGGGTGTGCGTGTGGGAAAACCCCAGCACTCTCAGCACCCAGCACCATCAGCCCCCCTGCCCATTGCACCCACAGAGAGGTGGACATGGTCCATGGCCTCGCGCACATCCTGGAACATGCTGCGGAAGGACATGAAGAGGTTCCCATGCTTGTAGCCGGTGTCACAGCTGCAACAGTCAGGAATGGAAGGGGTGAAGGGGCTGCCCTGCCAAGGGAAGCTCCCTCCAGGATTTACCCCCTGTCCGATCCAATACCAAGCCCCCACCCATCACTTCCCTCTTACTTGACATATCTGGAGCAGTTGGTGAAGAAGTCCACGAGACAAGCATAGAGGTGGGCCTCTGTGGGGGAGGGGGCTATGAGAGGGGGTGCGGGGCAGGACAGCACCCCAAAGTGGTGGGAGGGCCAGGACGATGGAGGTTCTCACTCACCTGTGAGGTTGAAGAGGGTGTTGAGGATGTGGAAGCGCTTCATGTCATCCCGCTGGATGAACTTGTTGGGGTAATAGTGGAGGATTTCGGCTCTGGGGAGGGAGCATGGAGCTGCACTCCACCCTGAGGGACCCCCAACCCCCCTGCTCCAGGGGTGGGGGATTCCCAGACTCACCCTTTGAGGAAGCGGAAGCCATGGGCACAGACCAGCAGGTTCCCATGGGAATCCACCTTCAGCAGGTTCCCATACAGGGCATCGAACACCAGCCCCCTGCACCACACAGCTGTCAGTGCATGAGGGGCTCACTTCCCTTCCCCTCCCATCTCTGGGACCCCCTCCACAAGCTCACCGGGTGGGGAAGGTGGGGTCATATTTGTAGGCAAGGATCTCAGGAGGGTACCCAATGGCGACGAGGTGCTCCAGCAACAGGTTGAACGCCAACTCCTCGTAGTCAGGGGACTTATACACTGTAGGGGGGGAAAGGAGGGATGTGGGCAGGGGCTCCCACCACCACCCCACCCTGCCTTAGGGCCCCTCCAAAACGCACTAGCCAAGGTGTAGTCCATGTCAAAGCCAAAGCACTTGATCTTCTCCAGCGCCAGGCTCCGGTTGACAAAGATCCTGGGGGTGACCACGGCGGGAGTTATGGGGTGAAGAGAGGTTTAGGGCTGGGGGTGGCACAGACGAAGAGATGGGGTCGTGTTTCCCTATCTCAATCCCTGGTCAGTGCTCTGGGAGGGTCGTGTGCTCATCCCAGCCCAGGGCCCCCACAGCAAGTTATTGGAGCAGAAAAATGGGCTGTAGAGCTGGAAATGGAGCTGGAGGA
>VXAD01010132.1:78722-99240 GCA_013399195.1 Dicrurus megarhynchus
GTCTGGACCTGCCCCCACTCCGGCATGTCTACATGACGCCCAGGGCCTCTGCCCCCTCCCGACACGCCAAGGGTCCTCTCCCGTACCTGAACCCCCGGGCCCTTCCTTCGGGTTCTGCTCCCGTCCCCATGTGCGCTCCCCACCTGTCCTTCCCCAAGCCCCCAATCCTGCTGCCCCCATTGCCCGCCAGTCCCCAGCCCACCGGTGCTGGCAGTCCCTCCGCAGGGCCCGCGGGTCGCCCTGCCCCGGACCCCGGGCCGCCGCCGGGCCCCGCTGCCCCTCGCTGCCCATCGCCACCGCCTCCAGCCACCGCCTCCGGCCGCCGCCGCTTTAACGGGGTCCTGCGGAACCGCCCCGTCCCGGCCACCGGCCGGGCCCGGCCCCCCTCGGGCAGCCGGGAGGGACTTGGGGCACCCCAAATGGGGCAGTCATCCCCCCGTGCTCCGCCCATGGGGTACTGACACCTCCCCAAGCCTGGCCCCCGCACACGGGGAGTGCTACCCGTGCCCCTCGTGAACGGGGTTCCCCGCCCATGCCACCGCGCTGCCCCCGCCCCGCTCCCCCGGGCCCGGAGGCCCTCGCCGCTGTTTGCCCAGCGGCGCCGCTGGCAGCGGGAAGCGCCCAGCGGCGAATCATTAACCGGGGTCAGGGACCGGCCTCGCCGCCGCCGCCCCAAAGCCGCCCCGACGGGCGCCGCGGCCGCGGCAGAGGCCGGGAGCAGGGCCGGGGCGGATACGTCCCGGCCTCACACCGCGGGGAGATCGGGACAGGATGGAGCACCCACATCCCGTGGGAACCCAGCGACCCCTGCCCCATGGGGTGCGTAGTTTACGTCCCCACGCAGCACATAAAGCACCTCTCGAACGCTATGTGTGTTCCCCGCCCCCAGCACTCCCGGCTGCCCCCACCGTGGTTCTTGCGACACCCCGGGGCCGCTGACATGGGGCCCCGGGCCCGGCCTTGACCCAGGCAGGAAGGAGCATCCCATGGCACATGCAGGGGGCGGCGGAGCAGCTGTTGTCCCAGGGCTGGGGAGGGACGGACACACACACACACCTCCCCCCACCCCAACAGCGGGGGTGGGGCTGGTGAGAGGAGCACGAGCCGCCCCCAGGTGTGGGGCCCTGATAACCCCTGCGCAGGGCTGTTTACAGCCCCTCCCATGACACAGGGGGCACGTGCGGCTCTTATCTTTGTCCCCAGCTCCCTCCTGGGGCACAGGGCCAAGGCAGGGAGGGCTATGGGGCAGCACCTGGGGCCCCCACCGTATCCCAAGCCCCCAGAACCACAGGCAACACTGGCATACGAAGGAAATCTTTATTGAGTCCGAGGTAGCAGCAGTGACAGGGGGCCAGAGGGCAGCCCCCAGGGCCCCCGAGCAGGATGGTGTCCACAGCACTGTGGCAATGGAGGCAAAGCTGAACACTGCACAGCCTGCAAGAGGGGTACCCTATAACTCCCCAGCCCTTTGTTCCAGGACAGGCAAGGACCAACCTCTGTCCTTCCCCCAAGAAATCACTGCCAGGGGATCGTTAGAAGTGAGAAAGTGGCCCCCAGTAACTGCTTATCTACAGCTACAGCAGATCGGGGGGGGGGGGTCACCTGGGGGCAGATACAGCCATGGCAGTACACCCCCCAAAAAAGTTAGCGCCAAGACAGTTATATTTAAAAAAAAAAAAAGATACTTCAGTGACAGCACTATGCGCAGATGGGCGCAGCCCCCACCCCACAGCAGGCAGCCTCAATGGCTCCTTGAGGGAGGATAGCAGTGGGAAGCAGGAGCAGTGGGAGCCCTGGTGCCCTCACACCTTCAGGACAGCGAACTTGAAGACAGCCATGATGGCAGCACTAATGAGGCCAGAGATGGGCACGGTGACGAACCACGCCATGAAGATGTTTCGGAAGAGGCGCCAGTCTACTGCCTTCCTGGAGCGCAGCCAGCCCACTGAGACCACTGAGCCCACCTGCCCAAGGAGTCAGGGCACAGCTCAGCACCAGAGCAGGCATCTGCACCCCCCAAACATGCACTCCTTCACCCCAAGCCCAGAGTCCTGGGTCCTGCTCCAGTCTGTGGGGACCTCTCAGAGCAGGGCAGAGTGCAGGGCAAGGAGCTGCCACCCAGAGGGGTGACAGGACCAGGACCCTGCAGCACTTGGGTTCCCATGGCCTCTTGGCAGAGCCTAGGGGACCATAAAAGGGGTTTTGTTCTCCCATCATCTCCCACGTGGCCCAGGGACCCACCCCGAGCCCAGGCAGCCGCTGCCACCTCACATTGAGATGCAAGCAGCGGAGCTGGGAGCTGACAGTGGCCAGCAGCCCAGAGAGGGGCCTCCCACATGGCTCAGCCCTATGAACACCAAGATTCAGGAACGCTGAGCTCACAGTGAGCCAAAGCCATCCCCCTGACACCCCTCCTACCTTGCAGTGGGTTGTGCTGATTGGGAGGCCAACATTGGAGGCAATGACCACCGTCAGTGCTGAGGCCAGCTCAATGCTGAAGCCACTGCAGGGACAGAAAGCAGATCACAACAGGGGCACTGGATACCCCAAAGCACCCCATGGGCTCAGCTCAAGGCAGCACAGCACAGACCCCCAGATGAACCCCCCAGGATGCAGCGAGGTGCTGGAGCTACACACACCCCAGCTCGACCACTGAAACTCCCAAGAGAGAAGGGAGAGGGACTCCTGGAGCAGAAAGCAGCTCTCAGGCTGCCTGGAGCCTCCCCTCTGCTCCATGGCAGCCCTTACCTGGATGGTGTGATGGGAGTCAGGTCCTTCCCCATCGTCTGGATGACTCTCCTTCCCCAGACCCACAAGCCGATGCAAATCCCTGCACCCCCATAGAGAAGCAGCCAGATGGGAGTTGCCACCTTGGTAGCCACATCGCCCGTCTGATAGACCAGGAAGAGTGCGACCAGGGGCCCAATGGCATTGCTGGAAGAGAAAGGGGATCTGGTCTAGAGGGCCAGAGGCTCTTGGCAAGATAGAACATCCCTGGAAGTGTTCAAGGCCAGGCTGGATGGGGCATGGAGCAACCCGGTCAAGAGGAACATGTCCACGGCAGGGGGTTGGAACAATATTTAAGGTCCCTTCCAACCCAAACTATTTTGTGATTCCATGATTCTGTGAGCACTAGCCCCAGCTAGCAGCCTCCCTGGCTCCCACTGACTCCACTGACCTGACATCATTGCCACCATGAGCGAAGGAGCCAAAGCAGGCCGTGAGGATCTGCAGGAACTGGAAGAGTAGGGACACCTCAGGCTTGTCCTGCTCATGCCACTCTTCCAGGGAGCTGCTGCTGCCCTTGTGGTCACTGGCACCCAGCTCTGCCTGGGCTGTGTTCAGGTCCACGTCTGCAGCCGGGTGGGCATCTGCCACTGCGTTGCAGTAGCTTGTGTAGCTGTCCATGCGGACCCTCTTCTTAGTGTCCACCACAGACCAGCTCAGCTTCTCCCCCTCCTCGCTATCCCTGGCACGCAGCGAGTCCAGGGGCATGCCACAGATGGCCATGGTGTAGGAGGTATAGCTGTTATTGCGCCGCAGGGGCTTGTCCCCCGAGTCCCCCATGCAGTCCCCCATCTTGGCTAGGTGCAGCTTGTGCAGCAGCTCCTTGTAGAGGCCGGAGTCCTTGTGCACAGTGTGGTACTGGTATTGCCCGCCTGAGCCCAGCTGGTGGCCCACAGCCTGGCTCAGGTGGACCAGGTTGCCATTGGGCAGCCGCACAGCTCCTGCCAGTGGGGACAGCGGGTGAAGGGTTAGCACCAAGGGGTGCCTGGGGTTGGGGAAGTCTTACCAGCCGTATCGCGCCCTGCTACTTACCGCTGTCAATACTTGTTTCCTTCAGGTCG
Organism: Dicrurus megarhynchus; assembly: GCA_013399195.1. NCBI lineage: Eukaryota > Metazoa > Chordata > Aves > Passeriformes > Dicruridae > Dicrurus > Dicrurus megarhynchus. The sequence goes on from VXAD01010132.1 coordinate 82,571, forward strand.
AGGCTGGGAAGCCTCTCCTGCTCCGGGGCTTCCTCCAGCTCCCCCAGGTTGAAGGAGACCATCCTCTCCTCCACCACTGCCCGCGGGGGGAAGGCCGACCCTGCATCCGCAGCAGGGCTCTTAGCATCGCCCAGGGGCATCTTGGCCTCCTCTTGCTCCTCCTTTGGGCCAACGTTCTTCTCCATCAAGGGGCTTTCAGAAGGACTTGATTTTATCTCTCCTGTGAAGGGGGGCAGCTGCCATCAAACCCCTTTCCACCACTGTACCCAATGCCAGCAACAAGCCCAAACCCCTTGCCACTCAGATTTATGGCAGCCAAATAAAATTTCCAGCTCACCCCCATCCTGAACTTTGGAAACTGCTGGGCAGCCACACCTTGTCCCGGTCACAAGAGCCAAACCATCTAAGCCAGCTCATCCCCTATTTTTAGACACCCCCACCCACACGGGGTGTGGTGAACACCATTATGGGGCTTTTATATCAGTAATGTCTAGTGCAGAGGTTCCTCTTTGGGCCATGTTTGTCCCATCCCTGCGGGCAGTGGGATGCTCTGGACACATTTCTGGAGTGGCTATGACCCCTGAAGCTGACAAAAAGGCACCCAGAAGAGCCCAGCTCCTCTACTAGCCCAGCAGCTCCAGCCTGGGCTCCTCTCCAGTTTCCACTGGTGAATGGTAAACCCAAACAGGAGCTGGCCTCCACCTCCCAAAGGCAGCCTGGTTTCCTGCCCACCCTGAGGAGCCAAGCCAGCAGCACCCAGCCCGGGAAGCCAAGGCTGTTCCTCCGCCTCTACCAGGAAAAGCATGTTTTCTCCAGGTGAAAACATGAGGTCAGCTCTTTCACACAACAACCAAAACCACCTTCTTGTCATAAACATGACCATTCGCCTGTCACTTTGTTTGCCTCAAGGAGTGGGTTGTGGCATCAACCCTTGACCCTGGCATCCAGTCTCAGCAGAACTGTCTCCCCCTGCATGCCCACCTCCTCCCAGGGATGCTGTGGGCAGGCAAGGAGCATGTCCGGCAGGCAAAAGAGCCCACCTCACCTTGCGGGCAGGAGTTAAGTTGAACAGCTTGAGGATTGTCAAGAGCAGCCATAAAGCTGTTAGTCACACCCCAGTTACACCAGCACAACAAGGACATCCCCTCATCACCAACTCCTGAGGCCCCAGCTTGCACACATCATTGATATTCAGGACCACATGCAGTTCCAGGCAGTGTTCTGGAGGCAGAGCTCAGGGCTGCTCCTTTGGATGCCTTTCAATAGAGTGTTTTGGGTTTTTTTGCTACAGGGAAAGGATTTCGTCAGCTTTAAACTTGTGATCTGCACCAGTCAGGCCAAGGATTGCTCAGCAGGTATGAGAAGATTAAAGGTTACAACAGGCACATTGTCTCCTGCCTTCTCTCTCCTCTATTAGAGTGAGACAAGCTGTCTGATGCTGCCCACAGCTCCAGGAGAGATCACCCCGCAGATCAATCAGCCCCAGACGCTGTTCAGCAGCACAACAGCTGCTCCTGGGGGGTGTCGGGTGCCTGGGCTGGGAGCAGGCAGAGCCCAGTGTGGTGAGTGTCCCAGTGACTCAGAGCAGGTTAATCCCAGAGCAAAGATGAAGATTCTGCTAATAACAGCCCCAGAGCTAATGGGATCTCCCACTGGGAAGAGAAGTCGGTTAGCCAGAGCGTGCCCTTCCCCGAGGATTGCAGAGGGACGCAGTACTTACGGTCGATTTTCTTCTTCATTCTCGGACATACAAAGAACCAGACGACGAGAGCACAGACAACAGCACTCCCCGCCGATATTAGGAGGATACCCCACAGAGGAAGTTTGTCAAAGCCCAGCACTAGGAAATAAAACAATGTATCTTTGAAAACCTCTGGGCAAAACCCTCCTCAATATATGACTTTGGTTTTCCCAGGCACAGGGATTCCCGTCACCTGCAACAGCCCTGAGCTAATCCACCTGCCAGGGAGAAACACTGCTGGGAAGGCATCACTGACCATGCCGAGACCCCAGGTATACTCTCTGAGCAGCCCCATGGGTCATATTCCCATCAGCAGCTGACCCTTCACAGCCCCCTCCCCCAGCCAAACCCTGTCAGGAGTGGCGCATGCCCCGGGCTCCACACAGCTCCTCTCTCCTCATTTGCTGCAATGTCAAAGGAAAAAACACCTCCCAGCGTGGCTGCTGCAGCACCACTGCTGCTTCCCTGCTCTGGAGAGGACATGGAAGCTTGGGCTGCTCCCACCAGAGCTCACCAGCCCCTCCGGCTGCTGGGGAGGGCAGCTCTTCTGCTCCAGGAGTCAATGGGAATTTAGGCTTCATGGCATCTGAGGTGATACATGACCCACTTAGGAGCATTCTCACAGGCAGCCTGACTTTGAGCAGAAGACTGGCATCACGCAACCCCAGGTAGGGCATCAGGTGCTTGTGGCTATCCAAACCCTGCATTTGCTGCTACAGGCAGCTGCTGCATTTACTGCTCCTAAAGCAGACCAGACACCTCACCCAGGCACAGGTCTGCCTGCAAACCCTGTGCTCGAGCAACCTAGAGCTCACTCAGCAATTCAGGGCTCAGGAAAAACACTGATCCACTTTGGGCATGCCAAGTGATCAAGTGATTTTGGAGCAGCCCCAGTGCCCCCAGCAGCACCACTGCAGGCCTGTCCTCCTCTCTCCCATGTTGGAGAGCCCAGGGAATGGGAAGCTGACATCCCTCCAAAAATTTTTCCAGCCACTGTTTACAGAGCAAACCCTGCCGGAGCCAGCACTGCCTGCCCGCATCCCACCTCCAGAGGCTCCTCCACAACAGGAAACCCACGCTCACACCAAAAAACAGCTCAGGCCAAGTCATCCCAGCAAACAACGGAGGTGACTGAGCCTCTGGCTCCACAGGCAAATCCCGCCTGTCCCTACTGAGCCCTCTCCTAGTCCTGCTCATGACCTGTCCCCTGCCACACAGCATCGTAGTTTGGCTTTTCCAACTGAAACTCAGACTCTGCAGCACACAGGCCAGCTCTTCTCAAAGGGAGTAATTAGCTTGTTTTTAGGGACAAGAGGAATCAGGAGGCGCAGCCCCCAACCCTGCTCCTAGCTCCACTACCGGCAGCCTGAAGAGTCTCTTCGGCAGCCAGAAGATACCTGAGTTTTAGCACAGGTAAGAGAAGGGGAAGTCATGTTATTGGCCAGTCCTGGCAAGTCTAAGGAGAAAGGTCTGGAGGAGTTTAGTTTGAGCAGGTCTCTTTGGCTGGGCAACTACCTAGCCCAGACAGTGCAGGCCAGCCTGCCGCCTTCCGTAACTGGCACAGGCCAGCCGCCTTCTAGGAGATCTCAGCCCTGTAAAGCAAAAAAGGGGTAAATCGTGCATTTAATGGAGGCTTTAGAAAGAATTTCAAAATTCAGGTTCAAGCATTCTGCTGTGCACTTACAGGGCGCCCCAGTGTACATGATGGAGAAGAGGTTGATTCCCACAGTGCAAGCATAGAAGACAGGCAAAGCTCGCAGGCCATTGGGAACAGGATCTGCCTGGAAAACACAAATCAGTGCTGTAGAGAGGCAGACTGGGGGTTGTGCAGCAGCCAAGGAGCAGCTTAGCAACAGATCCTTTCCAGAAGGGGTTTGTGCCCTCAGTCACCTACAGATGGCAGCTCCCAACAGCCTTTAGAGAACAACCCACTGTCAAATGCCCCCCCGGCTGGGAGGGCAGGAGGTAGCACAATACCTGGGTCCCACAAGGCTCCCCAGAGAGCCAAGGCAGGCCGAGCCAAGGGTTCCAGCACTCCCAAGCCTGGAACAACTCATCTCTACCTAGCTTCTGAACCCTTTCCTTGGCTCCCCAAACTGCCACATCCACATACATTTTTCTTTCAACTCCCCAGGAACTTTCAAAGCTTTTGCCTCTTTCCAGCTGACTTGGACAAAATAAAAAGTCCATTACTCACAAAGGAGCTTATTTGACCACATACCTGGCAGCAAGGCCCTCACCCCAGCAGCAGGAGCATTTAATCCCCACTGCTGCCCTGAAATTGGGATTTGGCATCAGGACAAGCACACCAAGCCTTCCTGAATGCCAAACAGCACAGAGCAACTGGACTGTTCAGCACCAGAATGGAGCGTGACAGGGCCAGCCCCACTTTGGGAGGCTGGTTACACAAGGTTACTGTGACAGTGGTGATGTTGAGCTGTTTTAAAGGGCTGCCAGTGATAAGATCTTAACATCTCTTGAATCGTTAGAGGTAAGACCTAAAGGAATTTAACCTCAGATATGCAGGGGAAAATGCTGGAGTTTCTCTGCATAGCTGGGGTCCCAGGTGGAAAGAATGTGGTTTCCCCAGCCCCAGGAACAATTCTGTCCCTCCCAGCTGAGGAAAGCCATGGCTGTGGATCACCACCCTCACCTGCAGCCTACCCCAAGGAAAAAAAATCCTTACACCAGGCTTTTGGAAACGCCCAGCTGACAGCTCTGGTCTTATCAATTCTGGGCTACTTCACTACTGGGAAACAGGGCTGTTCCTGCTGAAGCCAGGCAAGACAAATCCCATGCTTCAGAGGGGAGGTGATGCCCCAAAACCTTCCAGGTCCTCTCTGTGGAGTGGCCACAGCCCCCATTTTCTCACCTCTTCAGCTCCCAAAGGGAGATTCATCCCTGGTGACCATAAGCCAACCAACAAGTCCATTGAGAACGGCCAAGAGCCCCGAAGTGACAGAAAACAGGGCAGATAGCCCTTACCTTACAGAGGATGAATCTCTGGACAAGGAAGAACAGGATAGCAGACATGATGCCCGAAAGAAGGGGTGAGATGAACCAGGACAACACTAGAAAGTGGGAGGCACAATCAGCATCCTGCTGCTGGAAAAGGAAACCCAGGGACACATGGGGGCCATGGCTGGGGTGGTCCCACCAGCTGGACTTACCAATCTTCAGCAACTCAGACCACTTGACACCTTCTTGCCCTTGGGCCACCAGTGAGAAGCCAATGGTTGCTCCAACGATGCAGTGGGTACCAGAGATGGGGAGCTTCAAGAATGAAGCCATCAGCTGCCACACAGCTGATCCTGAAGAAGAAGCAGCCTACTAAGAAAGCCATCACCAGGGCACCCTGGGGCATACTGCCCCTACATTGTGACCTCCCTGCTCCTTACCAGACATGGCGCAGATCGAACCTGCCATCAGCAGCTCCTGTGTGGAGTTGTACATCTCTACATCAATCAGGCCCTTCCGGATGGTCTCGCTGACCTTGGCTCCCAGCAGGACAGAGCCCACCGTCTCAAAGATGCTGGCCAGGATGCAGGCCTGCCGCAGGGTCACCACCCCCGAGCCCACAGCCGTGCCGAAGGAGTTAGCCACATCGTTTGCACCAACAGAGAAGGCCAGGACGAAGGCAATGATGAAGCCCAGGACCAGCATCCAGAGGAAGTCAGCCATGGGGGCGGTGGGCACCGCGGGGGTCGGTTCCATGGCGGGGGCGGGGCGATAGGTTAATAAATTAGGTATAAAATTAAATAGAGGGATCGCTATAGGGCTCGGGGGGGCTGCGACGTCCTACAGGCCCGTCGGTGGCAGGGGCTGGGGGCTGGATGCCGCGCCATAGTCTGCGCCGCTCTTCATCCTGCGGAAAAGACAGAGCTTAGCGGGGTGAGCACCGGACACCGGCCCTTCCCGCCGCCGGTAACGGCCGCTCCCGCGCACACCACCGCCCCCTCCCGCCGCCATGTGTATGTGTGTCCGCCCCTGCCCCTCATCTCCGCTCACCGGCCGGGCCGCGCTAACCGGGAAGCCCCAGCTGCGGTCCCGCTTCGCTACCGCTCCGGCCCCGTTCCGCCACTCCACTCGCGACCAGCCCCCGCCAACCCCGTCCACCCCCGCGGCCACAGCGCCCGGCGCGCTTTAACACCGCCCTCCGCCCCCACGTGACCGCAGCCCCGCCCCTCCAGCCGGGGACCCGGCTCCGCCCTCGCTGATCATTGGTCCGCTCGCGGGCGGAAGGGGCGGGGCCGCGCCGTCATTGGACAGCGCCGAGCACAGAGCCCGGGCCCGACCCGCCCCTCCGCGCGGGCACCGCGCCTGAGAACCACGTGCGCGCTCGGCGTCCCCCGGGTGGAGGGACGGTGGCACCGGCACCGGCATGGGAATGGCCGGGCCCGGCACCGGCATGGGAATGGCCGGGCCCGGCACCGGCACCGGCACGAACCCGGCCCGACACAGCCCAGCCCAGCCCGATAGTGGGCTGACTCGACTCTGGCACGGCCCAGCACTTGTGTGGCACATCCTGACGTGAATGTGTGCTCTGCCCTGGCATCGTCTGGCACAGCCCAGCACGTGTGAGGGCCTATACTGGGCTCCAGCACAGCCCGACACAGTTTGGCATGGGTGTGGGTCCGTGTGGGTCTGGCCCATGTGTGGCACGGCTCTGCTCAGCTCCAGCATGACCAGCCTGTGCCAGGCACAGCAACAGTGCTGCACCAGCCCAGGCAGGCACTGAGCTGCTGATCACTGGGCTGGTACTCCAGTGTGGCTCAGTCCCACTCCAGCTCTGAACTGACATCACACAGGGGCCTTGTGCCTGCACTGGTTGAGACCAGCACCCAGCAACAGCATGAGCCCAGGGTATGTACTGGCCTCAGCAAAGGCCACACGTGGGGACTGAAACCAGTACCCAGCAGGACCAACCATGGCACCCGCATCCACAGCTGAGTGGTGGCAGCTTAGGGGATCCTGCAAGATCCCAGGAGGTTCCCAGGAGGTCCTGCTGGGTCCCCCCCAGCACCTCCAGCCTGAGTGACACAGGTGGGGGTTAACCCCTGCGCTCAGCTAGTGCGCAGCTCTCTGTGAATATGTGTGCACACACAGCCCCCATATGCACATTGCACATGCTGGGGGCACACGTGTGCCCCGAGCAGGGTGAGCGCCAGCACCCATTCCTATCTTGGGGTGATCATTGCCCAGCAGGAACCATGGCTCAGTGGGCAGAAGCCACAGGCAGCCCCAGGGCAACGGGTCAGCCAGCACGGGAAGCTGGGGTGGCTGGCCAGGGATTGTGCTGCCGCACGGGTCAGCGGCTGGGGGCTGGCCACAGCTGGGCCATCACAGGCCATCGCGTCATGGGGACACTAGTGACAAGGGGTTGCAGATGGCACCTGGTGTGGGAGGGAAGTGGCCAGGGTGCCCCAGCCCTGCTGCATCGCTGCCCCTGCGTCATCCGGCCAGAGTCCGTCCTGTGTCCCCATGGGCCCTGTGTCCCAGGCCACGTGCAGCACTGGGTGCACAGAGCCACAGCACAGCCCAGGCTGGGCCTGGGGGGTAAGGAGGGATGTGTACCTGGAGCCTGGGGACCCGTTGCCACTCTCAGCTCGCCAAAGCAGTAGCAGGGGATGACCACACACCTTTACCCTGTCCCCACTCCACATTTCTGTCACCACTGGGTGTCCCCATCTGCCCTAGATGTGTGAACTGGGCAGGAAACTGAGGCAGGAGTCCCTGGATGAAGCTGGGAGGATCCATGCCCTGGGCCCCCAGGTCCCATAACCCTGTACCCCCAAAGCTGAGAAGGGATCCAGATGAGTCTACACCCCTGCAGGGGTAGAGGCAGGTCTGGGGAGCAGTACTGGGCATACAGGATTCAGCAACAGGTACATGGGGTACAGCACTGAGTATGCGGGATGCAGCACCACACATAGTGGTGTTGGAGGAGATGTCAGCATGCACAGAGACACGGAAGGGACTCTGAGCATCCCAAGAGGAAAAGGAGGAGACATGAGTGATCCAGACTGGTGAATAAAAGAGATCTGAGCATGAGCAAAGGAGAAATGGAGGGTCAGAGTGGACACAGTGGGCAGAGGAAAGAGGTGGCAGGGGTGTGGCCCAATGTGGAAGGGTGTAGCACTGAGCAAAAGGGGGTACAGAGCCTTGCACATGGGGAACAGCATTGATCACACAGGTGCAGCACTGAAGAGATGGGGTGCAGGGCCAAGGATGTGCTGGGAAGGAGCAGGAGGGGTGGCCCTTCGAGATGCCCCCAGGGCAATACATTGCAGGTTCCCATCACTGGGAGGGGATCCTTAGACCTTTATCAGCTTCACTCCTACAGTGAGTCCCACTCCTGAGCAGTGGGTCTGTGACACTGGAGGCACTTAAAGCAGTGAGGCAGCACTCTGGCAGCTGTTGGGAACGCCCTGGGAAACACTCCAGCCTGTGGCCATCTCACATGCAGACCCAGAGGCTACATCCCCCCACCCCAGTAACACCAGTAAGTCTGTAACTCCTGCATTGGGAGCCTTTGATGGATGCTGAGCCTGCTCCGCAATCCACCTGCTTGGCATCGGCACTGCCAGTCCCGGTGCTGGCTTTGACCTGCAGGTCCCTGCATGTGCCCTGGTGTTCAACAGCATCACTGGGCATCCCAACACTCGCTGGCACACTGTGGACCTCTTAAGTGTCACCAGCAGTCTCCAGAAACCCCCAGCACCTGCCTACCCTGGCTCCCCTCCTGATTGATCCTCTTATTTCATGCTGTCCTACTCTGTTGTTAATTGGTAATAAATTAAAACTAATTTTCCCGAGTCAAGTGTTTTGCCCATGACTTAGCTGTTGAATGATCTCCCTTTCCTTACCTCACCCCAAAAGTTGTTCCACTGCTCACAACCCTGCCACATGTGCCTACATCGCCCCTCCCTGCACACCCAAAGCACACCACTTCCCCTCCAGCGCTGCTGTGGCCCCCCAGCCAGCTCGCATCTCCCCTCTTTCCCCGGTGCCTATTCACACCTCTTTCCTCTGCCCACTGTGTCCACTCTGACCCTCCATTTCTCCTTTGCTCACGCTCAGATCTCTTTTATTCACCAGTCTGGATCACTCATGTCTCCTCCTTTTCCTCTTGGGATGCTCAGAGTCCCTTCCGTGTCTCTGTGCATGCTGACATCTCCTCCACAGACCCCTACCTGAGCCAAGGGATCTCTGCTTGCCCCTGTGCCAGTCCTTTCCCCTCCCAGGATGATGGCTCTGGTCACCTTCCCACAATCCTCTTCTGCTGCCCTGCAGTGCTAGAGAGGCATGAGATGAATAGAATCACAGGATCGTTTGGGTTGGAAAAGCCCTCTGAGACCACAGAGTCCAGCCATTCCCCAGCACTGCCAAGATCACCACTAACCCACGTCCCCAGGTGCCACATCCACACAGCTGTTAAATCCCTCCAGGGATGGGGACTCCAGCAAACGATGTTCTCAGATCAGAGCCTTCCCCACAAGCCCAATGGACACCCTAAGGTGTCTATGTGCACAAAGGGGAGGATAAGATGTCCTGCCACCTTCTGCAAGTCCCATTACTGGCAGAGGAATCATGTCTTGAAGGGATGGGCTCTCCAGGGTGGAAGGGCCAGATGCCAGATGCCACATTCCTCCTCCTCCACCTTCCCTGGCAGCTCTGTGTGTCTTTCCAGCCTTGCCAGAACTTCTCACGCTTGTGGTGGCAAGAAGCTACGATGGTGGTGAAGGATTACCTCTGGGCCCTGGCTGAGCCCCAGCCTCTGCCCAGGGACCTCCACAGCCCTGCATGGCATCACCCAGGTATCTCTTTGGCACTGCCAAAGCAGGGATGGCTGGGTGCACAAGGATAAGGAGGGCAGGTCAGGGATGTCACAACATGTTGCTGTCCTATAGCATAGCAACATACCCCTTGCTTGTCACTCACAGAAGTTAAAAATCCAGTAACAGGCTAGCGTGGTTTGAAATACCCTCCAGCTGTTTTGTTATTTGTTAGTTTTGTATTGTTCCTCCCCTGAGGAGGTTCATTATTGGTTTACTATCATGTACCTTCTTTCATGATTGGTTCATTCTGTTATCTCTACCTGATGATGTAACACTTTAAAACTCTCTGCGAGAGAACAAACGGGGTCTCTCTGCTTTAGCTCCCCTTCAAGCTAACTGGCCCCTGCCCTCTCGAGGGCAGGAGAAAATAAACTTGGAATGCAGCTGACAGAGTTTCCACTCTTTTCTCCGTACCTTCCGCTGCTGGCTACAGCATGCCTACATGCTGTGAGGAGGCGTTGGGCTGCACTGGTAAACTGAGGCACGCAAACCTCAGTTACCATCTTCCAGTCGCTAGCTCACGCGGGCTCGGACCCCGTTAAACTGCAGACCAGGCTGGGAACAGCCTGGCAGGCAGAGATTTTAACAACAACAAGCAATGCCAATTGAAGGGCTCTGGAGCCCTCTAATACCACTGCCACCATCCACTGGCAAGAGTTTAGAAACTTGGCAGGAAACAAACCCCCTTGTGTTCCAGCTGGTCCTGAGAGATCAGAAGGCTAAATTTCAGAGTATCGCCAACTGGGCACTGTAAGTGTGGTCATGTTCTGTGAGAACTTAATTGATCCAGATTCATGAATAGTTTGGTTTATTGGAGCAACAGGAAAGCAGGTTCAGAATAAATGTATGAACTACAGAGTGTTAATATGTCATGACAGAAGGTATAGAACAGAAAAAATATAATATATTCCTGGGTCTATGTGTTGCTGGAGGCTGGGAAGCACTCAGTGCCTGTTCTGGACAGCAGCCAGACACAGGGGCCCTGTGGCAGAGCTCCACAGGGGATGCCTGCACAGGCAGCCCACCTTTTCCTGGTGCCCCAGTAAGCTGGGATGGAAAAAGCCCTGTCAAGGTCTGCCCCAGCTCACTCTCCCAGCTCCTTTCCTCGCCATGCATTTCTCCAGGAGATGGTGCCCAAGCATACGAAGAAATCTCACTGGATGCCTCCCCTGCATAGGAGACCCCTTCCACTCACTGCATGCTGGTGAATCACTGGCAAAGGTATGAGTGAAAACAAACTTGAATCACATTGTGGATAAGGTTGAAAGGGACAACGGTGGGGTCATCTGGTCCCACCTCCCTCCTCAAGCAGGGTCATCCAGAGCACATTGTACAGAATTGTGTCCAGACAGTTCTGGAATATCACAAGTAGGGGAGACTCCAAAACCTGGACAATCTGTTGCAGTGCATGGTCACCTGCACAGAAAAGTTCTTCCTCATGTTCAGGTGGAATTGATATGAATTTGCAAAAACACAACAAATTGTGATGTCCGGGGTCACTGTATTGCTTACAGCATAGATAATACATATAGCGAAAATCAAATTAGAATAAATTAGAATCAGTGGCAAGTTAGATTCAGTGGCGTCGTGGGGCCCCCCGCACCCCCTCAGAATCCAGGGGACCCCCAGGCCCTGCAGTGGCACCCATGGGAATTTGCTGCCAGTACAACACAGTAGATTGTGCTGCTGATCTTTATTTATACTCCTGCAAATATTCTGCTGGCTTCTGTCCGGCTGTCCGGGCGCTCCGAACTGGCTTTGGAAGCTGCGAGGCGTCTGCGGAGAGGAAGTTGCTGAGGCCCAGCTGGGGCGTGGGGTGGGTGTGAGGGTGAGGAGCAGCACTGGGCGCCCCGTGGGCTCTGGGTACCCAGCTGCCCAGGGGAGCTGTGGGCACAGAGAGCTGTGGGCAGAGCACGGCGCGCCAGCTCACAGCTCCAATCTCCACAGTGACTTGCTGGGCACCCAGAGCACCAGAGCTCAAAATGCCTCATGCCACTCAATACCGGTTTGGCAGCTCCCCTCCGTCCCACCAACTCACTTTCTCCTCTTCCTCCACACATGGAGCACACAACACAGCACCATTCCCAGCAGCATCGAGCCAAGGACCGCCACAATGCCTTCTATGCAGTACTTCTGGAAATTATCCGCATCAACAGCATTTGGGTCTGCCCTGCCCACTACGATGTTTGGCTTTGCCCCGTCATCCACATCATCATCCTCATCGTCATCCTCATCGTCTGGGTCTGCTCCACCATTCCCAGCGCTGGTGGATCTCCTGCTGACAGCGCTGTTGACGCTCAGGCTCTTCACACCTGGAGGAACAATTCTGCACATCAGCCCTCACCGGAGGGCTGACATTGCCAACAAAAGTTCTTTCCCACTTCATTAGCATCTCTGAATAAGGGGATATCCTGTGGTGGCAACATTTCCATGGCTTCAACAGAATCCAAGGCAACTCCCAAAAGTCTTGCAAGTCCATGCTCTCCGGACTCTCTCTCTCCTCTCAGCTTTGCTTACACTTTGGAGTGGCCACAATCCTGTTCTTCCAATGTCTGCCTTTCCTCCCTGTTCCAGGGGATCCTTCACATGTGCCCACAATTTCTCTTGTGTTCTGGCCAGGGGTGATCTGACTGGGGCAAATGCAGTCCCTGGGACTCAGCTGGAGACACAACTGGCAGTAGAGATTCTGGACCACCCTTGCAGCTCACCAGTACCCGCAGGGCGTGACATGGAGGGTCCCTGCAGTGAGGGACTGAGGTGTGGACAGGGGGGGCTGCGGTGTGCCCCTACATGCACCTGAAACCTCCGCTGCCCCATTGTGCTGGTTAGGAGTGACCTGTACCCACCTGCTAGTATAACCTTCAGCTCCCTCAGGATTTCATGTAGCACTTTGGATGTCTCCAGGGAAGATTGTCTCCTTCCATCTTGATACTCTGGACCTTAATGGAAAGAATAAAGTTGCATTTTCCCCCCAGCAAACCCTGGAAGCAGTGCCTGACCAGTGACTCCTGCAGTGCCAGGGGAGTTCCAGTGCAGGGTCCAGCTGAGAAGCTGGGAAAGCCCTCCCTGTGCCCAAAGCTGCAACCAGACCCCCCCCACCAAGGAGCTCCCTTCATACCCTGGAGCACCATCTGTCCTGACGGAACAACAGAACAGGGGAGGGGATCAAGGAAGAAAGCAGCACACCCAGGCTTTGCTCCGTGTTCCTGGGGATTCTCCACATTTGCCCACAATTTCTCTTGTGCTTGCCCATCTTCCCTTACGAGGCTTGGCAGGTGCTGCCCTGGATGGAGACTCTGATGCTGAAGGATATTGCTGTCCCCCTGGGCAGGACTCAGGGGGCTGGACAGAGAGCATGGGGGGAGCACAGCTGTCTGACCAATCGCCCCTTGGAGTGAGACGGACAAAACCCATCCCTGTGTCAAGGAGAGCCACCCCCAGCTCTCCCTCCCCAGCCCAGCACCTACACCCCAAGGGGATGCAGTCAGGCCCTCTAGGGAGATACCTGAACTTCCCTCTCCCTTGTTGCCTTTTCTGCAGTATGGGCAGCATTTGCCTGCCCCCAGTTTCCAGGACTTGTCTCCCACTTACAACCTGTGGCAGGGCTGCCTAGTGCCTGGATAATTTTGAAAGCATTCCTATATCCTGGCATGGGGGCCTTCCCCAGGGTTGGCCAGCACTGTCAAGGATCAGAGAAAAGTAAAGCCTCAGCATGGCTCAGGCACAGAGGTTGCAGGAGGACAATGTAGGGTCCTCTTAAGCCATGCCGGATCTGAGAGTGCACCCTTTTGGACCCCAGTTCCGAGGAGGGATCACCCTCTGTTGTGCTAGGGCCTCCACGGTTGCACAGCAAGGTCTGGGATGCAGGTGCTGGGGGAGGGACATTAGCTCCAGAGTCACATTTCCCATCATTCGCTGAGGGGTGTCCAGGTGGCCTCATTCCCAAAAGAGCAAAGTTCTGAAATCCCTGAGAATGGAGTGTGGGAGGTGGTGAGCATCTCGCTGCACCCACAGAGCATCCGAGTGTGTGTCCCTGGCACAGCAACAGCAACAGCCTGCACCCCAGAGGTGACAGTCACCCCAGAGCCACTCCTGGTTGCTGGCAGAGCACTGGCTCTGCACTGACAGTTTGGCTGCTGCTGCAAGGAGCAGCAGCAGCACCGGGGCAGAGCCTGCAGACACCTGAGGATCTCGGCAGATACCGCTGAATGGCCAAATTACCTGACACACTTGTTGTGTGAAAGGCCCTGGTGTTTTCCTCAAGGACTGGCACTGCCTGACGGCCTTCCTGAGGTGCTTCCTCCTGAGGCGCAGCCTCACGCTCTGGCGCTTTAGAGAGAAAGCGTGTCAGCTGAATTCCAAGTTGCTGTTGCTCATCAGGATCTGTTAGAGCTGGATGCTGGCCCTGGCCTGCCCACCTACCCACTGCCTGTGCTCGCCATGGAGCAGCCCCAACATCCTGGGCTGGCAGGGCCACCAGGAGGAGGATGAGAGTCAGGGCCCACCGTGCCTGTACCATGATGCAGCTGCTGCTGCTCCTGCCACTGCTGCTGAAGCCCGTGACACCCAACCTACACTGCACACCAGGGTGTGGCTTTGTGACCTCACAGGGGGCTTCTACCAGCAACATTCTGCCATCTCCACGGTGTACCCAAATATTCCCCGGCTGCTGGTGACAGGTCAAGCAGGGCCACCAGGTTCAGCCCTTCCCCAGCATACACAGGGTTCTCTGCAGAGCTGCTCTAGAAAACTCTGCAGAGACTACCTGGGACTTAACCTGTCTCCAGAGCAAATCCCAGTGCTCCCGGAAGTGCCTGAGGGTGTCAGGCAGCTGCTGGTATGGACCTGCCCTAAACATCGACCAAACACTTCCTGGAGTTCCCTTGGAGGAGTCAGAAGCTGGCACCTGGAAATTATCTGAAACCCTTCATGCTCCACATCGGTCATCAAAGAGCACTGTCAGCTGGCAATTAAGCACCATGAAGCTGTTCACGTACTTTGCCCCTGACAGGATAAGGAGCATACTCAGGAAAGCAAAGAAAATAGAACTTGTGGGCTGAGACAAAACCAGTTTAATAATTGAAATACAGTAAAATAATAATAATAACAATAATAGTAATTAAAAGGAGATGGTGAGAGGGAAAGAACACACAAGAAAACAAGTGATGCACATTACACCTGCTAACCAATGCCAAACCAGTCCCCAAACCCCTATCAGCCCTTTGTTCTGGGTAACTCCCCCATACTGGGCATGATGACTGGGCACAGAGTTCAGGCACTGTCCCAGCCATTCTCCCTCCCGGATTTTAGTGCACCTCCTCCCTGGCAGAACAGGAGATACAGAAAAGTCCTTGGCTCAGGCAAGCAGCTCCTCAGGGCCACCTCTCCTCTCTCCTACCTGATTTGCTGCCCATCCCACTGGCCCAGCAGCACTCACTGCAGGACTGCCCTGGCCCACATGCCTGGCACAGAGCTGGTGGATGTCCACAATGAGGGCCAGCTCAGCGGGTGCCCCTGAGGTTCTCCCCAGCCCAGCATGGCTCCCACTTGCCCAGGTCTGGGGGGGGGGGGGCACCATGCAGCTGTTTCTTTGCCCTCCAGAGCTTCTGTCTCCAGTGGACCAGCACCAACCCACCTTCACTGGCCATCTCCATGCTGGGCCACAGTGCCACTGCCCTGAGACAGTTACTATAGACATTAAAATGTTCATAAACAGGTTATATGTCTGACTGTTTGAAAAGAAGCACCTAGACTCTGGGAACTACCAACTCCTTAGCCTCAGCTCTATGACCAGGAAGATTATGGAACAGATCACCCTGGGAGCTCTGCTGAGGCCCATGGAGGGCAGGAGGTGATTCAGGACAGCCAGTATAGCTTCACCAAGCACAAGTCCTGCCTGACCAACCTTCTGCGATGGAGCAACTCTACCCGGGGACAAAGGGTGGACTACGGGTGGCACCTCTCTGGGCTGTTGACATGGCACCCCCAACACCCTTCTCTCCCCTGAAGAGGTGGATTTGCAGGGGATGTTGGTTGCTTGTCTGGTGTTGATTGGATGGTCGCAGTCTTGATCAAGTCGATCAGGGGGAGCAGCTGATGGAATAATTCTTGGTTTCGGTAGTTTTGATACGGTCTGTCCCAGGACCTTTCTGGACCAAACGTCCCGCACACGGCTGGATAAACCCATCCTCCGTCAGGTGAGGAACGGGCCGAGGAGTCACAGTGGGCGGGGTGACGCCAGGCCAGAGACCGGGGGGGCAGGAGCGAGGGAACGGCTCGGGGAGCTCCCCCAGCCCTGAACGCAGGCGCTGCCGCCGGGAGCAGCGCTGGTACCACACAAACACTCCCACGCGCCATGACGGACCCGGGTCGCGTTACTTCCGCTCCCGCTCGCCATGACGGACCCGGGTTACATCACTTCCGTTCCCACCGCCCGGTCCTGGCCCTGCCCCGAGCGGCGGCGGCGGGGCCTGGGCGCCACCTGGAGGCTCGGAGCGGGTCCTGCAGCCCCGCCCCCGCCCGCCCCGTGGGGGCAGAGCCGGGAATGGCGAGGGGAGGGGGAGGCCGGGGACATGGGGGACATGGGAGGTATGGGGAGGGAGACACTGGGGACATGGGGGCGGGGGTCTGGGCGTCCTCTGGTGCTGGGAGGCGACAGGAGGTCCCAGCGGTGCCACCGGGGGACCGGGAATGCCTTGGAACCCCCAGCGGGGCGGGAGGGGCCTCCGGGGAGGCCGGAATACATATACGCGGGGCGGGTTCCGGGCGGACCGGAAGCGCGGCCGAACCCGTTGCCGTGACAGCGGGCCCGGGGCCGCCATGGAGGCCGCGCTCACCGACATGTACGACCAGGCGCTGCTGGGCATCCTGCAGCATGTCGGCAACGTGGAGGAGTTCCTACGCATCCTCTTCGGCTTCCTCTACCGCAAGACCGACTTCTATCGGCTCCTCCTGCGGCCCGGGGACCGCCTGGGTTTCCCGCCCGGCGCGGCGCAGGCCATGGCCCTGCAGGTACCGGCGGGGCCCCGCGGGATGGCGCGGCCTGGCTGTGCTGGCGGCCGGCGCTGTCCCTGCCGCGGGGCCGAGCCGAA
>VXAD01010132.1:99265-124831 GCA_013399195.1 Dicrurus megarhynchus
CGTGTCGGGCTGGCGGCGGGGTTAGGTCCGGGCAGGGCGGGGGATCTGGGGCGGGGGTCGAGCAGCACAGCAGCCCCCGGGGCACCGGCGCTGCCTGGAGGAGCGCAGAGGAAGGCAGGAGAGGTCCGTTGAAGCGGGGGGAAGCGTCACCCTCGTAAGAAGATGAGCAGCCCCGGAGGCAGGCGAGGACTGCGAGACCCCGGTGGGAAGAGCCCGGGTACGACATCTGCTCGGAGCTTGGCCCCGGGAGCACCGGGCCAGGGTGGACTCAGGGAGCTGCCGCCAGGAGCCGTGGGAGTAGAGAGCCCAGAGAGAGGAGGCAGGAGGCAGATGACAGCCCGGGAGTCGTGGGGGGAAGTAGGTCTGGGCTCCGCTTAGCGAGAGCTTGTGGACGGCATTGCACTGGTCCCGCTCCTAGACGGGAGGGGGCAAAACGCCTGACCTGCCTGGTTCGGTGTTGGAGCAGCTTTGACTTGGGTCCTCTGGCCTGTTATTAATTTTCATTGGCAAGGAGGAAGCGAGCTCGTAAAACTTAGAGTGAGGCTGGGTTTGGGGTGTTTGTCTGCTCGGACTGGGTGAGTTTTCCTTCCCAGGTGCATCAGGCCCAATGTGACGTGGGTGGGGGGACAGGAGTCCTGCCCCTCCCTGCAGTGCCCCGTGGCACATGGGGGTGCTCATCATCCCACAGGGTAGCCCCTGATGGCCTCTCTGGATTAGGGAGACCCCAGAGGGTGCTCAGGCTGCAGAGGGATGGCATGGAGCTCAAATTGTTGGGCAGAGGGGCAGTGCTGATGGGGTGACTGTTTGGGGCTGGGCACAAGGAAGGAGGTGCAGCATTCCTGCCATGGGAAGGTCTTAGTCAGGGCAGCTTCATGGCTGCAACCAGAGGTACCCAGAGTGTGGGGACAGTGTAGAAGGGGCTCGTTCCTCCTCGTCCTGGCTCGACTGCAGCCCAGGGGACACAGTTCTGAAGTGTTGCTTTGCATGATCCATGCAGGGCTGGCACTCACCTCTCCCACATCCTCCCCTCTGCTCATTGCATGGGGAGGAAGGCCGGGGTAAGTGGCACAAGTTTCTGTCCTGTTGTGGTTGCGCTGGCAGTAGCCCTCCCTGGGCCATGTCCTTTGTCCTGCACGTCCTGGACCCAGAGGAAGACTCAAATCAAGCAGCTGTGCCAGTCCACTGCTGGAAGAACTAAATCCGCTTCCAAAATATTCCTGGGAAGCAAAGGAGGGCTGTGTTTGATGCTTGCACACTTTTCATGTTTGCAGTGCCAAAGCCCTGGCACTCAGGTGGGAGAAGTTGCAGCCCTTTCAAGGAGCAGGTGCAGGGTCTGAGTTGTCATCACCCCTTGCTGCAGACGCAGTTGTGGGCTTCACTTCTGACCTCCAGTCTGGACAGGCATGACCAGAAGCCCCCTGCAGGGTAGGATTACCTCTCCTGGGATCACATCTTCTCCTGCACCTGCCCGTTTGGGCACAGCCAGTGCCAGGTCAGTTGTCCTGCAGCTTCTCCTGGGGCAGCTCATCCTGTTTGCCTGTTGGAGACTTTGTCTGAGTCCAGGCTTGCAAATGGTCCCTGGGTGAGCCCTGGAATATGGGGTAAGGGGAGGCTCCCTTGGAACCCCCTCCCAGCCAAGAGCTGAATCTCACCGCTCTGCTTTTCCCTGGAGTAACCAGCCTTCTTCCCAGGCTGGGATGAGGTTGGCTGCAAGAACACAATCCTAGAAACAATTTCAAAACGCTCCCAGGAGTTTTTGAGGTGTGCTTGACGTGGCCATGGAACTTTTCAAAGAGTCAGCAGGTGTTTGTGTTGGTGACTCAAGCAGCTCGAGGTAGGTGTGTGGTGTGGAGAGAGGAAGGGCAGGAAGGAGTAGGTGCCCCGAGTGTGTGATGCTGCTCCTTTCCTTCTCCCGGCATCCCAGGCAGAGCTGGCAGTGCTGCTCACTCAGTTTGCTCTTTCTCTCCCAGGCATTCCGAGTGTTTGAGCGGATGGCCAGGCAGGATGATGAGAAGAGGCGCCGGGAGCTGGAGGCAAAGCTGAGGAAGAAGGAGGAGGAGGAGGAGGCAGCTGCAGCCGCTGAGAGGGTGAAGCTGTGCCCTGCAGCTCAGGAGATTGAGGTGGAGACAACGGAGCACATCCCAGCACCAGATGCCGGGGGAGCTGCAGGCACAGAGGAATCAGCTGCAGCCCAGGGTGCTGCAGCCCCCAGCCCTGTGTCAGTGGAGCCTTCGGGGGCTGCTGCCCCAGCAGAGCTGCCCACGTAAGGGTCTCTTACTTTCTTCATGCTCCTGGCGGGGGGAGGCAAAACCATGGACAGGGTGTCCACTGTTCCCTGCACAGCCCTTTCTGGGTTTTGACCTTCCTCTGCAGGCACTCAGCCCTTCAGGAGGCTGTGAGGATTTCCCTTGCAGGCTTCCAAGGCTGGAGGTATTGTGTGACTCCCCACAGGAGTTGTTGTCCTGTGAGTGGTTCAGGGTTTCCCACTCTGTTCTGAGCAGAGAAGGTGGCATATCCTGTACATGGCCCCACAAAGCTGGGCTGGGCCATGTGGCTCCTCCACAAACTGCCTATGGTGAGCACTGTCCCTTTTCTGGCACTTGCTAAGGCTCACATGGAAGTCCTGGCACCAGCCTGCAAACTTTTTGTTAGTGCTGGACTCCCTGGTGTGCTGGGAGACATTCCAGCAGCTGTCTGGGAGTGTGCATGGATACCTGCAATACCTGCAAGTTGGTACTGGCAGGCCTGGCCGCGTGACAGGCAGCTGCAGCAGCAAATGGGTTTGGAGCCCTCTAGAGGTGTCTGGCCCAGCCCTTGTCTCAGAGCAGGGCCAGCTTTGAAGATCAAGCAAGTGCTGCAGAGTTTTTTCTTTAGCCAGGTTTGGTGGCTTTCCAGCAGTGCCAAGCAGCCTCCATGTCCGTGTGTCAAAGTCCTTCCATGGCTTCTGGGATGCTTCCAGCCTGACTCTGTCCACTGAGCAGCAAGACATGAGCTCCAGAGGGCCAGCGTGGCCTCTCTGAACTGTGTACCTGAGTGCAGGTCCTGTACCAGGGTTCACTCGTCCTTCCCTGGGCATCACCTTGACCCTGGGCCGAGGCAGAGCTGCCCGATCCTTCCTCAGGGCCTCATGGCCCATTGAGGTTCAAGCTCCTGTGTTTCTTTGCTGACCAAGTTGGGGGAGTGATGCTGTGAGCTGGCTGTGCAGACTCCATCTCCTCCTCCCCTCCCTGATGTGTTCTGCAATCAGACCGCATGTGATGGCTGCGCCGCCCCTTCTCTGATCACCACGACTGTCCTGGCCATATGTGGGGCTTTGCCGTGGCCCGTCCCTGCTGTCCCACTGGTTCTTGGTGAGGAGGGAAGCTTGGGCTGGTGAACCCTGTCCTCCCAGCCAGTTTTGGACATGTCATGGGGAAGAGCAAGCTGCCAGAAGGAAGTGGACCACTGGAAGAACCCCAAATCCTGGAAGGACTGAGATGGCCGATGTCCCTGAGGGAGAGAATTCAGAGTTCAGACTTAGCAGCTGTCGGCCTTTGGCATATGGAAGGGACAGTCTGAGGACCAAAATCTTGGGAACAGTGGAATGATACATGGCAGGAGTTTTGGTTCTTACCCCTGGGGATGGTTGGGCACGTGAACAGGCTACTTGGTCACGGCTTCAAGGCTGCCAGAGCTCAAGGAGCATTTGGACAATGCTCTCAGGAAAATGGTGAGATTGTTGAGGTTGTCCTGTGCAAGGCCAAGAGCTGGATTCAGTAATCCTCGTGAGTGCCTTCCAGCTCAGGATATTCCATGATTCCATTATTCTAGGACAATGTTGGAGTCAGGTTCTGCAGCCTCGGCTGGAGGCCATGATGGGGAAGGGCCTGCGTGTGGCCACCATTGGGGAAGGAGGAAAGGGGACTGGCAAGGTGCCTGGTGAATCACATGGTCCAATGGGAGGAGGAGAAAGGACTTAGGTGTAACTGATGTGCATCCCACAGGATACAGATAAGCCAGAAGCCAAAAATGAAATCACCTGCAATGCCTGTGCTGGAGCTCTCCTGGTAAAGGAGGATTGTCCCTGGGGCTGCCAGTCTGACACCGATCCTGGGCAAAATTAGCAAGTCAGAAAAAGCCCTGCCAAAGTGCACAGCAGTGGCCTGGGTTTGTCCAGCTCAGCTCTCTCCCAGTGGAGAAGAAAGGGAGAGGCTAGAGGCTCAGTGAAGCCATGAGCAGAGGGAGCTGGGCTGGGCTGAGTGCCAGCTGCTTGGCCCTGTGCAGGCCACGTTTGCTGAGTTTGCTGTGGTTTGCCCCGTGAAATTTCACCTCAGGACTTTTGTTGTGGGGCAGCAGCTGGTGTGAGGAGAGTTCAGCTGCCTGAAAACAAATGTCAGGGCTGCAGGAAGGAAACTGGAGGGATACGGAAGAAAGGTGAGGGCTCACGTGAAGCAGGATGGGTCTAACAGTGAGTGCGTTGGAGCCAACAGGGATGGTTTCTGCTGTGTGTGGTGAGAGCCTGGTTGAAACTCACCCTCTGAGTGTGTCCTGGCACCGCTGGAGAGTGGTCCCTGTCAGACCTCAGACCCTCAGGTGCTGTTTTGCAGCCTGCAGCAGTGGCATTGAACACCAAGCCCTGCGTGGCAGCTCTCCCCTGGGTGTTGCCGTGAGAAGAAGGTGCCTTCAGCTGAATACAGCTGCCGCTGCAACCTCTGCCCTCCCTGATGGGCTCTTCTCCCTCTTACTGCTCCCACCACCCCAAACTCACTGGTGGGGTGGAACACCTGCAGCCCCCTTGGCGCCTGCCCAGTTTAAACACGTGGTGGGTGAGACCAGGTGCAGGCGGCCCCATCCCAGTCCCAGGAGTCTCTAGTGGTTTTCAGGCCAGGAGAATGGGGTGCCTGCAGGCCTGAAGTAGGGCAGAGCAGCCCATGGGTTTGTCACGGGGCTGTAGTTGGTTTCGATGCCTCTGGGGGGCACTGGAGCCCCCTGAAAGGCAGTGGGGGCCGGGCGGGCACCCCCCGACAGACTATTAATAATTTAACCTACTGCTTAATTCTCTACAGCCCCTTCCTTCTGAGCAAAACCCAGAGCTACCAGCCTGGGTACGAGGGGCGCATGAGTAATGCACAACTCTGGCAGCAGGAATGCAGAAAAGAGCTTAAACAAAAATATTTTCCATCTCCCTTCCTTACCCCCGCCCCTCCAGCCGCTGGTGAAGAAAACCGCTGCCACCAAAATCTATATAAAAACTTGCTCATTCTGTCAACCTGACAGCTCTGGAAATGTAGGGCAGGTACCATCCCAGATCTGCCAGCTCCCATCAGAGCCTTGCGCTGCGCCCGGATGCTGGGGTGCTGGTTGGGAACATCTTGGGAAGCACAGTGAGATGGTAGCAGCTTTTTCAGAGTCGATCCAGATGAATCAAGCCAGTTTTGCAGGTGTGGAGGTTTTCAGGGCTCAGTTTGGGGCTCGGCCTGGTCTCCCCAAGTCCCTCACCTTCCCCACTTGTGAAGGGCAGGTGAATTGATTCCTCTTTGCTGTCCTGTAAGTACACCGAGGACGGAGGTGTCTTTGGGGTGACGCTCATGCCAGGAGCTGTGCCGAGGGGGACAGAGGTCTCTCTGCCACAGAAGAAGCCAGGCTCCTCTTGCAGCTGCCCCAGGTGTTGCAGCTGTCCTTCCCCAGCTGTCGCAGCTCTCTTGCTGTCCCTGCCTTGTCAGGAGGGTAACAGGGCACAGCCCTCCTCACACCTCACCATAGGGCTGTTCCTCCTGGCATTGCAGCTGCACAGTCCCAGCTCTGGCTCTTCCCCCATCTGCTCCCAGAAGCCATCCTTGCCTGAGCTCAGCTCCTAATTTTGAACACCTCTGCTGCCCAGCACCCTCCCCTTCCCCCAGCTTGGATTCCATCCTGCATATATTTGCCACACAGCATTTAAAATAGAGCCTGGCAGCCCACGTGTGGCACTGCGCAGCCCGGCCTGTGCTTGTGCTTTATGACTTTGGTTCCTGGCTTCCCTCGGCTCCTTGCTTTCTCCCAGTATGAACTGGGGAGGAAGCTCTCATCCCTCTGTCCTGTGAGTCCCTTCCCTTACTCCATGTATGGGCAAGAGGTAGTGACAGGAGGCTGGGAAGGGCAGTCCTGGAAGCCTGTGTATGATGGTGAGGTCTCTGAGAGGAGGATCTTTGGGTGTGGACAGTACAGCCAGGGCTGGAAACAGGGCCAGTGGGACATGGAACACTGTGCCAGGTGGGCCCAGGAGGATATGCAGTGCCTCATTCCTGAGGGAAGCTTTGGCTGCTGCTGGGTGATCTGGCACAGTAACATGCAGAACAGAACGAAGGTTTCTGTGGCCTCAGCCATTCACCTTCTGCGGCATGGAGAGGGAAGAGACGGCTAGAGGAGTGGGTTGAGGTGAGGAGGGCGCTCTGCATGGCTCCACCACTGCTTTGTGGGGCCTTGAAGGAGACCCTTCAGGTGTTCTGGAGTCTGTGGCTGGGGAAGGGGCTGCACTCACCCTATGCACACAGTGCCATTGTGTCAAGGAAGGGGGCAAACAGGCTGCTGCTGAGCAGAGCCCTGGCCGCCCTGACTGCCCCAGTCACCTGGTCCAGGTGAGCCACACCACCGGGGCCGGTCTCCCTGACATCACTCTGCTATCCCTGGGAGTGGGTGTTGGGGCTCAGCAGTGACCTACAAAAATCCCTGGTGTACTCCCTGGCTTGCTGGCTGGTGAGAAGCAGAGCAGAATTGAGCTGAAATGCATTAATCTGGTGAGCTGACTCCTAACATTCCAGCTCTCTCCTGAGACCCACCACTCCCATTCCCAGGGCTCCAGGCTACCTGTGGTTAACCCTTTGTGAGACTGGGAGTGTCCCTGGGATGACACAGCAGAGCTCTGGGAAATTTCCATGAGGCGCCTGTGTGAATCTAACTCGACTTAGCAACGGCTTGGCTTTGCTGGAAGCCCAGATGGCGTTTTGTTGCGAGGTGCCTGCAGGATGGGCTTCCTGGCATGGCTGCATCCTTCTTGGGGTGTCGGGGATGGGAGTTTCACTGCTGGTCACCCTCTGTGGGGGAGCAGGGCTGTGAAGAGGAGCTGTTGCTGCATGCTGCTGACTTCAAGGCCGGTTTTGTTTGACTCAGAGACTGCATTGTCCCAGGCTTTCTCCTCTCAAGCCTTTTCCATTCAGAAGGGAGGGGAACTGTTAGGTGCTCAGCAGTTTTGTCTGAGACTGTCCAGACCAGAAGCCAGTTAAACTGGTTTCCTTCCCCACTGCCCCTGTGGACTTTCCTGATGAGCTCACCTCAGAGTCCATGCTGTTCTTCCAGCCTGACCCAGAAAGGAGCTGATCTTGATCCACATTTAAGGAGAGTCTGTCCTGGTTCCGATTCCTCTTAGGCACGTGGGGCTGTGCACAGGGAATTCCTCTGGCAGGGCCAAGGCCTGTCATGAGCAGGAGTCAGACAGTGCTCGGAGAACGGTCTGACCTGATACAGCCGAGCTCCATCTGGCCCCGTATCCTGTCTCCATCAGCAGCAGATGCTGGGGGAAGAGGAGAAGAAACAGAATGAGTGTGCAGTGATACTTTCTCTGTGCTTTCACCCTGCTCTGGTACATAGTGGCTCAGCAGCTTTCTGAGCACTTGGTCCTTTGGCTCTTTGGGGGGATTATTTTCCCTTTTCTTTCTGAATCTCAGCCCTCCCATGCCTGGGGGCTCTGCAACAGCATCCTGCAGCAGGTCCCTGCCACACAGCACTGCCATGTGTGGCTGTTTTCTCCGTGCGGGTGAAGAGGCATTGAGTGGGTCCTCAGTCCCCTTCTCTGCTCTCTGTGGGGTTCTTCTACTGTGTCCATTTTCCCCTTTCAGCCTGTCTTTGGGCCGAAGCATGATTTCCATACTTGTTTCTCACTTGAGCATCCTTGTGCTCCTGGTCCTGTACGATTCTCCAGTGTTCTGAGGGCCATCCCCATGCTCATGTGTGGACCCATTGGTGTTCTTGCCTCCTACCCTGTTTCTTTTCTCCTTGGCTGTCTTGCTTTTCCACTGAGGCCATGAAATCCTCTTGCAGCCACATGGTACCTCCTGCAGTAAAGTGATATCACTCCAACAACCCCTTTTCCTCCCTTCCCAGCTCTCCCCAGTGCTGACAACTTTTTCAGGTGGGAGCAAGAGCTTCATGGAAGCTCTGTATTGGTGAGACCTCCTTCTGCTAACATGCCCCAGTGTCCTTGGCTCCTTATGTGTCACCAAGGCTTTTGGCCTTCAGGGTCTGCAGCACTGCACTCACAGTGCTGTTGTGTTTGGTTTCTGGGAGGAATGTGTCCAGGTAATACGGAGGGAAGCAGGGAAATGTAACTTAAGTCATGTTTGCTAAGTGTAATCTTTCTTGCAGTGGAGAGAGGCTGTGGTTCCTGCTGGGATTGCGTGCCTTCTCCCATTGTGGTGGGAGCTCAACTGCTCAGGAAGCATCCTTTCAAAAGCCTGAAACACTCGAGCTGAGGGTGAAATCCCTTAGTCCTTTCTCATGCAGCCCTTGTCACTCCCAAGCCTTTTGCAGATGATGAGGAACTAGTCAGGGTCCAATTTTCCAGTGTTTTCATGGAGAACCAGGCCCCTCCAGTTGGGTCGCTGAGATCAGCAGCAGAGTGCCAGTTTCCCTGTCCTGCACTGAACTGCTAAGGCTTTTGGTTGCCTTACCAAGCTACTGAGCTCCAAAATTAGGTCCCGGGACCAAAAATAACTAAATTAAAACCTATAAATTTTTCTCTCAACATGCAGAAAATCCCAGGGCTGGAAACCAAGGGACAGCATGTGCCCAATTCTTAAGTAAAAAAGAATTGCTGTTTGCTTGGTTTAATACTGCAGTGTTCATCGAAAGGGGCCTAACGTGGAAAACTACCTGGATTGGACCAGGTTGTGTTGGTGGTGCAGGGGTCTGAGAGGCCACCTTGTCCTCTGTTCCCACAGCTCAATCCCATTGGCTTCCTTTGGCCTTATCCCCCTTTCCCAGGGGAGCCTGGTTGGCTGCGTGTAGGTCTCTCTCTTGGGAGACCTCTGAAGCCCAAGGTTGTATAAGCTCTGTCCAAACAATAAAGATCCCAGGGGTCTTTCCCAGATGGTGGCATGTCCTGCTGTCCTTGACCTAAATATCCCAGCAGTAGTGAAATTTAGCCCCCTGATGCCGGCACTCCAACACTTCTGCAAGCTGGCAGTGGCATTTCAACTTCCCTAATGTCAGTAAGTTGGCGCTGTCGAACAGCTCTGTAAATAACTCGGGACGCAAAAGGGAAGGCTAAAAGCTCTCCTGAAGAGAGCGAGCTTGGAAAAGAGCAAGGCTCTTTCCCAGCAGGGAGAGTGGCAGAGCATCTCAGTGGGGCTGGTAGGGCTCCAGCTGCAGAGGAGGTGGTTGGATTTGTTGGCTGGCTGCTGGGTCAAGCAGCAAAGGCATCATGTGGCTGGTGCCTTGGGCACCAGGTACCGGGAGCCTTGATCCCTTCCCACTGCATCATCCAGGCTTGGTGACACAATAGCATATAGAGGAATGTGTCTTGATGGGCTTGGTTTTTGGTTGTTGGTCCCATCCCGGTGGTAAGTTGAAGCTTTGAGGCTTTCTGAAGGTGAGGTGACCTTTGAAGTACAAGTCATATGAGGAGCAGCTGAGGGAGCTGGAGGGGCTTAGCCTGGAGAAAAGGAGGCTCAGGGGGGACCTTCTCACTCTGGACAACTCTGACAGGAGGGTGGAGCCAGTTTGGGATCTGGCTCTGCTCCCAGGGAACAAGGGACAGGACAAAAGGTAACAGCCTCAAGTTGTGCCAGGGAAGATTTAGGTTGGATATTGGGAAGATCCCTTCATGGAAAGGGTTGCCCAGCCCTGGCACAGGCTACCCAGGGCAATGATGGAGTACTCATCTCTGGGGGGATTTAACAAACATGCAGATTTGGCACTTGGGTCCATGAGTTAGTGGTGGCCTTGACAGTGCTGGGAAAGCACACAGAGTTGGACTTGATGGTCTCAGAGGGTTTTTCCCACTGAAATAATTCCATGATTCCATGATCCTTGTAATGCTGATGGTGGGCACTGCAGGCTTCAGCCTGGGCTGCACTTCCTGGCTGGGCCGTGCCTCAGGTTTCAGAGTGGGGGGGAAGGCACTGGTTTGCATTTTTCACTTTTTTTTTTGAGAGCAGGATCACCGAGCTGCACAGTACAGTTCTGGAGGTGTGTGCTCAGAAGCTCAGGGATAATGGGCCATGGGGAACTGTTGACAAACTTCTGCCCACTTTGGGGGTGAAGAACACTTTCCAAAACTGGATTTCAGTTGTTCTCCAGCAAACCAAACACACCTGGGGCTGGAAGAAATCCTGAGGATTGGGAGGGCACTGGATCACTGCTGTGCTCAGGGCTGGAGCTTGCTGCCAGCCAAGGAGTGTCAGAGAGGATCGGGATGGATCAGAGAGGATCAGAGTGGATCCCGAGGCTTACTGACTGCACTGCAACTCGAACTGTAAAGGAAGGGATTTGGCATTCAGCTTGCTTAGTGCTGTGCCAGAGCCCTCATTAGTTGAAGTGGTGGTACAAAGAAGCCTTTGTGGAACCCTGGGTGCCTGCTGGACCCCAGTGAAGGTCTGGGAGCTGCAGTCTACATCCTCCTACTGCGGCGCTTCCCAGGCAGAACCCAGAGACAGAAAGTGCAACTGTCCTGGTGTTTCGATGCCAAAAGATGTTGAATCTGGAGGTGGGGGGGAGGCTCCTTTGCAGCTTGCTTGCAGAAGGAGCACAAAGCTGGGATTTTCCATGCACACAATCCCTGCAGCTTTGGGAATGCAGCTTTCTGAAGAGGTTAAACCTCTGGCTTCCCTACCTGTTGCTACAGCACCCACACTGGAACCCCAAGGAGCAGAGGGCACACTTTACCCTCTTCAAAATCATCTTAGAAGCTGGGTTTTTTTAGCTTTGGCTATTGTCCATCTCAAGCTGAGGCTTGATAGCAGCTTTTTGTAGTGCACAGACCTTCCTATGGCTTGAGGCACTTCAGGTTCTCATCTGGAGGGCTAGCAGAAGTTCTGGAAATCGGAATTCCAGTAAATCTGTATTCTCTTGCACATGCTGGTGTCTTTGGGTGAGCGTGGCCTTTCTGCAGCGATGCAGAACAGGCCCTGCCACTCCCCTGCTCACTGCCCGCCTGCCTAGCTGGCACTGCTGGATGGTTTCTGCCCTGCTGGGCTTCATGCTGCTCCTTTAGTGCTGGGGGTGTGGGATGCAGGTGTGGTGCAAGGTGCTTCCCTAGGAGGGAGTGGGGATTTGTGATAGTGCGAAGGCCTGGAGGCTGCCAGGGGTCTGATGGGTCTCCCTAGGTGGGTGACCCAAGTGTTGCCACGGCAGGAGGATGGTGGCTGCTGACGTGGTGCTGGTTCCCAGCAGCCCTGTGCTACCTGCAGCAGCAGTTTCAGGGGGACAGACTGTGGGCTGCTCCTCTCATCCTTCCTCAATACTACCCTCCCCGCTCTCTGGGGAGCCCAGTGAGGTGCTTTGAGCCAAGCAAAGCTGGCTGTGAGCTACAGGCAGATCTAAATGGGACCACGGTGGGGCCACAGGTTGCCAGGGATAGGGACTGTCTCCCACCAGGCCTCGGGCCCTGGCAGTGCTGGCACTGGGAGCTGCAGGAAGGCTTCTGCTTTGGGGCCCCCAACCCCAGGGCAGCATTCCCAGCTGAGCATGGGGGACCAGCCCTTGCTGCAGTGGGGTCAGGTGCCCCTGGCAAATATGTGCCAGCAGCAGCTTCTCTTCCTGAATGTGCTGGCGCCTCTCTGAGTCCTCACAGTGCTGGGGCCATAGGATTTATGATGCTGATGGATGCCACTTGCTCTCAGCTGCTGTTAGGGAGCAGCAGCCTGGATCCAAATGTCTGCTTGTTGCAGTAAATGCCGGCTGGATTGACGGTGTGCAGTGTCTCCTGGCAGGCCCTGCTTTCTGCGTGTGGATTTGGGTAAGGCATGCGGAGTGCCTGCTTTTTCTTTTCCTACTTGCTCTGAACTTCATTGTTACTCAATGAGTTCTTTCCAGTCTTGGTAACCTCTCGAGCTTGAAGATGGTTTCACGTATCACACAGGGCTTCTGACAGTGGTTAAACATGGAGCTGGGGTGTTCATCCTCTTCTGTCTGCTGCCAGGGTGACTCCATACACCATGCCCTCTGCTTGCCCACTCAAATGGCGGAAGGTCTCATGGAAGAGCGAGGCTGTCTCTGGTGGTTAGGATGTGCTTGTGGGATCTGCGGGATGTGTTGTGATGGCAAAGCGCAGATAGAATGGGACTGTTGGAAATACCTCCCTCAGGAGCAGCTTTGCATAAGGGAGCGGGTCTGGGTCTCCATTTCTGCCAATGCTGGGTAGGTTGCTTCAAAAGGCTGGTTGCCAGCCCAGCTTTTTCTCCACATCCTTCCCTTTGGGATTGGCCAGTCCCGCTGTCCAGCTTCGGCTGTGGCGGTTGTTTCTCTTCTCATCCACCTCCACATCTGGCTTGACATGTTTTCCTTAAAGCTGCCTAAATAATTCACCTTGACTAATAGCAAACAGCAGTGCCAGCTCTGGAGGAAGCTTTCTGGGAATGCCAGTGACTGGAGGGTGTCTGCTGTACTGGCCACTGAGCTGGGGCATCCTTGACTGCTAGATCCAGGTATCCTGGACTTCCCTTCCTGAGACAGCAGGGATCCTGTCTCAGAAAGCTGAACTGCTCCAGGCTGAGAGGATCACTTTCATTAAGTAGTTCTGGAAATCCTTGGAATTTTTTCCTTCTTCTTATGGGGAAAAAAAGAGGTCCATTGGGACTATGCCATATCAGTTCCCTCCCATGACAGTTTCCCACCTCTGCTCCTCCTCAGCCTCAGGCTGAAGAATGGCTGCTCCCATGCTGCTGTGTCTTTTCCTCAACTTTTGCATGCTTGCACCAAAACTCCTCAGTGAAGAGGAACTCGGTGAACTACCCTGCTTCTTCTCAGCTCAAACATTAACCAGATCCTTTGGTGTGTTTGGTTCTTGCTCTTGGTTTGTGTCCAGCACTGCTTTCACAGAGCTGGTGCTGCAGCTGTTGAGCACCAAGGACAGAAATGTGTTCAGCTGAGTGTCCACAGAGCGAGGATTGCTGTTGCCATTTCCACATTGCTCAGCTCATCGTGCGTCACCAACCCACGGAGCTGGGAATCCCGGAGTAAGAAATGCCCAGAAATCTGTGTATAGGGCTTGACATGTGGCTCAATCCTCCGACATCCAGCGTGCCCACCAGGCACACTGCCACCTTTCAGGGGGTCTTGTCCCCTTGTGCTGCTGCTGAGGGTCTCACCCCATGTGTAGGGAGTGGCTCCAGTCTCAGGGACAGCGCAGCCGTGCTGCGCCATGTGGCTCTGAGGAGTGGGAAACAGATCGGCTGCTTCTCGACGGTGCATTGTTAAAGGTTTCACCTCCCCCAAAATGACACATTGCGAGCAAAAATAGAACAAGACAGAACACATAGACCCACCCCCACCATCCCCACCACCCGGCAGCCAAGTGCACGCGGTGCCAAACCCTTGGGTTTAAAAGCTGGTGCTTTGTCACCCTCCCTCCCCTCAGCCCTGCCACCACCTGCCCCAGCCCAGCAGGCATTTGGGCAGTCCGGTGAGTGACCATTGCACCAGGAGCAGCCATACTGCTGGACAGTCGCCACCCAACCCACACTGTGTGCTGGATCTGGCCTCCCTCTTCACCTGGTGGGTCTGGGAGCAGGAGCCGTGGTGTTGGTGCAGGAGGTTCTTTCGCCCACTGCACAGTGGTGCTCTTGAGACAACATGAGGGATGCCTTCGGCCAGGAGAGCCACCTCCGGCGTGGCAGTGTGGCTTGGTCCAGCATGCTGTGAGCCAGAGCTGTCTCCTGTGAACGGTGAGGGAAGCTGCCTCCCAGCCAAGGAGCAGGGTCCAATTCTGGAGTGCCACTGGCATGTGCTAAGCACAGTTGGACCAGGCAGAAATCTGGCTGGAAAACCTCCAGGAAAGGAAGAGTTGCTCCAGGAGGTGGTAGAGCTGTCAGCCGTTTGTCAGCAGTGCCTAACAAGGCTGCGGCCTGCCTTCACCACCCTGGATCCTCCACGGCTCCAGAGCTGGCAGTTACACTGGCAGTGAAATTACCCAGGCTTCATGAGTCCCCCAGTGATCCTGTTCTGGGGTACAAAGGCCATTAGTTTCACATGCATGGATTTTTAACACTGGAAACAGGGCTGAAGCAGAGGTTGGTGGTGTCTTGGGAAAACAGCTGGAGGGATTTGACTGGATGTTGGGGAGGAGAGGAGTGGAGAAGTGATGGCACTGGAGCTCACACCTCCAGGATCAGCAGCCATGGCTGGAGAGTAGTTTAGGCACGAGGGGGAACTTCTCCCTCTGAAGCTGGATGAGCAAGGCTGGGGCTGCAAGGCCAAGGCAGTGGGGCTGAGCTTGTCCAGTGAACTGCACGTGAAGGCAGAGGTGGCAGTGACACGTCCCTCCGTCACCCAGCCGTGCTCCAGTTATGGCACAGGAATAGCTCTGGAGAATGACAGAGGGACAGTCGGGCTGGGAGTAAGGCTGCTGTCACCTGCGCACTACCTGTGCTGTGCAGAGAGGCATTGGACAAAGTCCCTACAGAGCAAGTCCTGCCTCAGTTTCCCTGTCACATAGTTAACTCTGGCTGTGGGGCTGATGAATCAACTCATGCCCTCATAGGCAGTGAGATTGCGCTTGGTAAGCTCCGAGTGGGACTGCAACATCCAGAACTGTCCAGCTGGGATCTGCTTCAGCTCTCCTGAGGGAGAGAAGGCACATCCAGGACAGACCCGGTGGCTTTGTGACAGCAACTGACTGCTGTATTTATCCATGCTGAGGCTGTGTGGCATTTGCAGCTGGCGTTCTCACCATGTGTACCTTTGTACCAGTGGATTTCTCCCATCTTTGATGATCTGCATCTGTTCTCACGAGCCTTGGCTGGGCATAGGCCCACTGCCTCCTCCTGCTCCCTTTTGAGTTTTTCCCAGGAAAGGCCTGGAGGAGAACAGCCCTGGAGAAACAGCCATTGGATGGTTCTCGTCTGGTTCCTTCATGATTGCAGGGAGCCCCAGACACTTGGAATGGCAACTCCCAGCTTCCCCCAGGTGTCTTGCTGGCAGGTTTGGGAGGAGCCAGGTTGGGCTCTGCCTTGGCCAGCATGTCCACTGAGCCAGAAAGCTGGGATTTTCATGGAGGGGGGCTGCAGGTAGGACTGTGGGGTGTCAAAACCCCCTCCGTGCTGCTGCCCCTGAAGGTTGCGGAAGAACAGAAAGGGGCCCACACTGCTTAGAAGGAAACACTCTCTTAGGAGGAAAGAAACCCAGCTGGGTTTAAAATCGGGTCAGATTTGTCCTTTGGTTTGCCGTGTGGCCTCATGGCCAACCTGGGGTGGAGGGCAGGAGTCCCATGAAGCTGTGCTGTGCCTGGGCAGACCCCACAGCATGGGTACACGTCCTGCGAGGGGAGTTAACCAGCCAAGCTGCCCCAGGCTGCACACAGACTCTCCTCCCTGCTGGGGGCTGATGCAGGGTGGTCTCTGAGACAGTTGTGCCTTGAGAGCCAAGCTGGGTGCCACCACTGGGCTGTCCCTAGGTGGGGTCCAGGGTACACATGAGACAATGCCTGGGACATGCCACTGCATTTCAGCACACTTGCTTCCCACGGGGACGAGTGCGGGGCCCTGAAGACCCTGTCACCACAGCCCCTGGTCGCCTGCACCATTCGGCTTCTCACCCTCCAGCCTGTTTGACTCCTACAGTCCGGGGGCGGTTGGGAAGCGACAGCTGGAGCCAACGCACCAGCCCGGTGCACGCTGCCATGCCAACCCTGTTTCCATGGCAATGGGCACCCAATGGGCGACTGCCAGGCAAGGCCAAGATGCCCGAAAAATGATGCGATGCCCCCTGAAATGGCCAGCTGAGGCTGGGAGCCTGTGAACACTGCCAGCCCCAGTACTGCCTTCAGTGCCTGGGAGCAGATCAGAACCACCCCAGGCCATAGGTGTAACAGGGCAGGTGAAACCCTTGGTGCACCCGGTGAAACCACAGAGGAAAAAAAAAAACGGGGAGGTGTGCACAGCCACGTTGACAGCCCTCTCCGACGTCTAATTTAATTTAAATAGATGGCTCTTACATAACCTTCAGGGCACCGTGCTGCTGGAGCCAACCCCACCCTGTACTAATGAGGGCCCCCCAGAGTGGGGGTGCCAGGAAGGCAGCGGGGCACAGGAAGATAGGCTCCCCAGGACTGTCTGTGCCCCGGGGCTGCTCTTCACCAGCCCCCTCTTTACATAAGTCCCTGAGCCCCATGTTTATCCAGCTCTACATTGAAGTCTAGGTGGGTATCAAAACATTTTAAAATAACTCTGCCTTTTGTTAGCACCACAGCTATCTTTAGAAGAGATTTGATTTTATTTGAAAGCTCTCTCTGTGAGGGTTCAGTGGAATAGGTCCCCAGCCCAGCAGTTTAGAGGGATATGGGTGTGGTGATCTCCTTTCTTGGCTGGAAACACTGTATTGATTATTGCTTATTGATCTGACAAACCCCATCTTACCCCTGCAGCAGTCTCCTCAGCTTTTCTTACATTTCCACAGCTGGAAGGGGCAGTGTTATGCTCAGAGTGTTGCTCATGATTCACCTGCCCAGGCACCCTGGGATGGCTCTTGAGGCATCCCGCTCCGCAGCTCCATCACCTCCATGTCGCCAGCTGCCCTGGTCATAACAGCTGGTGCTTTTCCCAGATGTTAAAATCAGGGTGAAGAGAACGAGTGCTGTGTTTTCACAGTGAACTCAGGTCACAACCAAAGGCCACCACCTCTGCAGCCATGACAGTGGCTTGGGGGACAGGTCACACCCAGCACGCGCTAGTGTCCCTGCTCCAGTTGTGATGGGAAGTGGAAGGAACAAGGAACTCTGTGCTGGAGCAGAGGTGGCCAGGAAGGCACCCTGGGCCCACTGGGGGCCAACTCTGCACCTTTTGAGCAGCCAAAGCATCGTGTGTCTCACCATTTGTCTTTTCAGCAGCCTGACTGCTGCTGCAGCACACTGGGGAGAGGGCGACTGTGAGTCACCCACAGTGGGCAGGATGTCTGTGGTCCCTCTGTCCTGTGGCTGCTGACTTGGACCTGCTCCCTTCCATAGAGCCAGCAGTGAGGGAGAGACTAGGCAGGAGCCCAGCATTGGAGATGCTGTAGGAGGGCTGAGCAGAGGCTATGCCCTCCCTTTTGGTTTCTTGGACCCTGCTTTCAGAGCTTCCTGCTCTCTCCAGGCTCTGATCTCTCTGACATTTAACATGTCACCCCTTTCTCCCCCCACCAGGAGACAGGAGCAGTTCCAGACAAACCCCGACAGCTACAATGGAGCTGTGCGAGAGAATTACACCTGGTCCCAAGACTACAGCGACCTGGAAATTAAAGTGCCTGTGCCCAAGCACATTGTCAAAGGCAAACAGGTAAAGTGGTGTTACTGGCGTCTCTTTAGCATTTCCCTTTCCATCAGGGTGCCCAGCTTTCCTGGGAAAGTGTGTTTGGAGCGGAAAGGCTCCTTGTCCTTTGTACTGAAGGACCAGGATGTGGTCGTGCCTTTTTCTCCTGTGTGAGTCTGGTGGGGACTGAGATCCCAGCCTGTCTGTGTCCCTGTTGTGCTGCAGTGTCCTCTGCTCCCTCCCAGCTAGGTTCCCTGGCACTGCCTCACCCTTTCTCTGCTTCTTCTCTCTGCTTCCACTACCTGCATACTCACACGTGGGTTTCGGAGCCTGGTTGGGGATGGATGCCCTTCCTCAGTTGCTCCTCTGGCTCTGCGTGTCTTCTGCCTTCTGTTTGGAAGCAGGAGCTGCTGGAACGGGTCCTCTGGCACTGGGGAGCTGGATCAGGCACAGCCCCTGTGTGGCTTGACCTGCTCTAGATGGAAGGGAGCCGGCCTGGGTGGAGGCTGAGGGCCGGCCCCTCCCCCTGGCTGGCTTCATGCACAGAGAGGTCTTGCCTCTCTTTGGCTCAGGCAGGAGCTTCTCTGTTCTGCTTGTGGTCACGTTGTTTTTCCTGCACCACTTCTGTTCCTTCCTGGTCAGGGACCCAGAAGGAGTGTGCCCATGGTTGGCCTTGGTCAGACCTAGAAGTTTGAACTCTTTCCCAAGTGCTGCCCTTCCCTCTGTATTTTTCCATTTGGGAAGCCTGCGCTCCCCCACCTCCTGCTCTCCTCTGCTTCCAGGGCGGCTGAAAGGAGCACAGTGGAGTTTGTCACTGGCTTCAGCCTACACAGCT
Organism: Dicrurus megarhynchus; assembly: GCA_013399195.1. Classification (NCBI taxonomy): domain Eukaryota; kingdom Metazoa; phylum Chordata; class Aves; order Passeriformes; family Dicruridae; genus Dicrurus; species Dicrurus megarhynchus. Next base: position 117,557 of record VXAD01010132.1, read on the forward strand.
CCTCAGCATGCCAAGGAATGTCACTGGCAGCAGCAGCAGCAGCCCAGGCCAGAGGGGTGAGGGGGCACACGGCTGCCACAGGCACAGCAGGGCACCAGGAAGATGCATCTCTCCCAGTGGGTCTCTGAAACAAACCCAGGCTGTTTCTTGAAAGGATTCTGTCTGCTCCATCCTTGGCCATGGAGAGGTTCAGGAGCTCACAAGAGTGGAGACAGGATATGGTTTCCTGACCTTCCCTTGGGTCAGGACTGTGCCCTCACTGTGGAAGAGTCCCTGCACCTCAGAGCGGGCAAAAGGGGTTTCAGGACACCCCATGCCAGTGCCCGTGGCATGGCTCTGCCTACTGTTGCCCCCAGTATCTGCCCGTGCTGCCCTCTTGAAGCAGTTGGTTGTTCGGATGCTGGACTTCCCTTCTCCTTGCACTCTGTTTCCTGGTGTTTTGTTCATCCATCCTTCTCGGGGCTCCTCTTGGCTGCTGAGTTTCCATTTCCAAATGACTCTATATATTCCCAGCCTTGGGGGAATGGGAACAGACAGGCTGGGTCTTGGGCCAGAGCAGGAGGACTTAGAGCAATTTAAAAGTTCCATGGACTTTGGACATGTTGTTCCTGGGTACCTGCACAAGAGCAACATTCCCCTGCATTCACACAGCTTCATATTTTTAAAAAAATTACCAGGTTTTTGGCTTCTGCCTGCCAAGGTGAGATTAAAAATCTCCGCATTTGGTCCCTGGGCTCAGAGTGCACCCAACTCTAATGCTGCTCACAATCTTCCTTATGACACTTTTTGGGATTCAGGTTGTTGCTATGGCATATTTTTGCTCTGGTGAGCTTAAGGTTTCCTTGTATTGAGCTCAGGTGTCCTTGGAGCAGGAATGGGCGATTGGGTGGGTGGGACCATCTTCCTCCATGGTCCCCACCTCTCTGATCTACTTATGGGTGCAACAGAGGCCCACGGATCTGAGCGCTTAAATAGAGATAATGACTCCAGGCCTCTCTCTTTGCTGGACTCAGAGGAGACAAGCTCGTTTCCTCTCTCAGTTTGTATTTGCTTGTTTGAGCTGCGTGGGCGGGCGTGGGCGTTCAGTGTGCACAGAAATCACTGTGGTGAAGAGGCCACAGCACACAGACGACAGCTGGCTTTCCTTGGGAGCAGACAAGTATTTTGGGGAGCAGGGAGCGCATGGGGAGGGATAAGCAGCTTCAGAGCTGCCGGACTGCTGCGGGTTGCTCTTGTGCACGTGAGTCCTCTCAGACATGTCCCTCCATGCACGGAGGGGCAGGGCTCTCCCACAGGGCATGTGCTGCCCCTGTCCCTACTCCTGGGGGGCTGGTGTGCTGGGTGGGACCTTCTTGCTAGGTGCAGGTAGAAGCAGGTATTGAAATTGGTTCTCATGCTGGCTGCTTGCACAGCGAAGTGGCCAGGTGAAGGCTTCCCAGTTTGGATCTCTTCTTCCATTTGGGTTTCTCTGCTCCCTCTCCCAGTGCGTGTCTGGTCCCAGAGCCACCTAAAAGGTGTCCCTCAGCCCCTCCAGATACCTTGTGCAGCCACCTGGGAATAAAACCCCTCTCACATTTGGTTGTTCTTGTCCATGTGGATCCCACAGACACAATGCTGCGCCTGTGCCTTCCATGTCTCCAGCTTCCCTGGCCCTCCACACCCCAAAGAATTTCCCCCCAGAAGGTGACTTGGGAGTCACCTTGCTTTTTTCCCCTTGGTCCTTTCTGGGCCCTGTAGCGTGCTGAGAGCCCAGCATCAGTAGCTGTGCCCGTGTGCCCAGGGACCTGAGCGGATGTTGGTAATGGAGGGCAGAGCCTCATCCCCACGCCTCGTCTCTGCGGTAGGGCTTCAGCACTGGTCTGGAGGGAGCTGCTCCATGGAAGGAGCACCTCCTCTGGAGGTGTTTCTATCCCAGGGCAGCTGCTCTTGTAGAGGCTGTCCACAGCCACATGCCAGGTGACAGCCTGTTGTCCTCTCCCATCCTCATGTCCCTTCCCCGATCCCCTGTGAGCGTGGTCCTGCTCCCAGCCATCACACTGGAGCTCAGCCCCGTGTCACCCTGCGCTGTGTGTGCTGGGCCTCCTCTGCTCCTGCCGGAGCACGCGGCAGCTTCGGGGGCTGTACCCGGGTGACATCAGTCAGACACAACCGCGGTGCCCTCCCTGGCTGGAGCAGCTCTGCCTGTCTTCTGCCTGTGTGGAGCTAGTGAGCTGCTGGAAGTCTCCTAGGTAATGGATAATGTAATAACATTTCAAATGAGATCTGCAGAGCAGGAGGAAGATCTGGGGGAACTCTGGGAGAGAATGCAGGCAAATCTCACTGCAGTCTCCTCCTCTTGGGCCAGCGCTGGGGGCCACAATCCTGCCCCTTCCCAGCCAGGTCCTCCCTACATCCCCTGGCTTGGCGCGGGCTCTGCTGGCGGCACCTCAGGGCCGGAGGGGACAAGAGAGAACATATGATCTCTACGGAGACCAAGGGTACTGCGTGCCTGTCACAGCCTGCCTCTGTCTCCCCAGGGGACAGCCATGTCACCTGCATGGCAGGTCGGAGCAGGGTTCCCCATATGGCTGCTGTGGGCGGGAACTGGCCCCATTCCTGGGGACAGAGCTGCCGCTGTAGCAGGGAGCCGGGAAACTGTGTTGCAGCATTCCTCCTGCACGCGGCCCCTCCTCGCACACCCGATGGGAGGCCTGGGCTGAGCCCAGGGCTGGCTCCAGCAGCGGAAGCAGAGCCACGGAGCATGCTTTCAGTGTGGTGCAGCAAAGAGGGGATGACCTGCTGCAGCCATAGTGTAGGAACCCCAGTTGTCCCTGCTCAGCTATCAGGATGACACACATACCCAGCTTGTCACAGCGATGGACAGGCACACCCCTAAAGAGCTCTCTCACAGCAAGTAGGTGCCCAACCTTTGAGTGCTGTGTGGAGACCTGTGGCATTACTGGTCTTCTTTGTGGGGAAACTGAGGCACGGGGTAGAACCAGCTGCCTTGAATCCTTCAAGGGCCGCCTCAGTTGCTGGGCTGTGTTGCTTTTCCTTCACTGAAGAGGTTCCCTCTCTCCTCCAAACTGTCGCTATTTGCTATGAGAGAACAGCGGGATTCCCACCCTGCTGCTACAGGCAGGGCTGGAAGCTCTTCTCTCTCTCGTCCCCTGCAAGTGCACTTGACCCCAAACCCTAGCTCACACAGTGAGATGGCAAGCAGGAGCCTTCCAGATTATTGTCTCTCCCTTTGTTTCCAGGTGTCTGTGGATATCAGCAGTGGTGCGATTCGTGTAGCAGTGCTGGAGGGAAGCAGCCAACACGTTCTCATGGAAGGGAAACTCACCCACAAGATCAACACGGAGAGTTCCCTGTGGAGCCTGGAGCCTGGGAAGTGTGTTTTGGTAAGGGTGGTCTACACCAGCTGTGTCTCCTTGGCTCGCAGCTCTGCCACGCTTGACCTAGAAAACTGGAGCAGCTGGAAGTTTGAGCCAGTTCTGGATGTGTCTGGCTTTGCCTGTCCAACGTCTGGCTCATGCTGCCCTTGCCTGTGTGCCGTGCCTTGCCTCCTACTCCTGAGTGGCCTGTCAGGGTCCTGGCTGGGCAGCACATCTGTCAGGCTGGGCAAGGGGGTCCCCAGCTCCAGCTGTGGAGGAGCAGCACAGCCATAACTTGAGGCTGGTCGCTGTCCTCAATCCCGGTGCTGGTCCTGCACTCCTGGCCTTGCTGACTCGGCCTTCCAACTCTCCTGGCCCCACTCTGAGCCCAGCATCTTGGCAGGTGCCTGTTCCCCACCATTCCTTTCTGTCCTGCCATGGGATTCCTAGTTGCCCTGTTTGATGTGGACACTGTGGCTCCACCTCTGCCTCCAGCAGGCCTGTGGTTTGCTGTGTGCCTGCTGTCCGAAATCATCCCTGTCAAGGTGGTCTGAGGGCTGCTAGTGCCCAGCTGTGTATTACTGGTGGGTTCTCAGCCCCAAGCCTCATTTCTGATGTGCTCCAGATGTGCAGGCTGAGGGTGTGAGTTCAGCCGTGTTCACAGCTGGAGCTGTTGTGGGAGTTCTGCCCATCACCCTGGGATCTTAAGTGTCAAACAGTTTCCAAATTTCTGTGCCAGTTTGGGGGCCAGGATTATGCTAGGAGTGGGATTTTGCTACCTGTGACCATCTTTGCCCTATCCTTTTCCAGCCAGAGGCTTTTCCAGGAGAGTTTCAGGAGTCCTGAGGCTGTTGTGAGACCCAGGAGAGGAAACATGCCGTCCCTGGGTGGGAGGGAGCTGGCTCCAAGCCTTTCTCCCTGTGGCACAAGGGTGGCAGCAGATGAGCACCCAAATCCAAGCCCCCACAGTGGAAAATGGAGTGGTAATGTGCTGCCAGAGTCAGGAATCCTGTGGATGGTGTGTGGGGAGGCTGCGCAGTGTCACTCGACCACTGCTGATCTGCAGGGATATACCTTGAGTGACAAGCTGGTGCCAAAAGGGTGAGTGAGGTCCCTGCAAGGGAGAGGAGCTTCTCCAATGCTGCTAGGCCATAGAAGGAATGTGGTAGCAGCATCCTTAACCTGCATTTTGTAAATATTCATAAACATCTTGAAAATTAGCTTATCTGGGACAAAGAAACAATCCTGGAAAGGTATAAACCCATTGAAGAGGAGGTGGCCCAATGGGTGGCTGCTCCACAGTGTGGATGGAAGTCTAGAAGTCCCCAGTGGGTGTTCCCAGGATCAGCAAGGGAGGCAGTGTCTCTTCAATACCCGTCAGAGGCTGGGAATGGCGCGGGTGGAGCGAGACTCGGTGCCTCCTGGAGCAGCCGCGGGCAGCGTGGGGAGCAGAGTGGGCCCATCACCCCCAACCCCAGAGATGGGTCTTGCCTTGAATAGCATGAGCCCAGGCTTGTGAGGATCTCCAGCTGGCTGCCAACATATTGATGGTGGGATGAGATCTCGCTTGAAGAATTGTAAGGTAACTGGAGCAGAGTGAGTAATTCTCGCCCAAGAGCATCTCCTTTTTCCATGTGCTGAGTAGCCAGGAGCTACTCCGATTCATTCATCAGAGGACACCCACCCTTGTGGGAATGCATTGCTTCATTCGGTGCCTGGATGGGGCCATTGGGGTTTGTTTGGAGCTTATGGGGCAAATGGACCCTTTCTGTGCCCCAGTTTGTGCATTGCTCTGTGTGAGCCCCAAATGCAGCAGTTGGGCTGTCTCACCTCTTGGAAGGTGCTGCAAGGTGCCGCCTGGCTTCCCTCTGTGGGACCCAGGGATGGCGTTCCCTGACAGGGTGTGGATGTAGCCAAAACTGAAGTCACCCAGTGCCAGCGTTGGGGTTGTCCGAGGAGATCCTGCCTGCCTTGGGGACTGCTTGGGGCACCTTGGTGGCCCTGTCCATGCTGCGTGTTCATGGTCTGTGAATTGAGGTGATCCGTGCAGCAGAACTCAATCTTTGTGCCCGGGAGGTGTAATCTCTCTTGCTTGGTCCTGTCTGTCTGAAAAGGTCTCAGTTCTGTGCAGAGAGGCTGTTGAGTCCCATGTCCTCTTGCAGGACGTGTCAGGAATAATCAAGATCCCCAGATTCTTCAGGAGGCTGCTGTAACAGCTTTTTCACTGTCCTCGGCCTCCCTGGCCTCCTCCTGGCTCCCTTCTGGGATGCTGTTCACGGCCGCGCCATGAGCAGACTCCCTTCTCCTCCAGATCTTACCCTGGGAAGATTATTTTGCCTTACAACCCTTCCTGGCTCTGCTTCCCCCATCCTGCCTGATGTTCTTATTCGTATATCTCTTCATTATGTCACTTGCACTCCAGCAGCCCCAGGACCTCCCTCACCATCATTCAGAGACCACTCTGCCTTCCTTCTCCTGCTCCATGGAGTTCTCCCAGCTGGAGCCCAGCCTGACACCAACATGTTTCTCATCTCATCCTTTGGCACACCCGTGTGCATGGCAGCAGAATCCAGCTGGCATTGTTCTGCAGTGGAGTGCTCTGCCGATGTGGGGGGAGGGCCTGTCCATACCTCCTGCTCAGGATTATGTCCCAGGATCATGCCCCTGCCTGTGGCGTGCCACACTGTACCCTGGTCCTGGGTGTCATCCCTGTGCTCTCCCTTCTCCGTCACACCCGCTCGCTTGTTGAAAGTGAGATGAAAATAACCTCGCTGTTTTTAGCAATCCCCACTGGGTGTTGTGCACAACTCCTTTTGGTATTATTTTCGTTGTGGAGGATTTTTCTCCCATTCCCTCTCTTTTTCTCTTCCTCTCAACCTTTGTTTTCCACGCTTGGGCTTTTGTCAGCAAGTCCTGCCTTGAACATTTATTACAGTCTTGGCTTGTCATCCTGTGAGCCACAAGGCTGAGGGGGATACAACTCAGTGGCGTTCAGCCCTGCCCTCCACGTACTGCTGAGAATGGCACTGCTGCCTCCTCTGTCCCCCTAAACACCTCCCAGTGACTTTTGAGGTGACTTTGGCTGATGTGGTTCCAACAGGAAAGTAGGCAGGGAGAGGTTGTCTTCCCAAGACCTACTTATACCCCTTGGCAGCATCTCTCCAGCTTTGACAAGGTATTTGGGATCAGAGAGGAAACCTTGTGCTACTGTGAATGCACTGACAATGAGGGGTTGTGACCTTCCCAGTAGGGTGTGAAGATGGGACGTGACGCTGTGTCCATGCTGGTGACGCCTGTCACCTGCTGGAGGGTCTCTCCTGCTGAGTGTCCCATTGTTCCTGCAGCAATCCTCCTTGCAATCCATCATTACCCTGGTGCTTTTCCAGGGAATGGCCCATCCTGACATGGCTGAGAGCTCATATCTTGGACACCGGCTGTGGGAAGTGAGCGCTTCAGCATGAGGACACTGCCAGCTTCAGATACAGCGTTGCCTTCTTCAAGCCTCCTTCTCCTCAGGCCACCGTTGCAGAGGCTGTTCCTGCCTCCCTGTGCATCCCAAAAGACTCAGCTGGGCTTTTACCCCAGTGGGACCCACCAGGCAGAGCCAAAATCTGGCTGAGGGCACAGGCACACTGCAGGGACCTCATCCTTCCTCTGGCAAGTGGCTCTCAGCATCCCTGGGGCCCTGAGGGGTCAGCCAGAGCTGTTGGCTGGAAAACTGGGCAGCAGTGTCAAGTGCAGGCAAAACTTTGCCTTGTCTCAAAGTGAGAGACATAATGGGGTTGGGGTTTGTCCTTGTGGAAGAAGCCGTGCTCCCTCCTGGAGCCCCTCGGTTTCCAGAGCTCTCCCCGGCAGTGCCCACAGCCTTGCGGGGGCCTGTCAGCTGAGTGCCAGAGCCTCCTCCATGGGCGGGTGGGTG
>VXAD01010132.1:154266-186631 GCA_013399195.1 Dicrurus megarhynchus
AGAGTGCAGACACTGGAGCAGGTCCCTGCTCCCTCCAGAACCGCTGCTGCACTGGGCTGGGCTCATACCCAGCCCAGCCCCTCACGCCATCAGTGCCGCTCGCCCGGGCACTGGGTTTGGTGTGACTTTCCCCAGGAACGGGGCTGCAGGGGAGCGGACGCGCGGGCTGCTCTCACCTTGCTCCTTGACCGAGGCCCTGCTGCCCAGCGCCGAGCGCTCCGCGATCAGCTGGCTCGTGAATGTCATGAACTCCTGCACACTGCGGGGACACAGCGCCGGGCCTGCGGCAGTGCTGGGGAACCAGCTGTCCCACAGCACCCCGGTGTGCGGGGGTAACAAACCCTTCCCCCCCAGTCCCCGAGTCTGGGCTGTGGGGCTGCAGCTGGGCACTGGGCTTTCCTTGGGGGAGAGGCTGGATCCTGCACCTCTGTAGAGTGGCAACCCCCAAACAAACACCTCCAGCCACCACCCAGACCCAGGGGAGCACCCAGAGCCCTCCAGCTGCAGCGACAGACTCATGTCCTTGGGCTGAACTTGTTTTTTGGGGATTTAGCAGAAAGCAAAAATGCCACTGAATCTGGCTCTGCCTGGCCAACACCTGGTGACCAGCTGCATCATGGAATCATGGAATGATTTGGGTTGGAAGGGACATTAAAGACCATCCAGTTCCACCCCCTGCTGACACCTTCCACTAGAATCACAGAATCATAAAACACGCTGAGTTGGAAGGGACCCATCAGGATCACTGAGTCCAACCCCTTGCTCTGCACAGAACACCCCAACCATCCCACCCTGTCCCTGAGAGCATTGTCCAAACACTTCCTGAACTTAGGCTTCGTGCTGTGACCACTGCCCTGGGGAGCCTGCTCAGTGCCCGAACACCCTTTGGGGGAAAAACCTTTTCCTGATATCCAACCTAACCCTCCCCTGATACAGCTTCAGCCATTCCCTCGGGTCCTGTCACTGGTCACAGAGAGCAGAGATCAGAGCTGCTTCTCCGCTGCCCCTCGGGAGGATGTTGAAGAGCACAGCGAGGTCTCCCCTCGGTCTCCTCCAGCTGAACACACCAAATGCCCTTGGATGCTCCTCATATGGCCCCTCCAGACCCTTCCCCATCCTTGTGGCCTCCTTTGGACGCTCTCCAATGGCTTAAAGTCTTTTTTATATTGTGCCCAAAACTGCCCTGGGACTTGAGGTGAGGCCACCCCAGTGCAGAGCAGAGCAGGACAATCCCTCCCTGTCCTTCTTGCCATGAGGGGCCCAGAACTGGACACAGCCCTCAGGGGGCCTCAGCAGGGCCAGCACAGGGGACAGTCACTGTCCTGGGCCTGTGGCCACACCATGGCTGTCACAGCCCAGGTGCCACTGGCCTCCTTGCACACCTGGGCTCATACCCAGTCGCTGCCGACCAGGAGACCCAGGTTCTTTTCAAATTCTCCAGCCACTCTGCTCCAGCCTGGAGCGCTGCCTGGGATTGTTGTGGCCCAAGACCAGGACCCAGCACTTGGCCTTGTTGACTCCTCACAGCATTGGCCTTTGCCCATTGATCCAGCCTGTCACTCTATGCCTGTGTCCCAAGTCCCTCTCCAGCTCTCTTGGAGCCCCACTAGGCACTGGAATGGACCCTAAGGTGTCCCCAGGTCCTTCTCTTCTCCAGGTGAACACCCACAGCTCTCCCAGCCTGGCCCCAGAGCAGAAGGGCTCCAGCCCTCAGAGCATCTCTGTGGCCTCCTCTGGACTTTTTCCAGCAGCTCCACATCCCTCTGATGTCAGGGACCAAAGCTCGAGGCAGCTCTGTAGGTGGGGTCTTACCTGAGCGAGTCACAGGGGCAGAACTCCCCCTGCTCACGCTGGGGATGAGCCCAGGACAGGGATGCCCTCCTCATCCCAGGGGGATGTTTGACCCCCCAGGCACCCAGCCACCCCTGTGAGTCAAAGTTAAAGAATATCCTTAAGCCAGACTTGCTCTAAGTTTGGAAAACATTCCTGAGCCCAGGCTCAGTCCTGTCCAACAGGCTCCTCAGTGATCCCTCCTCACCCCACAGCAAAGGAAAAGAGGCCAAAAATAATGAGCAAGAGTAAAATAAACCTGTTTCCAAAACACCACATCCTGGGCATGCTGGGATTAGCCAATGCGAGACAACACATTCCCCAATTCAGCTGGAAAATGCCAGGAAGGGATATTTGTCAGGGATCAGGTTACAAAGTTTGCTAACACCAAGGAGTGGGACAGCTCCTGCTTGGGAGGTGACGTGGTGCCAAGGAAATGTCACCGGACACAGACACTGGTGTGCCAAAGACCACGGTCTTCTGACTGCCTCCCACCGCTGGAAGCAATTCCAGAGGGGAAGTTGCCTCTCACAGTTTACACATCCCTTAGAGCGGTCTGCAATCCTCCCAGCCCGGACACCAGTCCCACGGAGACTCTGGACTGTCAGGGTTTCAGGCACTACAAAGAAACATCCAGCCCAAGGATTCCTGAACATCTCTGCTTTGTCAGAGAGGGAGCAAGGCCACCTTCCTCCTAGTCTAGGGATCTGCTGCCAGCCACAGCCCCCACCATGACCCCAGGGTTTCATATTTAGGTTGGAAAAGACATTTAAGATCATTGAGTCTGAATGATGCCTTAGGTTTGAATGATGCATCACAACCACATGTCAGTTAGATCCCAGCATGTATCTTCTTCAAGGACACCTCTTCCACTGGGAATACTGCTTTTATTTCCCAGTATTCCTGAAGGAACTGCCCACTCAAGACTTCACTCTGCCTTCCTGACCCTGCCAAATTCCCTGGCAGATGTTCAGCAGACATGAGGCACTGGCACAGCCCAGCCCTGTGCTCCCGCCCAGCAGGTTCCACAGCTCCCAGGAGCCACAGCCCTGTTTATCCCAGATCCAACCATTGGACCCAACTCTGTGGGAACTCCACAGCCTCAAAAAAATGGATGTGCAGCATTTTAACCCAAACTTCAGCTAAACACGCCTTAAACATTACACCTGGGCCAAGCTCTTGCAGACCCTCTGAGCACCACCCGTGAATCAGCCTGGGACAAGCATCAAATCCCGGGAACAGCTGCACAACTGACACGCACAGACCACCCCCCGTCTCCAAACCTCACTGCTCGTCCCGAAATCCCAGGCTTTTCTTTAGGCAGAGACACAGCCCACTGTGGGGGAAGCCCACAGCATAAACACACAGGGAATTTTCCTGGGCTTTGGGAAAACAAGAGCTGCAGCTACAGAGTGTTTTGGGATTGGAGCTGATGTCACACGCTGGCACCGCTCCGCGTCCCACTCGCACATTTGGCTAAGAAAGAGCTTTTTAAGACAGTCGTACTTCAGACTGCCCCCTTTACCCCTGGAATTACAGAACCAAATGTGCCTGAGGCTCCATAAAACCTTGGCATGGAAAATTTGGGTCCCAGAGAAATTTCCTAACTCCTTTAGCATCTGAAGCGCTGGGAACGACCTGTTCCACAGCATGCTCCTGCTTTGTTTTACAGCTTCAGGAGGTTCTCGGGAGCTGCTGAGAGCCCCCTGATCCCCCTGTGCCCAGAGCGGGCAGCGGAACACCGGGAGCCGGGACTGGCATCTGGGGCTCAACCAGCTCACCTGAAGCCATTGGAATAACTTGAGCAGGGTTTTGTGGGCTGGGAAAAGCTTCAAGTGAGTCCAAAGAACCCATGGACACCAGGATCCAGGTGAGTCCTGTGAGCCTGGCACAGATGGGCCTCCTCTCACCCCACCCAAGGGGGAAGAGCTGAGCCCACTCCCAGGGCATTCCCTGCGCCCCGACTTCATCGCTTGGCTGCGCTGGAGGATTTGTGGAGTCAGACCTGACCTACTGCTGGCTGGGGCTCCAGGAATTTAACTCCATTCCTGAGGCTGACCCATCACTCCAAGTGCTGCAGCAGGTCACAGCACCCAGAGAGTGGCTCTAGGGGTATTATCCCTTAAGAAAAGCCTTTCACTGCTGCCCTAGTGGGGCAGAAAACCTCCCAAAAGCTTCTGCTTCCCCTCCCCAAGGTCCTGCCTGAGCCACACGCCAGCCTACAGCACACAGGAGCAATTCCCCCTCCTGAGCCCCCCCCAGAGGTTCCAGCTGCCCGGCACCCACCTGGATCTCTGAAAGAAGTTGAAGGTGGACACATCGTAGGCAGCTTTGAGCAAATGCACTTTGGGGTCACCTTTATAAAGGACACTTAGGCTGTAGAGCCTCATCGCGGTGGCTCCGTGGGCCTGGGGGGAAAGGAAGGGTTGGGGCTGAGGCCATGCAGGGGCCAGGACACCCCCGGACCTCCCTACACCACTCCTGTCCCTGGGGTTGCCCCCAAACCCTCCTTCCGTCCTTTAAATGCTATCCCAGTCAGCCAGACCCCCCCCGACCCCCGGAGCCCAGCCGGACACCGCATCCCGGCCCCCGCCCAGCCAGGTCTCCCCCGTCCAGCCTAATCAACCCCTGCCCTCACCTGACCCACTGTAACCCAGCCCCTCCACCCAGTGTAACCCGGTCACTCCTCGGTATAACCCACTACAACCCAGCCATCGGCCCCTAGCTAGCCCAGCCCCGCCTTGCCCCGTAGTGACTCAGTACAGCCCAGTCCCCCCGGTATAGCCCAGTGCCCAGTGCCCCACCCCCAGCCCGCCCCGGTACCGACGCTGCGGTCGCGGCTCAACGCGGGCGGCTGCCGACGGGGGCGATAGGCGCGACCCGGAAGTAAAACCGCGGCGCCGGAAGTACCCCTACCCTAGACGCTGCCACGGGATTCCTCCCGCCCTGCGCATGAGCCGAGGTCGCTCCGCCCCCTAAGGCTTTTGACCAATCATCGCCCGCGTTCTTCCTCTCCGGCCTCAGCCGGGCGACCAATCAGCGCCACGCTGGCGTTGTGGGGGTGGTGCTCGTTCCTCAGGGCGGCCAGCAGGGGGAGCTGTTCACCCCTCCCGCTGTGGGGCGGGATCGCCCTGTGGGGCGGGACTCCCCTGTGTGGGGGGCCTTTTCCTATGGTGTAGTGACCCTCTCTAAGGAGGGGCCCCACGGAGGGAACAGCCTCCCCCGGGTGCTGGGGGACGCCCTGGGGAGTGGGGACCCTTCCATGGGGCAGTTCTGCCCCTGGGTGGGGGCCCCTCCATGGTGGGGGTGTACTGACGAGGGGTGGGTGAACCTCCCGAGGGTTTTGGACCCCTCAGAGGGGTGAGGACCCCTCTATGGGTGGGCACCAGCACAGGGGAAGGGCTACCAGAGCCCTCCTGTGCCCCCAGGTTTCCCCTGCACAGGGGGCAGGTGAGGTACTGTGGGGTGACCCTGTGTCCCCTAGGCCCTGCTCTGCCACCCACAAAACCTCTGTCCTCCCCAGACCCCCCTCAGTCCCCCATGGGGCTGTCACCCCGACACCCATCCAGGCTTCCCGGGGACCCTCCCCAGCTCTGTGTCTGGGGAGATGCTGCCACAGCCCAACACCAGAAGGTTTTGGGGTCCGCCCATGACCAAGGGTGCTCCTTATCCCATTTGGACCCCCATAGTCCCCTATTTCCGCAACACTGGGTGGATGACGCGGCTCTGGGGGTGCTGGGAGTCGCCACATCCCCGTCCTCAAATCCAGCACCCATCCCCAATCTGTTGCGACGCCTGGTGTCAATCCCAGCACCGCTGGATTCTTTCCCATCCTGGGGGCTCGGTGCACTTCCCAGTCGCCCTCGGTCCTCCGCGGGTGTCTGTAGGCCGTGCTGTGTCCGCGGTCTCCATGGGAGCATGCCGGTTGCCAAGCCGGCCGGTGGAGTGCTTGCCACCACCATCGAGCCGTTGGTATGACAACGGGGACACGGGTGACCTGGGGCGTGGTGCTTCGCGTGACGGGGCCAGTGGCCCCTGCGGGGAGGGTCCTGGCCGAGCCTCACCAACGCACCAGGGGGTCCCCACGGGCTGCCAGAACCTGCCGCGCCAGGCTGGAACCCCCACGCCAACACCAGCCCGGGAATTTATTGACACATTGAGGAAGCAAGCGGGAGAGCGTGAGTGGAATCCCTCCGGAGCGAAGGATGTGGGGCGACAGGGCTGATCCCACCAGGGCCCCAGGCCCTGCTCCCTGCCCCTCCGCTTGAGGCTGGGGGTATCAGGACCCCCTCAGTGGGTGCTGGACTGGAGCGTCAGATGAGATAACGCAGCGAAAGTGGAGCATCCGCGTGTGGAGCGAGGGACGGAGCAGCCCAGCGCCTGCCAGACACCCTCCAGGACAGGGCAGGGGGCTCCCCCAGGCCAGGCACCACGGTGGGGGCACAGGGGCTGAGGGGGGCACGGCTTGGCCCGCAGCCCACCCCACCTCACCAGCTGCCCCCATGCTGGATCACCGAGCCAGGATGGAGAGCAGCAGGAAGGAGAAGGTGAGGCTGCTGCCAGGGCAATGCTGGGAGGCCGGGGGGGGCAGGGGGTGCCCAGTGGGTGTGGGGAAGGTGCGGATACTCACTGGGGTTCCAGCCTCCCCTGGAGCAAGCGGCCGGGTGCTCCCAGCATCTCCCAAGGTTCCAACAGAGGTAGCCAGGAGTATGGCTGGTGGGGAGGACACCAGCTCCCGGGCAGCCTGCAGGCAGCCCAACATGCCCCAGGGGGTCCCCATCCCTGAGGTCACCCCCCAGCACAGCACAGGCCCTACAGCACTGAGGGCTCATGATGGAGCTGGGAGCATTTGTGGTATGTTCTGCTGGGCTGGGATGCTCCCACCATCCAAACATCACCCTGGGCATCTTGCAGCCATGCAGCTGCATCCCCAAGATGAGATGGGGCCTGTCACCTCCTTCAGCTGGCTGTCATCATTGTCACCGAGGCACCCAGCAGGATGGCACATGGCTCATCCCCAGTCAAAAACCAGTTGTTTGTGGGAAGCATCCTCTCCCAGATGGATTGAGCTCATGGGGTCATGGGTGAGGAGAGTGGAGACATTCCCTGCTGCCAACTGGGACACCAAGGGGACTCGGCACGTGCTGAACCAGCAGAGATGGGTGTCACCAGCCCCTGCAGCCAGCGGCCACATGGTTCCCAGCTCCATCCCTTTTGTGGGATGCATTGGAGCACACCATTTCCATGGGACACTGAGAACCAGATAACGTCATGTGGGAAGAGCCAAATCCTGCCAGAGAAGAGCCAAGCCCATTGTTTTGAAGGCGAGTGAAGAGATGAGTAGGGACATGTGGTGCTGAGATGGAAAAAACACTGGAGAAATAAGATTCGGACTCCCGGGTGCCAGCCTTGGGACGGGGACCCTCCGGCTGTGGCAGATCTGGTGTTCCCATGCCAAGCAGCACCATGGGATGGATTAGCACTGAATACCTTCAGCCAGCAACCCAGGAGACAATCGAATCCAGCTCCTTGCTTTTCCTGGCAGGATTTTTCCAGTCATCCTGGGCCAAACACCCTCTGGATCAGGGCGAACCTCACCACAGTGCTGCTGTGGGTGCCCGGCCCCATTCCGAGGGGTTCATGCTGCAGCCATGTCTCTTGCGGTTTTGTCTCCCAGCACCTGGGGGTCCAGGGCTAATGGAGCCCCCAGCACTCAGGACCAGGATGGAGTGGGGAGGTGCCAGGATGCTCGGATCATGCCAGGGTGCCAGGATCCCACCCAGCTGTGGGTGGCAGCTGAGTTCACAGGAGCTCTGCAGGGCCTCAGAGATATTTGGGCTGAGCCCCCACTTGAGGGTTTGGAGGCCAAGGCTGGGGGACGGGTGGTGTGCCAGGATGGAGGGCAGCTGGACTGAGCCGAGGCAAGAGGTGCCCCCAATGTTGGGATGCTCCAAACCACATCCCAAATGCTTTACTGAGCCCCCTACCCCAAAACCTGTCAGGAAACAGCAGCAGCCTCGAGGCAAACATCTGTGTGCCGGCGAGAGCACTGGAGCCTCCCCAGCGCCGGTGACTAATGAGCCCTAATGCTCCCGACTGCAGCTGGCGAAGGAGGGCCGGCTCCAGCTCCATCTGACAGCCGGGGCACCTGGCCCCAGCCCTGCCGGCTAATGGAGGCTGCACCGAGCCCGGGGTTGCTACGGAAAGGATAAACACGGATCCTGCTTGCCAGGTGCTTCCCTGGAGTGGGCCCTGTGGCTCTCCCTGGCAGCGAGGCAAGGCAGCAACCCCTGAGAATGTTCCTGCCTGCCTGCCCTCTGCTCCATATTAGCCCCACGTTTGATGGGTGAAAAATGGTACCCACAATTCCCAGTGGTATACAGGGACAGGGATGCTCCCAGGGGAACAAGGAAGACACAGCAGCATCTTCATCACAAAAGAATCCCATATCCTTGGTGGGAGATACTGTACTCCTCAACGGCATGGTCAGAAGTGCTCCTTGCTGGGAATGAACCTGGGATTCATCAGGATGGGATGTCCCAGGTCACTGCTGGATGGTGCCAGCTTCTACACAACCATCCCAAAAATTCAGCTGGGTGACAGGGATAGCAGCACCCCAGTGCCAACCCCAGTCCCCAGGGACCCCAGAGCTGACTGTGGCGTCCTGCAGGCAGCACCAGAAGGGGACTTGGTGCCTTGTGACGGTCCTATGGATTCCCTGGTGCCTTTGTTCAGCTGGAGGAGAACAGCAGAGTGATAGGATAAGGCATTTCAGGGTGTCTCTGTGCCAGTGGGGAAAACCAGGGCTGGGGGAAGGAAAACTTGGCTATTTCTTGCAGTTCAGGCCCCTTGCATTCAATATCCCTTGTCCCTGGCTGATGCTGTGTTGTGTGCAGGTGGAGCAGATCCTGTCGGAGTTCCAGCTGAAGGAGGAGGACCTGAAGAAGGTGATGTACCGGATGCAGAAGGAGATGGACCGAGGGCTCAAGCTGGAGACACATGAGGAAGCCTCTGTCAAAATGCTGCCCACCTATGTCCGCTCCACCCCCGAGGGCTCTGGTACGGTGTCACTCCCAGTCCCTTGTGTCACCCCTTCCTCGGACCCTGTCAAGCTCCATGTGTAAGGCTGAGCCTACCTAGAGCCCATCACCTTCTCCCCCTCTCCCTGGCTTTGCAGAGGTGGGAGATTTCCTGTCACTGGACCTGGGCGGCACCAATTTCCGTGTGATGCTGGTGAAGGTGGGCGAGGGGGAGGAGGGGCAATGGAAAGTGAAGACGAAGCACCAGATGTATTCCATCCCAGAGGATGCCATGACTGGGACGGCTGAGATGGTCAGTGGAGCATACGGGGCATCCCATCCCGTCCCAGTCCCTTTCATAGTGTGTGTTTCAGTGGGGATGCTGGAGGGGACACCCCCATCCCTCCAGCCAGCAGAAGCTGGGGGTGCCCAGGCCTGGGGAACCCATGGTGGGGACAATGTCCATCCAAGGGCAGTGGGAGGGTGGGGACATCCCTTGGCAAAGGCTGGACCTCCTGTCTTCCAGCTCTTTGACTACATCTCTGAGTGCATCTCCGATTTCCTGGACAAGCACCAGATGAAGCACAAAAAGCTGCCCCTGGGCTTCACCTTCTCCTTCCCCGTGCGGCACGAGGACATAGATAAGGTGAGGGGGTGGCCGGGCAGCGTGAGGGCTTAGGGGTCCCCAAGCCTCAGCTATACCCACAGCCCCATTTCGGTCTGACTCCCACTCCAGGGCATCCTCCTGAACTGGACCAAGGGCTTCAAAGCCTCCGGCGCGGAAGGGAACAATGTGGTGGGGCTGCTGAGGGACGCCATCAAACGGCGAGGGGTGAGAGGATCAGACGGCTGTGCTGGCACCGCTGCGGTGTGGAGACCCCAGCACACCGGCTGTCCCTGCGATGGGCTCACTGAAGCCTGGCTGTGCCTGCAGCAGGGCCACTGGAGCCTGGTGTATCCCCAGGAAGGGACCACTTGAGCACAGCTGTCCCCATGATGGGGCTGCTGGAGCCAAGTGTGTCTCTGGGCAGGGCTGTTCCATGTGTGTGCGCACACGTGTGCATGACACATGCCCAGGTCCTCACCCCAAACCCGCCTGTTGTGGGACAGCCTGACCCCCCATGAGCCCACAATGGTCCCTGTCCCCAGGATTTCGAGATGGATGTGGTGGCGATGGTGAATGACACAGTGGCCACGATGATCTCCTGCTACTATGAAGATCACCGGTGCGAGGTTGGGATGATTGTGGGTAAGATGCCCCTTCTACAGGGACACGTGGCTGGGGTCAGGGAACCGTCCCATGGCCCCGCTCCCCTGCTGCTTCTCCCATCCTTTTGGGGGGACACACCAAGGACAGGGGGGTGGCAGTGGCACCCTGCTGAGGTGTCCGGTGATTGGGACACTCGATGGCATTGCCTGGCCCCAGCAGGGTGGTTGGGCCACTTTGGGAGTAGAGAGAGGGTGGTCATTATAACAGGGCTGGTCCTCACAGGGCTGTTGGTGGGCTCTGGCACCTCATTGTAGGGATAGGGACCCATGGAAGGCAGCTGGTGTCAGAGAGCCAGGCGGTGGGGGTGAGTTTGAACCCTGCTGGCTCCATCCCCCACTCCCCGCAGAGAGCAGCCCCCCACCTCCCCCAGCCCCTCACTATCTTTTGTGCCATCAGCCATGTGCCAGTGTGCCATCTGGGCTCTGCATCCCCTCACCTGGGTAAACACATGCTGGGATGTTTATCAGCTTCTTGGGGCTGGGCTGGCCTCAGCACAGTGCCCAGAGCCCCTGGGACCCTGCTATGGGGACAAGTGGCCAGCCAGGGCCGTGGGGACACTGCAGGGGTGGTGAGCAGGAGGGATGTCCATCCCCATCACTGCAGGACAAGGACATGCAGCTCCAAGCACAGCCCTCAGCCATGATCTCAGTCACTGAATCCTGGTGCTCATGGAGCAGCAGGCACTGGCTGTTCAGTCAGTTCTCTGAAATGAGGTCTAGCATGGAATCATGGAATTATTTGAGTTGGAAAAGTCTCTAAGGTCATTGAGTCCAGCTGTTCCCCCAGCACTGTCAAGACCACCATGTCCTCAGGTGCCACATCCACATGATTTTTGAATCCCCCCAGGGATGGGGACTTCACCACTACCCTGGGCAGTCTTTGCCAGGGCTGAACAGACCTTTCCATGAAGGAATTTTCCCAATATCCAACAGAAACCTCCCCTGGTGCAACTTGAAGCAGTTTCCCTTCTATCCTTGGAGCAACCTGGTCTAGTCAAAAGTGTCTCTGCCCAGGGCAGGGTGGTGGAATGAGATGAATTTTAAGGTCCCTTCAAACCCAAACCATTCCATGATTCTATGTTTTGATGGGTTTATTTCATCCCAATGCTGGGTGGAGTAGGGATACAGATCTGGGACCTATGTAGTAAGTTCCAAACCATCCTTGGTTCCAGCTTTCATGAAATCACAGAATAGTTTGGGTTGGAAGGGACCTTACGGATTATCCAGCTCCATGCCATGGGCAGGGACAGCTTCACTAGACCAGGCTGTCCAGCCTGGCTTGTAACACTTCCAGGGATGGAGCAGCCATAGATTCTCTGGGAAACCTGTGTTTGTCCCTACCACCCTCACAGGGAAGGATTTCTTCCCAGTATCCAATCTAAATCTCTCCTCTTTTAGTCTAAAACCTTTCCCCCATGTCCTGGAGCCACCCTTGAAGTAGTTGTATGCCATGGTGCCAGTCACCAGGTTGAGGAACGTCCCTCATCCATATGGGTCCCAACCCCCGTCCTGGCACATGTCTGGACCCTCTCCAGTTCTTCCCCATTGCTCCACAAGACTATCCCAGCTTTATCCCAGTTGGGATGGGAGGGCTGTGGCAGGGGGTGTCACTGCTGCCCCCCGCCGCCCAGACCCATCCCCAGTTCCCGGCAGGGACGGGCTGTAACGCGTGCTACATGGAGGAGATGCACAACGTGGAGCTGGTGGAGGGCGACGAGGGGCGGATGTGCGTGAACACGGAGTGGGGGGCCTTTGGTGCCTCCGGGGAGCTGGACGAGTTCCTCCTGGAGTACGACCGCGTGGTGGACGAGACCTCACTTAACCCCGGTCAGCAACTGTAAGGAATAGGAGAGATCCAGTTCCTCTGGGCATCCCTCCCATCCCCTGCACCACACTGGGCTCAGCCCCCCAGCACGGGCATCCTTTGCCCTGGGCCGTGCCCATGCACGGGAACACATCCAGCAAGGAGGGGGGAAGGAAAGAGGGGGTGCTGCAGGATGTGACCCCTCAAATCCCAGCTCTGATGCCGCCCCCTTGCCTATGCCCCCCCCAGGTACGAGAAGATCATTGGGGGGAAGTACATGGGGGAGATCGTGCGGCTGGTGCTGCTGAAGCTGGTGGATGAGAACCTGCTCTTCAATGGGGAGGCCTCTGAGAAGCTCAAGACCCGTGGGACCTTTGAGACCCGTTTCATGTCCCAGATTGAGAGGTACGAGGCTGGGGGATGGCACCCCAAACCTGTCAGGCTGCATTGCACTGAGAGGTCTGTGCTCTCACTCCACACTGGTCCAGGCATACTGGGGAGTCTGTGCTCTCACTCTGCACTGTGCTGTCCCACATCAGGATCCCCCTATTCCATCATCCCATACCAGTCTGCTTTGACTGCCACATATTAGGGTCCTTTATCCTGTTACCCCACACCACACCAGCCTGCTCTGACTGTCCATCTTGGAGTCCCCACATCCTGCCACCCAAACCACAGTGTCCCATGTCATGGGCCTATCATGATGAGACATCATGATCCCATCATTCCATACCTGCCTGCTCTGTCCCGTTTGGGGTCCCCATGTCCCATCACTCCACATTAGGGGGACCCACTTCCAGGTCCCTCTGTCCCATCACCCCACACCAGCCCTCTACAGCAGCACCATGTTGGGGTCTCCCATCCCATCACCCCACACCAACCTGCTCTGACTGACCCAGTTGGGGTTCCCCACCCTATCACCCCATACCACTGTCCCATGTGAGGATCCCCCATCCCATCACTCCCCCATCCCTCTCCAGCTGTCTCACCCAGGGTCCCCATGCCCCAGCCCTTGCTGACCCCCTTTTCTCCCCACACCCCAGTGATTCCGATGACCGCAAGCAGATCTACAACATCTTGTCAGCCTTTGAGCTGCTGCCGTCTCGGACGGACTGTGAGATCGTGCGCCGGGTGTGTGAGAGTGTGTCCACACGCGCCGCCCAGATGTGCTCGGCCGGGCTGGCCGGAGTCATCAACCGCATGCGGGAGAGCCGCAGCCAGGACACCCTCAAGATCACTGTTGGTGTCGATGGCTCCGTCTACAAGCTCCATCCCAGGTGGGGATCTCCAGACCCTTCTCCCTGCTGACATCCCTATCCTCTCCCTTCATCCCCCAAGCCTTGACCCTGTTTGTGACCCCATTTGTGACCCTGTGTTCCCACTCCCCAGCTTCAAGGACCACTTCCATGCCACAGTGCGGCAGCTGACGCCTGGCTGTGACATCACCTTCATCCAGTCAGAGGAAGGCAGCGGGCGCGGGGCCGCCCTCATCTCGGCCGTGGCCTGCAAGATGGCCTGCATGATGGGGCAGTGAGCTGGACTCAGGGGGGGATGGCAGGGCTGGTGGTCCCGCTCGGAGCGCTGTGGGAGCAGACACGGACGTGGGAAAGAGGCGGCTCCGGCCCCCCAATAAACGGGGTGTGTGTGGACTTCTCTGGGGCCGCTTGGGCCACTGCTCCTCATACCTCTCCCCCCATGCTGGCAGGGAGACCCCCACGGGGCTGCCCCACACGTATGGGGCAGCTGAGGAGCTTCCTATGCCCTCACACCCCCCCCATCTTCACACAGCTGCAGCAAGGGGGGCTCCAGCATACCCCAGCCCCTTTGCTGGGGGAAACCCCCCCAAGGGGGTTGACCTAGAGAAAAGGGGCTCTTCGGGGGTACTTTGGGGGGGTGTCAGGGTGGAGGAGCTCCTCTCCAGTGATCCCTGGGGTGCAGAGATGGAGTGCACCAGAAATGGGCCAGATGGAGGGGGGCATATTGGGGGGATCCTCTCTAGCCATGTCCCTACCCATGTTCTCTGAAAGGTCTGGGGCACCCCAGAGATTTGAGTTCACCAGAGGGTCTGGAGCAGAGTATTGGGGTCCCTCTGGGGGCCATGGGCACCCCAGGTGCCCATGCACCCAGGGTGCTGGGGTCCCTCTAGGGATCTGGCAGTACTGCAGCATATTGTGGTTCCCTGAAGATTCTGGAGGCAACCCAGAGTTTTGGGTCACTCTGAGGGTCTGGAGCACCCCAGGGTGGAGGGGTCCTCCTGGGACACCACAGGATGTTGGGATTCCTTTGGGGATTTGGGGCACCCCAGGGTCTGGGCCCCACTCAGCGTGTTGGGGTCAGCCCTGGGGTGTGGGGCTACCCCATGGTATGGGCTGTCTTGGGGGTCTGGGGTTATATCTGGGATATTTGGGGCCACTGCAGGGGTCTGGGGTCACCCTGGCACATGGGGGCACCCAGGATCTAGGGACATCTCAGGGTGCTGGGGTAACTCTTAGGCATCCAGGACCACGTGGGGGGACTGGATCACCACAGGGTGTGGGGCCAACCTGGGAGGCTGGGACTACCACGGGGTCTTGGTGTCCTCACAAAGCGCAGGGTCACCCAACAGCTGGAGGGTGCATGTTGAGGGGCCGGGGACACTGCAGGGGTCTGTGTCACTCCAAGGAACAAAGCCACCCAGTGTGCTGCTCCTGAAGCCCCTGGCCCCATGGGTGGCACTGGGATCCCCACAGCTCAGTACAAGAGGGGAAGGGGATCCCTCTGCGCTGCTCAGCTGCAGCCCTCAGCCAGCAGGATTCCCTTTGTTCTGATTGGTTGGCACCAGAAAGACATCCTTGAGCTCTGATTGGTGGCAGCCCTCAGAGACCCACAGTCTCTCTGTTCTGATTGGCTGGGGGCAAACAGAAGAGATTCTCTGCACTCCAAGTGGCTGGAATTAAAAAAAAAAAAAAAAAAAGGGTGTGGGATTCCCTGTGCTCTGATTGGCTGGGACTGAAGAAGGGATTCCCTGTGCTCAGCTGGGACAGTGCCAATGCCATGTGCTGGGGACAGTGAGGATGATCCCAAGCCCGTGGCAGTGCCGGTGACAAGTGCATGAGAAGTGACAGTGCCAAGTGCAGGGACAGACACAGTGCCAGGCATGGGGATGTGCTGGTGCACAGTGAGGGGACAGTGACAGCCAGGGCCACCCAGGTGTGTGGAGGGAACACACAGGGGACACATCCCCACGCTACTGCTAGCACCTCTGGTGTCACCTTGGCTCTGCTGGGGGCAGGCCAGGGCCAGACTATCCCCTGCCAGTGCCTGGTGCCATATGCCCTTGTCACCGTGTCCCCCCAGGGCAGACAAAAAAGACCCATGGAGCCAGAGGAGGGACTTTATTGTGTGGGAAGGGGATGGC
Organism: Dicrurus megarhynchus; assembly: GCA_013399195.1. Taxonomy (NCBI): domain Eukaryota; kingdom Metazoa; phylum Chordata; class Aves; order Passeriformes; family Dicruridae; genus Dicrurus; species Dicrurus megarhynchus. Next base: position 169,586 of record VXAD01010132.1, read on the forward strand.
TGGGCTGGGGGGGCATCAGGGGCTGGAGGAGCATCGAGGTTTGGGGGCATTTGGGGCTGTGCCTGTAGAAAAAGGAAAAAGCAAGGGCTGAGTCAGGGGCCAGCAGAAGCAGCTCCTCCTTCCCCCTGCCCCACGACGCACTTTGGGGTGACCTGGCTCACCCCCACCCTACAGAGCTGCAGCAGGGAAGGTTCAGGAACCCCAAGCACGCTCCCACCCCTCCAGCAGGTGTGGGGTGCAGGATGTGGGTCACAGCGTGCAGGATGGGGGGTGCAAAGTGTGGGACACAGGGCGGGGGATATGGGATCAGGATGTGGGGTGCAGGACATAGGGTTCAGGATCAGGATGTGGGGTGCAGGATGTGGGTTCAGGATCAGGGTGTAGGGTGCAGGACACAGTGTGGGACAGGGGGTGTGGAATTGCGATGCAGGGTGCAGGACATGGTGCAAGATGTGGGATATAGGATCGGGATGTGGGGTGCAGGACACAGGATGCAGAATGCAGAGTGCAGGATCAGCCCATGGGGTGCAGGATCAGGATACAGGCGGGCACTAACCGTGCTCAGGACCGGCAGATGCCCATGGCAGTGCAGATGTCCCGGGGCGTGTCCCCATTCTGCAGCCCCTCGGTGATCTGGTCCCGGTACTTGTTCACCAGCTGCTGGCACCGCTTGCCCTTGGCCCTGCCCAGCGCCTGGCAGCCCTTCTGCAGCGCCGCCACCACCGCCGCCTGCCAAAGCCACCGCAGGTCAGGGGGCCACAGGAAGATGGCCTCCGGCCCAGACCCCCAGGCTCCCATCACCCCTCACCTCATCAGGGTCGTCACCTGCCAGTGCCTGTATCTTCTTCAGGGCCTTAGTGCACAGTCTGCACTTAATCCCCCTGCCCTGCGCCACGCCGTCCCCATCAGCCGTGTTGCTCCCGTCAGCCATGTCATCCCCTTCGGCCACATTCCTCTGTGGGGACACAAAGACCCTCAGGGCTGCCTGGACCCCTGGATGGCCCTGGCAGAACTTGGGGGTGGGGTGCTCACCAGGGCCAGGCTGTCCCAGAGGTCCTGGCACTGCTGCTCCTGGCCACAGTGTATGGCCATGTCCATGTCCCAGCACCAGGACATTGGGTCACCCTGGCAGGGCGGGGGGGCCACGGCCTGTGTTGCTGCATGGGGACAGGACGGTGAGTGTGGCCGCAGGTTGGGTGCCCATCACTGAGGTCCCCGGGGGCCCTGGAGGTGCCCAGACCCCTAAACCACCAGCCCCAGGTACTCAGCCCCATCCCTACCATCCCTCCTGCCTATATCCACATCCTTCTGTTCCCACCGTTCCTAGGTCCCCAAGCAGACCCTGTCCCCAAACATCCCCAGGTGCCGGTCCCAACATGGGCACCATCCCCATCACCCCTGGGTTTTCAGGCAGACCCCATCCTTGCCACCCGCAGGTGCCTGTTCCCATGAGACCCCATCCCCACAATCCCCAAGCCCCCACCATCCCTCCTGACTGTCCCCTCATCCTCCTTCCCACATCCCTGAGTGCCTGTCCCTTCACAGACCATCCCGATCACCCACAGGTCCCCACACAGACCCCAGCCCCACCAAGCTCAATCATCCAGGCTGCCATCCCCATTGTCCCCATGTGTCTCCTCTCCCTGCCACCTCGGGGTGACCATCCCCCCTGGGAGGCAGGAGGGTCCCCATTACCTCCCACCACCACCAGCACCAGGAGGAAGGCAGCCGCCATGGTGAGCCCACTGAGACAGCGACAGCAGGTGACTGACAGTGGGTGACTGCCTGCATCCTGACACATTTTATAGTGGGGCCGTGGGCTGTGGGGGTGGGGGACCAAAACCCCAAAACGCCTTAAAACAGAACACCGTGTCTCCCCAGGGCCCTTCCTGCCTCGCACCTCCACCCCCGCAGGAAGGTGATACGGGGGGGCTCGGGGGGGACATGGGGGAGCTCAGCAGCCCCCAACCTCCCCAGCCTCGTCCCCTCAGGGAAGCTGCCTGTTAAGTCCCCCAAAGTGTGGGGCGGGGAGCGAGTGGCCAGACCCCCGAGGGCTCCGGAGGGTCTGTCCCGAGATCGGGGAGGTCTATCCCAGGGTCCCCTTTGGCCCCCTCCGGGCTCTGGGGAGTCCAAGGGCTTGGGCTTAGTGTCCCCCCGGGGTCAGTCCTGGTGTCCTCTCTGGGGTCAGTCACGGTGCCCCCCAGGGTTTGGTCACGATGTCCCCTTCCCCCCATGGGTTCCGTGGGGCCCGAGGGTCGATCCCAATGTCTCGTCCCCAACCCCTCCATGTCCCCCCGCACACCGCCCCAGGCCCACGGCGGTTGCCCTGGCAACTCCCGAACGCCACTTCCGCCGGGCGGTCACACAACTTCCGTGTTTGGCGGCGTTCGCGCCTTTTCCCGCCGCAGCCCCACCCCCATGGCGGGTCCCGGTGTCGGCGGCGACCCTCGACCTCTGACCTCGGACCCCGTACGTGACCTGCGGGAACCCCGGGCGGGGGCCGAGGGGATGTCCCCGTTGGGAGCAGGGGAGACCCTGGTTGGTGGGGCTCGGGGGACTCTGTGAGGCCCTACAGCCTGAGGGGGGGCTGGGGCGCTGGCGTTGGGGGTCTGGGGGGGCTGTTGCGTCCTCGGGGGGTTCCTGGTGCCACGGAGGTGTTTGGGGGGGTCTAGTGCCGCGGGGAGAAGGATTGTGCCAGAGGGAGTGTGCTGGGGGGGCACTGGTGCCTGGGGATGTCCAGGGGGCTATGCAGGGCCCGGGTCCATTCGGGAGAGGGGGGGTCCCGGGGGGATCCGGTGGCCAAGGTGTATTTTGTGGGGAGTTCAGGTGTCCTGCTCTGAGGTGGGATTTTAGGAGAGGGTGGGATGGTCCTGTCACCAGGATGAGTTTGGGGATGCCCTGGGTTGGGAGGCAGCGGGGCTGAGTGGGTGCAGCGTGCAGAGGGAGGGTCAGACCCGGACATGGTTTGTGTTTTGGGGGTGGGGAAGATCATTTTCAGGGGGACTGCTGTGTCTTGGGGTGATAGCGATGGCCGGGTGGGAGCCAGGATCCTTAACTCACCAATTTATTTTTCAGACCCATCGTTAGACCCCCATGTCCCACACCATGTTTTCGGAGCAGGCAGCCCCCACAGCGCAGGGGCTGCTGGCCCCCCCCTCGGCCGAGCCCCCCACCTTCCCCAGGGTGCCTGTGTCGGAGTATTCGGACTGCTCCCAGCCCTTCCAGCTGGGCGAGCGCAGCTTTTCCCGGCAGTACGCCCACATCTACGCCGTGCGCCTCGCCGGGATGCGGCCGGGGCTGGAGCGGCGCGCGCGGAGCCGATGGGGTGAGCCTGGGGAGAACCCCCCTTTATCAGGGCCCTGCCCCGGGAAAAACACTGAGGGGCTGGAGTGTGCCCAGGGCTAGGGACAAAGCTGGGGAATGGGCTCGAGCACCAGAAGCAGCTGGGGGGGCTCAGGCTGGAGAAAACGAGGCTCAGGGGGGCCTTCTTGCTCTCCACAATTTCCTGGCAGGAGGGTGCAGCCAGGGGGGATCAGGCTCTGCTCCCAGGAAACAAGGGACAGGATAAGAGGACACAACCTCAAGTTGCACCAGGACAGGTTCAGATTGGATACTGGGAAAATTCCTTCATGGAAAGGGCTGTCTATCCCTGGCACAGGCTGCCCAGGGCAGTGCTGGAGTCCCCATCCCTGTGGGGAAATAATAGCTGTGTGGATGTGGCACTTGGGAACATAGGTTAGTGGTGGCCTTGGGAACAAACATCTCTGGAGTTGCCTTAGGATTTTATCTCTGTTTGACCAGATTTCTATCTGGAGTCCAGAAGCGAGTGAGTGTTCTCATCCTCAGGCTGGATGTACCCTGCAGGCATCCCTGGGGGCAGGATCCATCCCTGCAGGTATGGAGTCCATCCCTGCCAGGCTGGGATCCACCCACAACCTTCCTGCAACCTGAGCAGCTCCAGTGTACCCAGCTGTCCCAGTCTCCAGCAGCGTTTTACACCCTTGACAGGGGATGTGCAGCAGAGCCCACCCCAAACAGCTCAGCCCCCCAGCTCTGGGATGTACAGTCACGATGGGATAATCCATTTGCAGCTGGGTTATGTGGTAATCCTGCTGCAGCTCCCACCTGGAGTTCTGACCTTGGGACAAACCGCATTCCCCATCAGATGGAACGGGGGGGTGGGCAGGGAGAACACAATTGTCTGAGTCACATCACCCCACACACTTTTGGGAACAGGAGTTGAGTGTGAGTTTTGTCAGGGTGGGGCTGGGGGCCCTGGCCAGGAAGTGGGGTACAGGAGGGTGCAGGAGGGTGAGAGGTGCTGGTTGTGCAGGGGGGGAGCTGTTTCCTGGCCGGGGGGGTTGTGGTTCTGGGGCGGGACCCTCACACTCAGAGTTTCCATCCGCGGGATGAAGCAATGCCAGCACTGCTGGGGCTCTGCCCCCCCCGGCCTGAGCACAGCCTGCGATCGAATTTCCTTCGGCTTTGCCCTTCTATGGGCAAAAACCCCTTCAGTGGAAGCTTTTGGGCCGGACGCCTGTTCTTGTGCTCTCCCCAGCCCCATGGGCTGTGTGGAAGCAAAACCAGTGCTGGTCCCATGGCGGATGTCATTCCTTGGTTGGCCACCCTGGACTTTGCCAAGTGTGACAGAACCCAATGGTTTGTAAAGCTCCACCTCCTGGAGTCCTGGGATGGGACCAGATTTTGGGGTTTGTCTCCCAGCAGGAAGCGCCTGCAGGCAAAAATCTGGAGAGCACAGCCCCCTCCTGCCGAACACACATTTTGGGGAGTTCGAGCCAAAAATAAGAAACTTCAACAGGATTGTTTTTGTTCTGACTCGGAGTGTTTGCATTCCTGGGCTCGGGGATCCGTGTTTCCAGTGTGAGGTGCCAGGGATGGCAGCGGGGTGCTCTCCCTGGGACAAGAGTCACGTTCAGCAGCACATGATGAGTAAAGGGAGATTTTTGGGAGGAGAAATGTCACCCAGAAAGGACGAGGAGATGGCACAGGCAATGTTGTTTTGGGAGAGGAGACCGGGAGCAGGTTCCTTGCTCCTCTCCAGGGCCTGAGGCTCGGGATGGACTTCACAAGCTGGTTTAAACGGGGAAGGACAGTCCCACACACTGGATGAGGCTGGAGCATCTCCTGGTCCCCAGGGGTGGAGTAAGAAGTTTTGGGCTCACCTTGTGGGGGAGACTTTTGCTCCTCAGCCACAAAGTGGATGCAGCTGGGGCTGTGATGCTTCTTGCAGCTCCCGAGGTTCTCCCAACCTGTATCCCCTGTGGATCCCTGCCTAAAGCCCAGGGACCTGTCAGCATGCCAGTATCTTCTCTGGATGTGATGGGGATCCTGAGTTTCAGCAGGGATCAGGGACAGAGGATCTGGCCCTGGCAGAGATCAGGTTTGGGGGTGTTGAGTGATCTCCTGCCTGTCAGTTCTGAGGATGTTTGGGTCAGCCCCTGGATGAAGAGCAGGACCAGCAGCCCCCCATGCCCAAGGGCAGGAACATCCTGGACCCTTCCCGGGCAGAGCTGTTACTGGGAGCTAAGCGCACCATCCTGACCCAGCTTTCCCCCCAGCACAGAGGAAATGCCTGCAGGCTTGCAGGCTCTGGAATGCTCCTCGGCCCCATCTGGCCCACACATGTCCGCTCGGCACCGTGCCTCGAGGAAAAGCAGGAGGCTTCCCAACATTCCCCAACGCCTCTTGCTGGCTTCGACGCTGGGGCCCTTCAGCTGCTGCCGCCAGCCCTGCGCTGTGCCCGCCGTCACCCCCAGGCCACTGACCGCTGTCTCTCCACAGGGAATGACATCGCGCTGCGGAAGCTCTCGGAGCTGCAGGCAGGAGAGAAGTGCTGCGTGGTGGGGACGCTCTTCAAGGACATGCAGCTCCAGCCCTCCATCCTGCAGGAGATCAGCGAGGAGGTAATGGGCTCACCCCCTCCTCCTCCTCCACACAGCTCGGGGGGTTGTGCCAGCACACCTGAGAGCTCAGCTGGGTTTCCATGGCTTCCCTGTGCTCATTGTAGCCAGGGAGCTGGCAGGGATTTGAGCTGGGTTTGTGCACAGGATGATGGCCTCTGCCCACAGGTCCCTGGATGTCACCTTGGTGACACCTCTCGGTGCCAGCATGTGTGTGCGTGTGTGCGTGCTCCTTATGAAATCATGGAAACATGGAATGGGTTGGGTTGGACGGGACCTTAAAGCTCATCTGTGGGCAGGGACACCTTCCACTATCCCAGGTTGCTCCAAGCCCCATCCAACCTGGCCTTGAACACTTCCAGGGATAGAGCAGCCACAGCTTCTCTGGGCACCCTGTGCCAGGGCCTCACCACTCTCACAGGGAAGTATTCCTTCCCCATATCCAATCTAAACCCACCCTTTGTCCATCTGAAGCTGTTCCCCCCGCTGCTTACCACCACTCTTGCTCAGAGCTACTTTTCCAGCCCTTGGAGGGTTTGGATCCAGGGGGATTGGCAGTGCAGACCCCATTTCCCTGCCACAGGGGAATGAGGGGGGTGAGGGAGGTGTCAAGGAAGCTCTGCCATCCCCCTGTGGGCTTGGGGCCCATCTGCTCCCAGCCAGTTCACGTTGGGAAGTTTGAAGTTCCCAGCACCCGTCTGAGCCACTTCCTGCTTGGCTGGGGCTCGTGTTCGGGACGCTGCAGGGAAGCGCTGAGTGAAACCAGCCCGTCCGGGGGGTTCCAGCTGCCGAGGCCTCCAGCCAGGGTGTTGACTGCTGGTGATGGGGGGCTGGGGTTGGGAAGGGTCCTTGGGAGCTGCTGGTCCTCACTGAGGCCGTCAGAGCTGTTCCTGCACCCTCGCAGCACAACCTGGTGCCTCAGCCACCCCTGCCCAAGTACATCCAGCCCTCTGACGAGCTGATCCTGGAGGATGAGCTGCAGCGGATCAAGCTGGAAGGAGCCATTGATGTGCAGAAGCTGGTGACAGGTAAGGGACAGCGGTGGCTCTGTGGTGGCACCCACCCTGTGGGTGCTGGTCGGGGCTGACTGCCTGCTCTGCCGTAGGGACCATCTTGGCCGTGTACGGCTCCGAGCAGGACGACGGCAGATTCCTGGTGGAGGATCACTGCTTCGCCGACTTGCCGCCACCGCTGCCCTGGACCGGGCCCACTTCCAACCGGTCAGTCAGCAGGAGTGGGGCTGGCACTGTGTCCCTGCTGTGTCCCTGAGCCCCTTGTGCCAAGAGGGCTGGTGGAGGGGACTGTGCCCCCTGCCCCGGCTCTATGAAGCCCCTTGGTTTGGGAGCGTGGCACTGCCTGAGCCTCTCCATCCATCCAGGTTCGTGCTGCTGGCCTCGGGGCTGGGGCTGGGCAGTGTTAGTGGGGAGGCCCTGCTGAGCACTCAGCTGCTGGTGGACGTGGTGACGGGGCAGTTGGGTGCAGAGGGCGAGCAGAACTGCGCTGCCCACATCACCCGTGTCATTCTGGCCGGGAATCTGCTGAGCCAGAACACACAGAGCCGAGACACCATCAACAAGGTACGGAAAGGAGGGGGCTGCAGCCTTGTCGTGCTCTTGGGGCGCTGGGAGGGTATGGGGAGGGGGCAGAGGGAGCACGGGGTTGTCCCTCACTGTCTTCCTCCTCACCCAGGCCAAGTACTTGACCAAGAAGACGCAGGCTGCCAGTGTGGAAGCTGTGAAGATGCTGGATGAGATCCTGCTACAGCTCTGTGTGAGTGCTCGGGGTTGGCTGGTGAATCAGGTTCCTTTGGGGGAGGGAGCCTGGTTCCTGAGGCGGGGGAGCAGCCCAGGGTGCAGGGTGGCAAAACCCCCTTCCCCAGCACCCAACTTCCCTCTGAGCGCCCCATATGGGGAGGCAGCTCACAGCCCAGATCCAGATCCAGATCCTTCTCCTGGGATCTGGCCTCCATGGTGAAGCCAAGCAGGGTGTCTTGGGGAAAAGGAGCAGCAGTGACACCAGGGCTTTGCTCTGAGCCCCCTTGGAGGGCACTTTGGCCACCCGGTTGATCCCTGCCCCACCAACAGACCTCTGTGCCTGTGGACGTGATGCCCGGCGAGTTTGACCCCACCAACTACACGCTGCCGCAGCAGCCCCTGCACCGCTGCATGCTGCCCCTGGCCAGTGCCTACGCCACTCTGCGCCTCGTCACCAACCCCTACCAGGCCAACCTGGACGGTGTCAGGTAAACAAACCTGGTGTGCTACCAGCTCTGGTGACAACTGTCAGTGACATGGGACCATGGGACATGTCCCAGCACATCCAACATCTAAAGCTCCCCTTCTTTCCCCCGTAATGTAGGTTTTTGGGGACGTCAGGACAAAACATCAGTGATATCTTCAAATACAGCAGCATGGATGACTACCTGGAGATCCTGGAGTGGACACTGCTGGCAGGACACATCAGCCCCACGGCCCCGGACACCCTGGGTATGGTGAGGGCTGGGGGGCTGTTGAATGGGGGGGCTTTGCCAGTGGCTCCCCCCCCTAATTCCCATCCTCCCCAGGCTGTTACCCATTCTACAAATCTGACCCGTTTATCCTCACCGAGTGCCCTCATGTCTACTTCTGTGGCAATGCGCCCCACTTCCAGTCCAAGCTGCTCCAAGGTGGGTCTCACAACACACCCACATCCTTGCGGGGGCTGGGAACCCGCACCAGGGGCTGCCGGGGGGCTCCTCTGCCTGATACCCACCTGTGCTTGCAGGGAAGGAGGGGCAGCGGGTGCTGCTGGTGACGGTGCCCGACTTCAGTGCCACGCAGACCGCCTGCCTCGTCAACCTGTGCGACCTCACCTGCCAGCCCATCACCTTCTCCGGCTTTGGGGCTGACAGTGAGGACGGGGACATGGAAATTGGGCACTGACCACAGGGAGGGCACAGACTCCACAAGCCCCCACCCCTCAAGGTTTCCTGGTACCCACTGCCTTTGTCCTCTGGGAGGGTGACACAGCTGGGGAAGCACCGGAGGGACAAGATGCTCGTACCAATATAATTTGATTTATTTGTGTAACAAAAATTATATGGAGGGGAGAAAGGCTGTGCCCGCCTCCGTGGGCCCTGCCCAGGAGAGCAGTACCACCCCTGTCACCCCACTGGGACAGTGGGCTGGCATGGCCCAGCTCCAAGGGATGGGGTGGCATGTCCCTGACAGCATCCAGCTGTTGGCAACAATGCCCGCAGTCCTTGGAAGCAGCAAGGTGAGTGGCTGGAGCCCACCTGGAATGGCTGCCTGGGCTCAGGGAAGATGTCAGAAGTGGACGCCGAAGCGTCCGACCATGGCTTGAAGCTGAGTGAGGAGTCAAGTGTCCCTAGTCCCCAAAGTTCACGGTGTAGGTTTCGGCCGTGGTGAGGGGCTGCGCCGTCCCTGTGTGCAACTCCCAGCCCTCCGTCTCTGTCACCAGCTCGGTGACCACCTCTGTCTCGGTGTCCATCTCCCAGGTGCCAGCAGTGGGTGGCTCCTGGCTCCAGGGCGTGTAGGCCGTGCTGCTGAAGGGGAAGGGCAGGGCTGTGGTGGACGGTGGGGCCGTGGGGCTGCTGGAGGCCATGGTGGCATTGAGGCGCCGCAGCCGCATCTGCTCCCGCAGCCGCATGCGGTGCCGGAGGCGCATCCGCATCCGCAGGCGCTCGCGGGGCGTCATGGGCCGGCCGGGCACCACGCGGCGGATGGGCCGGTTCCCGTTCATGGCCATGATCTCCCGGATGCGCTTCCAGTTGGAGCGGGACAGGACGAAGTTGCACTGGGTGGCCCCGATGTCATAGAGGACGTGGCAGGTCTTGACGCTGGGGTTGTAGCCCTCGGCCCGTGCTGACACGCGGTACTCGCCCGGGTTCAGGATGCGCCAGTAGTCCCCGCCGCTGGCTGCGGGTACAGGAGGCAGCGGGGTGGGATGGAGGCAGCGGGGGGCTGCTGGCACCCTGCCGGCACCTCACAGTACCTACCTGTCCTGACGTTGTGGTTGATGCCCCCCACCACAATGGTGGCGTTGGCAATGGGCTCTCCCTGCTGGTCCGTCACCACGCCCTTGATTCCCCGATGGATCTGGGTGAGGAAAGGGATGAGTATGTGGGACAGGATGAACTATGTGGGACAGGGGTAGCTGTGGCAATGTCCCATTACACACCTGCTCCATGAAGGTGAGCAGAGACTCCTTGTTGTTCTCCCACTCCTGCTGCAGCTCACTCTCATGGGGGAACTTGTCACAGCCCAGGTAAATGGAGAGCTCCAGGCAGTTGGTGTGCAGGTAGCTGAAGTCGTTCATACCTGCAAGAGCACAGACATGCCCACCCAGCCACTTGCTCACCTGCCAGTGGCTGGGTTATGGGGCAGCCACACCACTGGCTCCAACTTACTGCCAGCCCGGGGGTGCCACTTGGCGCCCTGCACGATGCCCATGGCGTCAGTCATGTCCTGTGTGTGGCAGCCCCCACGGAAGGTCTCGGTCATGGTGAGGTGTGCCGAGGCATAGGAGATGGCGAGCCAGCGGAACACGGCGTGGTCAGGCGTCTCCTGCAGCTCAGGGTGCTCATCCTCGTAGTCCAGTGGACGAGGGGCAGTTGCTGGCGTTGGGGGGCTGGGCCGGACCGTGTCGAAGGGGAAGGACACCAGTTTCTCCCCACCCTGCAGGTTGGCTCCCAGTACGAAGGGGTTCTTGTCCATCCATGCCATGACAGCCCGTGTCTCCACTGCCACCTGTGAGGCGGGCACAGGGCATGAGGTGTCACCCCCTGCCACGCTCTCCCCGCCCCTGTCCCGCCCCTGTGCCCTGTGCCGCACTCACCGCCGCATCCTCGGACAGGTAGTGCTCCGGGATGGGGATGTGGTGGTTGGGGAACTGGTGGGGTACCAGCCGCCTCTCTTCGGCTGCCCACAGCGCTGAGGCCAGGTCAGGGAAGTTCTCAAAGAGGTCAAAGCCTTCCTCTGTCCAATGGCCCAGTGCCCAGTTGCCCAGTTCGGAGCCCTGTGGGCAGCCCAGGACACTGGTGAGTCCGGGGGGGCTGCATCCCACCACCCGTGTCCCATCCCACCACTCCAAGTCCCGTCCCCTGCCCCACTGTCCCATCCCACCACCCTGCCATCCCATCCCACCCCACCCCACCGCTCCCGGTCCCATCCCCTTTTCTGACATCTCAGGTGCCCAGCTTGGAGCCCTGTGCCCAGCCCAGGGCAGTAGTGAGCTGCAAGGAGGGGGCTGCAATCCCACTACTTTGCCATCTCATCCCAGTGCCCCACAGCCCATTCCTGCACCCCACATCCTACCCCACTGCTCCACTGTCCTCTCTCACTGCCTCACAGCGCATCCCACCCTGCTGCCCCCTCACCGCCTCGTGGGCCAGCTCATAGCCGTCGGGGTTGAGGGACGGGACAAGGTGGATGCGGGTGTCGGTGACCAGGCCCCGCACGCGGGGGTTCCCATCCTGGTACTCCTTGCACAGGAACTGCATCAGCAGCAGCAGCAGCTCCCGGCCCAGCACCTCGTTCCCGTGCAGCCCCGCCGTGTACCGGAACTCGGGCTCACCTGAGGCGGGGGCCGAGCAGGGTCAGCAAACTCCGGGGACCACGGCTGGGGGCCCCCAATCCCTCACACCTTCCTCACCCGTCTCGTGCTCGCCCGGGTTGTCGGAAACCTCCATGGCATAGATCTTCAGCCCCCGTGAGCTCTTGCCAATGTTGTAGATGCGGGTGATGGTGGGACACTCCTCGTTCACCACCTTCATCAGCTGCAGGGTAGGGAAAGATGGGGGCAGTGCCTAGGGGGACAAGCCCACACCCTGCAGAGAACCCCACCCCCATGGAGGATCCCACCCTATGGAGATGCCCACCACCATGGAAGCGCCCACAACCACAGAGAATGCCGTGCCCCAAAGCTGTGCCCACCACCACAGAGGTGTCCACTCCTCATGGAGGATCCCACCCCACAGAGAATCCCACCACCATGGAAGATCCCATCCCCCATAAAGCTGCTCATCCCCAAGGAGGTGCCCATCCACATGGAGGATCCAACCTACTCCCCCCAAGGATCTCGCCACCATGAAGGATCCCACAACCCAGGGTGTTCTATCCCCCACAGAGGATCCCACCCCATGGATTTGTTCACTAGAGTATTCCATCCCCTAGAGGATCCCACCCCATGCCAGATCTGCCCCCCAGCAGTGCCCACCTGCCTCATGTCCTTGTAGGAGTGGTGTCGGAAGTCCAGGTTGTCCGTGGAGGTCACCTCATTCTGCTGTGTGTAGTAGCTGCTGACAGCTGTGGAGGGGACAGGCACACAGCAGCGGGGGGTGGCTGGAGAGATCCCACCCCTCATGGTCCCCAGGCTGCTTCGGGGTGACTGTTACCGGAGAGGGGGCACCCCAGGACCTCAAGGCGCAGGCAGAGGCTCCCATTCCAGCGCTGGGGATAGATGCGGATGTATCGGGCCACCACCGGCTCAGGGAACTCACTCAGCACCGGTGTGTCCTTGTCCACGTTGCCATAAAACATCTGCCGAGGAGGGAGAGATGTACCCAAGAGGGTCCCTGTTGTTCCCATGTCACCCATCCAGAACAGGTCCCCACCATCTCCTCGTAGCCATTGCTGTACATCACCCAGTGCTGGCTGTCGTTGCTGAAGCCCACGTAGAAGCTGGTGACAAAGTCATCGCTGCGGGGGGACAGGGACAGGTTGGGACAGGGGTCCCCACACTGCTCCCCCCACCCCATGTCCCGGCTCCACCCCCATGTCCCCATACTGGATCTGGGAGTCGCGCCCCTGGGTGATGACTCCAGTGAACATGGTGATGCGGCGGGTGTCCACCTCAAGCCAGTGTGCCCGGCTGTCATCCTCGGCACACCACGCCCCGTCAAAGAAATCGTCCTCGTTGGTGCCCGCCTGGGGAGCAGCGAGCGGGATGTGGGTGGGGGTGTCACCGTGACCCGGGGGGTGGGCGCAGGGGGTGACCCTCACCTGCATGTTGAGGCGGCCGCGCTGGGCACCCAGCCCGTGACGCAGCATGGAGGAGGCCAGGATCTGGTCATCCTCGATGCGGTGGGACTCCAGCCCGATTGGGGGACACCCTGCAAACAGCAGGGGGTAGGGGGTGATGGGCTTCCCCCCCAGCAGGGTGTCCCTGTCACCCCAGGAATGGGGACACTCACTTTTCTTCTCTGCGGGAGGACTCCATTCCTCCTCGTCTGGATCCCACTTCTTTCCTCCTGGTTTTTTGGGTTTTCCTGGGAAAGGAAAAGGCTCAGTGAGGGGGGGCAGGGATGGGGACAGGTGTGAGGGGACAGGGATGGGGGCTGGCACCCACCTTTGCGGTCCTGGCCCTTCTCCTCCACCCAGCGCTCTTCCTCCTCCTCTTCCTCTTTCTTGGGCTTCACTGTTGGTGAGGTGATACCCACCCCAGGGACGTGACACCAGTCCCAGGAACATGCCACCCACCCCAAGAATGTGTCACTGATGCTGGGGGTGTGACACCCACCCTGGGAACATGCCACCTCCCTGGGGATGTGACACCCACCATGCAGACATGTCACTCACCCCAGGGATGTGCCACCATCCCTGAAGACATGACACCCATCCTGGTGATGTGACATCCACCCCAGGGAGGTGGCACTCACCATGTGGATATGTCACCTGTCCCAGGGACATGCCACTGACCTTGGGACATATGACCCAGCCTGGTGACGTGCCACCCACTGTGGGGATGGAACACCCACCGTGGGGATGGAACACCCAGCCCAGGGACATGCCACCCTCCCTGTGGCTCTGCCATCAACCCTGGGCCACACATGCCCACCATGGGCACATGCCCCCCCGTCGAGCCCTGCCCACCCTGCCCAGCTCCCTCCACCCCGTCTCACAGGGTCTGATTTTTTCCTCGTCCGTCTCCGTCCTGTCCCCTTTGTCCGGGTGTTCATGGGGCTTTGGCGGGGGGGGCAGCCCATAGGTCCCTGGGGGGCACAGGGTGGGGAGCTGGTACAACCTTCTGGAGGTGGGAGGGGCAGGAATGATGGGGGGTCCGGGGGTGCCTTGTCCGTCCCGGTTCATCACTCACAGTCATCGTAGTCGGGTGGCTCGAAGCCCTCGCCGTAGTCCCCTTCCGTCACTGGGCCGGGCACNAGCAATGAGGGTCCCCATGTCCCTGCAGGGTGCCCTGTGTCCCCTATGGGGTCCCTATGGGGTCAGCATGCCCCTCTGGAACCCACATTTCCCTTTGGGGTTCCCATGTACCGTGATGTCCCCATGTCCCACACTGGACCTCTCTATATCCCACTGGGATGCCCATGCCCCCAAGAGACCCCCACACCCCTATATGGTCCCCACACCTCTAGTGTCCCCCCAAGAGTCCCCCATGCTCCAATGGGAACTCCATGTCCCTTGGGGGTTCTCTGTGCCCCCACAGGGTCCCCATGTCCTTGCAGGGTTCCCTGTGTCCCTATGGAGTCCTCATGTCCCTTTGGAGTTCCCGTGTCCCCACAGGACCCTCATGCCAAGAGATCCCCACCCCCCTACAAGGTCCCCGCACCCCTTATGCTGCCCCCATGCCCACCCCAGCTCCAGGCTGCCCCAAAATGCTGCTTCCCTGGGTTCCCAAGGCTGGGGACTGTCCCCCAACCTCACCCTGAGCAGTGCCAGCCCCCCATGTTCCTATCCTCCCACATACGTGTCTCCTCAGGCTGGGGCCAGACCCGCTCGGGTCTCCTCCTGCTGGGGGGCTTGGGGGGCTTCTGCTGCCGCCGGATGTACTCAACTGGGGACACAGAGGGTGGCACTGGCTTTGTGACGAGAGGCAGGGGGGGACACCGCCTCCATCCCTCCCTGCAGGCCAGGGGGCCCCAGTGGCCCCCCACCTACACCCCAGCACCGTACAGTCCTCGTAGTCCTCCCGCTCCAGCTGCTCGTTGTAGTCCAGGGTCGGGGGCTCCGGCTCCTCAGGGACCTCTGCAGAGAAGAGACACATGGAGAGGCACAGGGTGACACTGGGGTGCAGGAAGGGGACAACAGGGAGCAGGGAGGTGGCACTTGAGAATAGGAAGGAGGCCCTGAGGTAAGGGTGGCAGTCCTGGGGCACACAGGAGGTGACACTTGGGAGCAGGGAGGTAGTCCAGAGTGCAGTGGGGTGCAGGGAAGTGACACCAGGGAGGAGGGAGGTGGCCCTGGCGTGCAAAGTGATGGCACTGGAATGCAGGGAGGTGGTGCTGGGACACAGGAAGGTGACATAGGGGTGCAGGAGGGTGGCATTTGGGAACAAGGAGGTGGCCCGTGTTGCTGGGACATGGCATTGGGGAGCTGGGACATGGCATTGGGGTGCAGGGAGGTGACATTTGGGGACAGGGAGGTGGCCCCAAGACATAAGGAGATAGCCCCAGGGTACAGAGGAGTGACCCTAGCCTGCAGAGGAGTGTCCCCAAGACATAGGGTGGTGGCCCTGGGAGCTGGGCACTCACCTGGCTGGGGCTCAGGGTTCCAGTCCTCCCGGCCTAGCCCCCAGTGCTCATTCGGCTCTTCCAGCTCTCCTGGGGACAGGGACAGAGCAAGGGGCTGGCGTGGCCTCCCCAGGCCCCTGTCCTGGCCCTCCCTAGCCCCACAGTGGGAAGAAAATCCCACAGGAAGGAAAGCTGGGAGGGCAGAGAGGGGAAACCCCAGGGCACAAAGTCCAGCCAGCTGTAGGGTGCCACCAGGATGTGGGGTGATGCTCTGCTGTGCTGAGACTTCCCACCCCAACCCTACTAGTAGCAAGATGGGTGTCCCCAAAACTCACCTCGGACACCTCCATCCTCCTCCTCCTCCTCCTTGTAGTGTGAAGGCTCCAGGAACTCGGGTGTCTCTTCATCCTCCTTGCCCTGTGAGGGCTGCCGGATCGTGGGGGATTCAGTGGGGGGACTTGGTGGCACTGGTGGCTTCTTGCCAGAGGGTTTGGTGGCCTTGGGTGGCTTTTCCTTGGGCTTTTTGGAGCCTTTTGGGGGTTTTTCAGAGCCTTTTGGAGGTTTTTCAGAGCCTTTCGGTGGCTTCTCCTTGGATTTCTTGGGGGGCTTGTTCTTGCCCCGGTCCTTGTCCTTGACCTTGTCCTTATCCTTCTTGGGGCCCCGCGGTCTCTCCTTGGGCTTCTTGGGGGTTTTTTCCTTCTTCCCCTTCTTGGGTTTCTCAGGCTCCGTCAGCGACCCTGGGGAGCCTGAGGGGACAGGAGCGGGGGGGCCGCCACCCCGAGGCAGGATGAGTGTGGCGGGGCCGGGCTGGGGGGTCCCCGCCGTCCCGCCACCCCCGTTCTCCGTGGGATCCTGGTGCCGATCGCTCACCGGTGCCGGTGCCGGTGCCGGTGCCGGTGCCGGTGCCGATGCCGAGGTCCGTGCCAAAGCCCAGCTCAATACCGTCCCCGTCCCGGTCCCCGCCGTCCCCGGGTCCAAGGAAGCCCCGCAGAAACTCCTCGATCTCGGCGTCGGTGAGCGCGGGGGGGCCCGGGGCTGCCCCCGGTGCCGGTACCGGCAGCAGCGGCAGCAGCGCGGCCGTCAGCAGGAGGCAGGAGCGGGGCGGCCCCGCCGGGACCATCGCGCTCCGCACCGGCCCCGCTCCCCGAGAGCCCCGAAAGCCCCGGACGGGCGGGCTGGGGGCGGTGCTGCGGCCGGGGGCGGGATCCGCTCGGCACCGGGATGGCACTGGCGCTTAACGGGACCGGGATGGCACTGAACGGGACGGGCACCGACACTGTCACTGTCGCCGGCCCGGTACTGGCACCGCACCGGTGCCGGGACTGCCGGGAACCCGCACTGACCCGCGCGGGACTGGCGCTGCCTGGCACCGGGACTGCCTGGGACTGGTACTGAGCCCACCCTGGCGCTGTGCGGGGCCTAGATTGCAGAGGCTGGCACTGCATCAGCGCTCGCACGGTGTGGGGACGGACCAGCACGACACTGGCACCGGCCCTGTGCCACCACGCCAGCCCCACGTGCCGGGTACGGGCAGGGCTGGCACCAGGCCGGGCGCTGGCGCTGCGCCCGCAGCAGCGGCACCGACACCGCGCTCCCAGCACGGCCGGGCACACGGCACACGCCTGTCCCCCCGAACCCCGGCACCTCCTGTACCCCCCT
>VXAD01010132.1:187911-203943 GCA_013399195.1 Dicrurus megarhynchus
CCAGTATACTTCCCCCAGTCCCAGCCCCATGCAGACCACCCAGTACAGCCCCCCACCCACTACAGCCCCCTTCCAGTTCAGCCCCACCCCCAGACAGCCCACCCACTACAGCTCCCAGTATAGTCTTCACACCCAGTATAGTCCCCCCTTCCCAGTACAGATTCCACCNCTCACCCCCCCCCCTCGTCCCACCCTTTCCTGCGCCTGAGTCACTCCCGGCGCCTTCCGGGTGTTGGGGCGTCCGTCGGTCCTGCTCGGTCGCACCCTGGGGACGGAGCCGGGCGCTGTCGGGGCATCTGTCGGGGGTCCGTCCGTCGATCGGGGGTCCGTCCTTCTGTCCCTCGGTGGGGGGGGCGCTGTCGGGTTGTCCGTCTGTCCGTCATGGGATGT
This sequence comes from Dicrurus megarhynchus, assembly GCA_013399195.1. NCBI lineage: Eukaryota > Metazoa > Chordata > Aves > Passeriformes > Dicruridae > Dicrurus > Dicrurus megarhynchus. The sequence continues at coordinate 188,302 of VXAD01010132.1, forward strand.
ACTCCTCGCGGTCTGTCTGTCCCGGGGGCATCCAACCCCCGTGGGGTCCGTCTGTCCTTCCAGGTGTCTGGCTGTACGTCAGGATACCTCTGGCTGTTGGGGTGTCTGTCCATTTTCCTGGGTGTCCATTTTTGGGGTTGTTTGTCTGTCCATGGGAGTCTCCCCCTACCCATAGGGGCCTCCATCTGTATGTAGGGGTGTCTGTCCATCCTCTGGGTGTCTGTCTGTCGATTGGGGTGTCCATCTACCTCATGTCTGTCCATTGGGGTGTCCCTCTGTCCTTCTGGGTGTCCATCTGGGCAGCCAGTTGCCCTTCTGGATGTCTGTTGGCATGTCTGTCTGTCGGGGTGTCCACTTGTCCTGGGTGTCTCTTGGGGCATCCGTCTGTTCTTCTGGGTATTAATCTGTCTCTTGGGGTGTCTTTGACCTCCTTCCTGGCTCTCCATCCTTTGCAACCATCTCATGGTGTCCCCCCGTCCACAGGTCCATCTCTCCATCCATCCATCCACCCACAGGTCCACCCATCCATCTGTCCCCACCGCCCCAAGGCCATGTACACTGCACTCCCCAAAAGGTACCCCCGCCCCATTCACCCCACCCCCCTGATTGCTCCCATCTGACCCTGCCCGCCACCCCACAGTGGTTCCCCTTTTGGCCCTGGTGCCACCCGCCCGGGGCTGCACGTCTGGCGGGTGGAGCAGCTGCAGCCAGTGGAGGTCCCCGAGGCCACCGTGGGCATTTTCTTCTCGGGGGACGCGTACCTGGTGCTGCACAACGGGCCGGAGGAGCAGTCCCACCTCCACCTGTGGATGGGTGAGCAGGGGGGGGATGGAGGGGTCGGGTGATGGCCCGGGGGCAGGCGGGGTCGGGTGCTCACCTGGCTCCCGCAGGCCGGGACTCCTCGCAGGACGAGCGGGGCGCCTGTGCCCTCCTCTCCACCCAGCTGAGCTCGCTGCTGGGCGAGCGCCCCGTCACCCACCGCGAGGTGCAGGGCAACGAGTCCGACCTCTTCATGGACTACTTCCCCCGCGGCCTCACCTACCAGGTATGGGGGTCCCCAGGGGTGCTCGGGGTGCTCCCAGTACTCAGCATTCCGACCGGGCTCCCAGCAGCCGAGATGGGTGCCCGGAGTCACCGCTGGGCTCTCCGCACCCTCAGCACTCTGCTTCATCCTCGCTGAGCATTATGAACCCCCCCAGAAGGTGCTCAGCATCCCTGCTGGCTGCTCGGGTCCAGTTCTTGTCAACACCACTGGGTGCTGGGCACTGCGCCGAGGGCTCAGCACCCCTGCTGGATGTTGGGCACCCCCACCAAACACTCAGCACTCCCACTGGGTGCTGGGCACCGCGCCGAGGGCTCAGCACCCCGGCTGCTCAGTATCCGTGCTGAGTGGTTGTCACCCCCGTTTGGTGCTGAGCCCCTCCCCTGTGCCGGCAGGAGGGCGGCGTGGCCTCGGCGTTTAAGCGTGCCCGCCCCGGCCCCGGCCCCGAACCCAAACTATACCAGGTGAAGGGCAAGAGGAAGATCCGGGCGAGTCAGCGGGAGCCGTCCTGGGCCAGCTTCAACACTGGTGACTGCTTCCTCCTCGACCTGGGACAGGTGAGCGGAGGGCACCTGTCCCCACTGTCCGCTCCCTGGCCCCGCTGGTGCCATCCCTGGCCTGCAGACCCTTCTCACCAGGTGTGAGGGAAAGTGCAACATGTCCTGTGTGCTCCTCTGTCCTCTGGGGTGTCCATCAGCTCAGTGGCATGTCCCTCTTTGTTGGGGCACCTGTCCCTCCATAGGACTGGCTGCTTGTCCTCCTCTTGGGGCGTCTGTCTGTCCTTCCAGTGCCACTGGGGCATTTCCCTATCCACAGGGATGCTGGATGGTTGGGGTGTCCATCCTTCTTCCCATCATGGCATCTTCCTGGACTAGCTTCAACCCCAGTGGCTGCTCCATCCCCAGCCTGGGCAAGGTGGGTTGAGGGCCACCATGGGGCAGTTCCATCACCACTGTCCCCCTCCCTGCCCCCAGACCCTCTTCGTCTGGTGTGGAGCCCGGAGCAATGTCCTGGAGCGCAGCAGGGCACAGGAGCTGGCCGCTGCCATCCGGGACAGCGAGCGGGGTGGCAAAGCACGCCTGGAGATTGTGGCTGACGGTGAGGAGCCACCTGAGATGGTCCAGGTATGTCCCCCCTGGGCAGAGAGGGGGACCTGGATGTCCCTGGGGTGGCTCCGTGACCCCCTCCTCTTATCCCCCGGCAGGTGCTGGGCCCCAAGCCCCCCTTGCAGGAGGGCAGCCCTGAGGAGGACGTGGTGGCTGACAAGACCAACACAGGGGCAGCCATCCTCTACAAGGCAAGGACACGGTGGGACACCATGATGGCACCAGGGCTGGGCATGCCTAAGTGTCACCATGGTGGGCACAGGGGTGGAGATGGTCAGGGGCCCCACGGTGATTCCAGGGTTGGCATGGCCAGGGAACAGTGCTGAGCAACATGGGGGGACCCCATGGTGGCCCCAGGGAACACATGGGGCTGGGCACAGCCAGGGGACACTATGGTGGCCCTGGAGCAGGTGGGGATGGGGAATGCCGGAGTGGCTGGGTAGGAGGGAGAGGACACCGGGCTGGAGAGGCCCCAGGTGACCCCACAGTGACGTCCCCTCCCTGGGCAGGTGTCGGATGCGACAGGGCGCATGGACCTGACCCAGGTGGCCACCAGCAGCCCTTTCAGCCAGAGCCTGCTCTGCCCTGACGACTGCTTCGTGCTGGACAACGGCGCTGGCGGGATGGTCTTTGTCTGGAAAGGTGCCCAGGGATGGGGACACAGGGTGACATGGAGACAGGGACCGTCCCCAGAGCGGCTCTGACATCCCCCTCTGCAGGGCGCAAGGCCAACGAGCAGGAGCGCCAGGCAGCTCTGAGGGTGGCCGAGGAGGTGATCGCCCGCATGGGCCACCCGCCCCAGACACAGGTGAGTGCAGGGGGTGAGGGGTGCCCGGGGGCTGGCATGGGAGGCATCACCCCGTCCCAATCCCTGTCCCCTCCCTGTCCCTCTCCCTGTCCTGGCAGGTGGAAATCCTGCCTCAGGGCCATGAGACGCCCTTCTTCAAGCAGTTCTTCGCCAGCTGGAAATGAGCAGCAGGTGCCCATGGCGCGGTGCCTGGCCCAGGGTGTGACCAGGCTTGTGCCAGCTGTGCCAGCTCCCAGCAATGCCTGCGCTCTGTCCAGCTGTCCCTGTCACCATGCCATCCCTGTCCCTGTGCCCATCCCATCCCCACGCTGCTGGCATTCACATCCCTTGTGCATCACAGCCCTGATATCCCATACCAAGCCCATGCCATCTCTACTGCTGTGATATCCCTGTGCCTTTGCCCACACTGTGCCCATGGCAGGCCCATCTCCATGCCATCCCCAAACCCACATCATCCCTGTCCCTGTGCCATTCCCATGCCCACACCATCCCCAAGCCCCTGCCATCTTCATCTCCATGCTGGTCATTCACATCCTTGTACCATGCCCATGTCCACCCCATCCCCAAGCCTGTGTCACGCCTGCCCTGTGCATGGCAATGCTCTGTCAGCCCCGTGCCTTTGTCCACCCCACGCCACATCATCTCTGTCCGTCCCTTTGCCCTTCTCATGCCCATGGCACTTCCTCCCCCATGCCCATGCCATGTCCTTTTTGTGACAAGCCCATCCCCATGCCATCCCAATCTCCTCACCATACCCAAACCCATGTCATCCCTGCCCCTGTGCCATCCCATCATCCCAGTTCCTTTGCCCACCCCATGCTTATCTCCATCCCCATCCCTACACCACCCAAGCCCATGCCATACCCACAAGACACTTTCCCCCCATGCTGCAGCCACAGCTCTGCCACCTGCATGCCCTCGCTGCCTTCTTGCTGTGCCTGTGCCACACTGTGCCCACCCTGTGCCCACATGTCTGCCCCTGCACCCAGGTCCTGGTGAATAAAGGGACAGTGCCATGTCCTGATGGGTGTGGTACCAGCCCCGGGGATGGGGAGGCGTGCAGGGACTCAGGACAGGGCAATGGCAGCGCAGGGGATGAAGTGTCTCCAGCATCCTGGTGTGATGCCACCCCACATGGCACGCTGCAGGGCCACCTGCGTCACCAGGGCACCAGTTCTCTGCCCTGTGAGGTGATGCCCATGGCCACAGGTCCTTGTGTGAGCACCTGACACCATGTGTTTGGGAAGGGTGCGACATGGCCTGTGGCACCCATCTGGCTGCCACCGTGGATGTCCCATGTCCCCAAATCCCTCATGTCTCCAAATCTCCACTGTACCTCCATGTCCACACCCTCGCTGTCTCACCCTCTGCTGTCCCTGCACTCCCAATATCCCCAGTGTTCTCAAACCACAAGGGCCACCAACCACACCCCCAAAGCCCCTCTCCACCCTGGGGCCACCCAGACCCCAGGACCCCAACCACTGCAGGCTGCTTTCCCCCTCATTAGACCCATATAATTAGTGTTGAGACTAATTATGTGCCCAGTTACCCCTCCCTTGGCCCCTGCTCACGACAGCCTGGTGTGATAACATGTCTGGCATTACGGATACCAAACCCCTGGCATTCCTCTCCCCTTCCCACCTGGATCCTGCCACATCCATCACCAAAGAAAAGCCCTTTTATTGTAGCTGAGGAGGGCCCGGGGGGAGCAAGGAGGAAAAGGAGCTCGGGAGAGGGACTCGGAGAGGACACCATGTCCCCCACACCTGCAGGAGGGGTGGGTGAGCTGGGACCCCCCAAGGCCCCAACCCTGTTCTCTCCTATTCCTAAAGGGACACCAAGGCGGGAAACTCCGTGTGGGGGAGGGGCTGGGCTGGGCTTTTCCTTGTTCACAGTGAGTTTGGGGGGTGGGGAGGGGGGTCCCACGTGCTTGGCCGGGCTGGATCTGCACTGCAGGGAAAGTTATTCACTCCCAATTTAAATCCCCGGAGCACATTTGGGGCGAGGGAAGGGAACAGTGGGGAGAGCAAGGAGGAAAACACAGGATTGCGTGTGGCGAGCTCAGTGTGCTCGGGGTGGTGGGGAACAGAGCCAGGATTCACCTCTCCTGGTCATGTCAGACCCTGCAGGATTCCAAAATTATTCTGATGAGCTTTTCCAATGAAATAAAATTGGGAAAGTGGCTTCTCCAGTGTGGCTGCGGCCGGTCCAAGGTCACGGGGTGGGAGGGAGCACAGGGGGGAGGTAATTTGTTCCCTGAAAATTCCTTTGAGGGATTTGTCACACCCTCCTTCCCACTCCAAAGCCGAGGGAGGAGGGGGAGACCAGCACTGTGGGATGGGACCCTGCCTTCACCCACGCAAGGGCAGCTATGGGGGATGGGGGGTAGCGCCTGGAGGGGCCCCAGTGCCGAGGGACTGGGGAATGGCACTTCACTGAGAGAGAGAAAGAAACAGAAGAAGAAGAAAAAGCCACGTGTCGTTTGAAAGAATCAGGCAGGAGCTGAGTGGTCTCGGAGATCTGGAGCAGTCCCAGGGGTCTGGAGCCCCCTACCAGCCCCCCCACCAGTCCCCCTACTCTATCAGTTCCACGTAGTTGGCAGGGAACATGCCAAAGTGGCCGTCGGGGCCGTAGCCGCGCCACCAGCCCTCATCGATCATCTCGATGTTGGTGATGATGTTCTCAGGATCAAAGGAGATCTCAGTGTCATCAGCTGGAATGGGACAGAGAGAGGGGAGGGGGTCAGACCAGCTGAACTACCCCAGCTCAGGGGGTCCCAAGGCAAGAGGGATGTGGAGCTGCTGGAACGAGTCCAGAGAAGGCCATGGAAGTGCTCCAAGGGCTGGAACCCCTCTGCTCTGGAGACAAGCTGGGAGACCTTGGAGCCCCTTCCAGTGCCTAAAGGGGCTCCAAGAGAGCTGGAGAGGGACTTTGGAGGGACAGGACAAGGGGAATAGCTCTGTGGGTCTCACCAGCCTGGTAGTCATAGAGTGCCCGGGCACAGAGCCCCTTCCCCACCAGGTCCGGGGGCTCCTGGTACTCCACCCTGTAGTCGTATTTGGCATCGTCAACTTGTTCCTTCAGGAAGGAGAGAAGAGCTGGAATTACCAGGACAACAGTGGGAGGGAAAACAACAATGTCCAGTGCCCAGAAATGTCCATCAGCCCCCTGAGGCTTGGAAACCTGCGTGCTGGAGGTCGCGGGTGCCCTCTGGAATAAAACGTGGGCTCCAGGGAAGTTGTGCCACGGGTCTGCCACAGCATCCAGGAGACACAGGAGCAAACCAGCTCTTAGCCAAAGAGCCAAGGTGGCCACGTCTCCACCTGGCTCAACACCCATCCCTGTCCCTTGGGATCTCATCCCCACAGAAACACCGGAGACCAGTGGCAGACAACCCCTCTGATCCCTTGGGATCCCTGCTGCAGACAGAGCTCATCCCCCAACAGATAAGCTCCAGCTTCTGAAATATTTCTGCCAGAACCTGAGCTGGTTGTGGTTTGCTTTCCTCAGGAAAGGCTGAGGGGATCATTGAGCCCATCTCCCCTGGAATCCTTTGGAACCTGCTGGACACTTCCAGACAAATTCCAGAATGAGAAAATGTTTGGAATGCTGATGGTTTGGTGAGCAGAGAAGAAACCAAAGGGGCCCCACATCTCCGAGGGCAACACAGCAGCACAGCACAACCCCGTGATTAGCCACTGGAGAATCCCAGAGTGCACCAGGAACAGCTGGGATTGCCAACTCCACTGGGTTCAGATAGGCAGAGAAGCAGGAGGAAGAGGAGAAAGGGCTTTGGAAGAGGCTGATGGATCCTCTCCCCTCACTGGTTCTGGGATTGTGGCACTGACAACAGCCAGAGCAGCCCTGGGGTGCAGGATGGGTGCCAGGGACTCAGTACCAGTGTCTCCCACTGGAAAGGGACACAGCCGCACCCCTTTGCCACGTGGGTGCATCCTGAGTACACCTGAGCTCTGGGGGTTCCCTGTTTCCTACAATTTTAGCCCAGAAAAGTGTTCCAGGCTCATCCCAAGGATGGGACAAGCCACTCTCTCCCACGCAGATCTGGCCCCGACGGGGTCCCCTTCCCCCAAACTCACCTGGGGCGGCTCCTCATAGATGGCCGAGGGCTCCGGAGGCTCCTCATACAGATTCTCTTCCATGTGGGACCCTGGGACACCAGAATTGTATCCAGAGTCTTGTCCTGAGGAGAAACAAGGGATCTGTCACCAAAACCATGCCCTGTCCCCCTGTGGGCTCCTGCCCAGGCTGGAGTGACATCACATTCCTGTGATGAGCTGGGTGTCCCCCAGGTCTCCTGCCCATCTGGGGGACAGAGCATGCACAGACCATGGGATGGAGCAGGCAGGAGTGTAGGCAGCAATGAAAAGGACAGAGAGACCTATCTCTGACAGGGAAAGGATAAAGACAGGGAAGGGATAAACTCACTCAGATGAAAAAATTCCCGTGGAGGGAAAGGGCTGGAGCGGAGGTCCTGGCCAAGAGCAGCATCTAGTGGTGACAGAGGCCTGGGGACATCACAGCTGGACCCCAGCCCCAGTACATCCCTGGTCCACAGTTTGTCCCTGGTCTCCACCTTGTCCCTGGCCCCTTCCATGTCTCTGGCCCTCAGCCTGCCCCTGGCCCTCACCTCATCCCTGGCCCCCAGTTCATCCCTGGTCCCTACTTTGTTGTCCCTAAACCCCACCTCATCCCTGGCTCCCACCATGTCCCTGCCCATGGCAGGGGAGGTGGAACTAGATGGTCTCTCAGATCCCTTTCAAGCCAAACCAATCTGTGATTCCATGATTCAGGGACAAGGCCAGCCCTCGGTGCCACCTACAGCACATGGGGAGACCTCTGGCCACAGCCAGCCCTTCTCTGGAATCGCTTCCTCCCCCAAACCCCTGGGAAGTGGTTGGGCAGGACACCTTCCACTATCCCAGGTTGCTCCAAGCCCCATCCAGCCTGGCTTTGGACACTTCCAGGGATCCAGGGGCAGCCACAGCTTCTCTGGGAATCCTGTGCCAGGGCCTCCCCACCCTCACAGGGAAGGATTCCTTCCCAATATCCCATCCAACCCTGCCCTCTGGCAGTGGGAAGCCACTCCCTGTGTCCTGTCACTCCGTGCCCGTGTACTTTACTGCCACGAGGAAACAGCCCAGTCTAACTCTGGAGCAGGGAAACCCCTGCACAGGGGTGGAGCCACCTCGGCTGGGTCTTGGGGCATTTTGGAAATGGTGGAAAAATCCAAGCATGACTGTCAAAGCCCCTGTGGCAGGTCTGGAGGAAGGCTGGGGGTGAATGGAGCCGAATTCCAGCCTGAATTCCAGCAGGAGATATTCTCATCCCCCAGGCACTGAGCCTTTATGTGAAGACAAGCAGGAACCATCCTCATCCTCAGCATCACACTCAGTCCTGGCTGGAGACAAAGCCCAGGGTTCCTAGCCCACGGAATGGGAAAACCAAATGGAATCTCCAAGCCTGGCCTCAAAATGCCCAAATTTGTGCGATCTAGTTAGAAAGATGAGGAGAAAGCTCTGAGGAGTGGAGGGAGCCAAGCACGTACCTGCTGCAGGTACCGGGGAGGCCGGCGGGGACCCCCAAACATCCCGGCTGGGGGAGGCAGGGCTGGGCACCGAGTTCACCTCCTTCTGCAGGAATGGGCTGCGGAGCTTCCCTGGAAAAGGAGTTCAAGGGGCTGCAGGAGCCAGTCAGGCCGGGGGGCTCCCAGCCTGACTGTGCACCCACAGGTACTGCTGGGTCACCCTCCCAAGCAGGATTTTCCAGCCCTAATCCTGGTTGTGGAAAACAAGTTTGGCAACTGGTTACAGCAGCAGCCAAGGGAAAACTTTAAAAAAAAAAAAAAAAATTTGTGGAGGAGGAAGAGCTGGAGGACCCTGCCTCCAGCTCTCCATGGTGACTTTTGGAGCACCCTGAACTCAGACACAGTCCACAGACATCAAACTGGGAGGGGATGATGCAAACTGGTTTCTGCCAGTGCATTTCCTGTGGCAGGAGGTAACTGCACTGGCATCTCCTCATCTCCACCTCCAAACCAAACAAAAGCTGAAGAGAATTCCCAGACAAACTCTACCTGCACCAAGACTCTTGCCTACCCTTACCTCCAGGTCTGATCAATCCCAGGGCATTTATCTCCCTTTCCTCCACAAAAACTATCAAATCCTAACAAAATACCTCAAAGTCAGTCTCTCCCCATGATGTCTAACCATCAAAAAAGACATTTCCCCAGCGTGGCATTCCCTCCTCTCCCACCATGGCTTGCCTGCCCAAGGAAGTAGGAATTCATGCTCCTATCACCAAGTGAAAGTGATTATTCTGAATCAATTTAAGGTGCTTTGGAGGGGGCTGGGCTGAGGAGGATGAGGAGGAGGAGGTGGCGGCGGCGGCGGCAGCGGCAGAGGCAGTCACCCAGGGGTGTCACGTGCTCGTCACAGCTATTTCCTCAGCTACTCTCAGCTCTGGTTTGCAAACTTCCTGATTTCTATCTGAGAGATCGGATCAGGTTCTTCTAACAGCACAAGATTCTGCTTGGCTGGGGCAGTGCTAAAATTTGGGTGAAATTTCATGCAGTCAGGATAGATTGCGATAGTGGTGTTTTCCTGGTGTTAATATATTGAATTAAAAAAAAAAAAAAAGGAACTTTAAGGCTCAGAAGGGGAATCAGAGTATGGAAATCTTCCGTCTTTGTGATTAAAACTTGGCAAGAGCCACACCCTGGAAAATGGCAGGAGCCAGGTGTGGGACACAGCACAGCAGAGAACATCAGTGTGATGAGAGCTGCTTGTTGTCAGCTCAAACTGTGGCCTCACGATATCGCTGCCCCACTGGGACCCCTCCATGTGCAGAGAGACCCAGGGTGGGACTGGGACCGGCCCCCAGCACCCTCCCCGTGTCCCCAGGCCGTACCTGGCTGTGCTGGCATCCCCGCGTCCCCTGGTCCCGCTTTCTCCCTTTGCTTGAAGATGTCGCGGGGGTTGACGGCTCTCTGCGCGATCAGCGTGGCAGCCTCCTGCCCAGGGAGGGCACAGGACCCGGTCAGGCCCCGAGCAGCACAGGGACAGAGCCCCCCTCCTCTCCCCAGAGACTCAGGGTCCCAGTTCCCCACCTGGGCTTTCTCCACCGACTCGCTTCTCTTGAAGCCCTTCCGCTGCCGCGCCTCGAACTCCTTGGCCTGCTCCTTCTGCGGCACAGAGAGCGTCGGGTGCCCGCCACCCCTGCCAGCCCTCCTGCCCTCTCCAGCCCCCTGCTGCCCCATCCAATTCCTTCCAGAACCATCCTGCCCCCTCGGGTCCCTTCTGTCCCCTTCAGCCCCCTCCAGACTCAAGGAACAGCGATGGAGGGTGAAGGAGGAGGAAACCCTGCATCTGGGAGGGAGACGCAGGAATTCTGGGCTGAGGATAGGGACTTGGTGTCATGGAATCGTGGAATGATTTAGGTTGGAAAAACCCTCTGAGAGCATCGAGTCCAACTGTTCCCCAGCACAGCCAAGGCCACCATTGACCCGTGTCCCCAAGTGCCACATCCTGTTAAATCCCCCCAGGAATGGGGACTCCAGCACTGCCCTGGGCAGCAGTGCCAGAGCTGGACAACCCTTTCCATGAAGGAATTTTCCCAATATCCAACTTAAACCTCCCCTGTGCAACTTGGGGCCATTTCCACTTGCCCAGTCCCAGGTCCCTGCCCCCTCCACCACAGATAAACCTTGCCTGGGGCCAACACCAGAGCTCACCCATTGCTGCTGCTCCCTGTCTCTGTTCTCAGCCTCCTGTTGCTGCTGGAGTCTCCTGTGGGGACAAACTGGGGTGAAAACTGAGGATTTGAAACCTCATCCCACCGCGGGTCCCTGGGAATAGCACATCAAGGCCATCCCTCACTTTGGTAGTGCTCCCCCTCACTTCAGGGCCAGACAAGGTGCTACAGGTCACCCTTGAAGAATGGGTGAGAGGGGCAGGATCTGCTCCAAATAGTGGGATCCTTCCAGGGAAATCTCTTCCTTGGGGATATGGACATGAGCATCTTGATGTGGGAGCTGGGCAGATTTCCCTGGAGTCATCCCCATGGGGCTTGGAGCTCCCTGGACCTCTGACACTCCAAAAATAGGGGCCATGGGTGCCAGGCAGGAGTTTGGGAAGCAAAAGGGGAGTAATCCTGGAGCAGGATCCATGGGCAGGGAAACTCAGGGACAATGCTGAACAAGCAGCCAAGCTCCTTGGGGGTTAGCCAGGGAGATGTTCCCTCCACACCTGAAGTAAGATCCCCTCATATCTGCTCTCTTACAGGAGATTTCCTGGAACTGCAGGAATTCCAGCAGTGGGGAATACATGGACATGATCCACCATTTCCTAAGGAATAAACTTTGCTGGAGTGGGGGCAGCTCAGAGAGGTAGTGACAAGGGACACCTGGCACCACAGAGATCCCAGAGAGTAGGACGGGCTCCGGGAATCATTCCCAAAACCCCACTCACTTCTGGGCTTCGATTTCACTGGATCTGGCTTTAAACATCTGCTCCCGCCCCGCTGCCTCCTGCAGCTCCCGCTCCCGCCGCTCCCGCTCCAGCCGCTGCCGCTCTTCCTCCGCCCTCCTCTTCTCCTCCAGCCGACGGTTCTCCTCATCCTTCTGAGGGGAGACAGGCACAGAGCCTTGGGCTTCCTGGGCTCAGGGGTGTGGGGGTCACGCTGCCAGTGCTCGGATCCCCCTGGCCCTCTGCATGCCGGGGCACACAGCAGGTCCCAGGGGACACGGCGCATCCCAGGGCACACAGCGGATCCTGGGGCTCTTGGTGGATCCCAGGGCGCTTATCCAGCCAGAAGGTTCACATGTTATTGCTTAACCCCATAAAACCCAATGTGAAGGGGAAGGAAACAGGGAGCAGCCCTTGGAGAGGTCCAGAACCAGCTGCCTCACCCAAATGGGGTTTGTTGGGAGCTGGGATGCAGCCCAGCTGTCTGCCAGGAGAGCCAGGGTACATCCCAGCCATCCACTGGGAGCTGGGGTGCATCCCAGCCCTCTCTCTCTGAGCCAAATTCTGATGAGATAAAGGAGCACCTTCCCCTTCAAGACTCAGCCCCTCCTCTCTGAGCACCCCCAAGGTAGCAGCTCTGCGCTTCCCTGAGCTCCGGGTCCCCGATTCCAGGCAGGATTCCCAGACAGGGAATAAGCATATGGAAAATAATCTCCAGATAAATCCAAACACTTTGTGCTCCGAGGCACACGTTCACTCACCTCTGCTTTGGCCCAGAAATTATCCTTATTGACCCGCTTGATTTCAGACATCGCATTTGTCTTCTGGTACACAGAGCCCTGAGGAAGACACAGAGAAATCACCTTTTTTGCATTTTCTGTCAAAAATCAGCCCAAATCAGCACAGTCTGGGACTTCTCTTAGAAGTTCCTATAACCTGATGCTTTGTCCCAAAATTTAAAGAAGGGTTGGGTGAGGCCAGTGATGTGCACGTTGCCAAAAATGGGGAATTGCTGGCCCTGGCACAGGTTGCTGCCCCATCCCTGGAAGCGTCCAAGGCCAGGTTGGACAGGGCTTGGAGCAGCCTGGGACAGTGGAAGGTGTCCCTGCCCATGGCAGGCGTGGGACTGGATGGGCTTTAAGGTCCCTCCAACCCAAACCACGATTCCATGCTTCAAACCTGCCCTCTGGCAGTGGGAAGCCATTCCCCCTTGTCCTGTCACTCTGTGCTCTGGTCCAAAGTCCCTCTCCAGCTCTCTTGGAGCCCTTTTAGACACTGGAAGGGGCTCTAAGGTCTCCCTGAAGCCTTCCCTTCTCCAGGTTGAACATTCCACAGACATGCCAATGGCCAGGGATGATAGTGGTCCCAGACCCTCCCCCCACCCAGAGGGACCCAAAAGCCCTTACTGACTCAACTCACCACGGGAGCCTGGGGCCCCGAGTCCTGGAACTTGCTGCTCTCCTTGTGGAAGCTGTAGTTGGCCCCAGAGGCCTTGGCCACCTTCTCCATGATGAGTTCAGGCTCCACATCCTCCTCTGCCCGGGCATTGATGGTGACGTGAGCCCCCTGAGCAGGAGGAACCAGGATAGGGATGAGTGGGTCACTCTGGGAGCCCCCAAACCCACCACCCTGCCCTGGTGGGTCCTGTCTGTGCTCCCAGAGCTCCCAAGGGAAGGGAAAGGGTTCTGGTGAGAAGGAGAAAATATACAGAGGGATTTTTTGGGCAAGCTGGTCTACTGGAAGTTGTCCCTGACCATGGCAGGGGGGTAGAACTGGGTCTCTCCAACCCAAAAGGAGGACACGAGGAGGATCAGACCTTCAGGAAGTTGGCCACGGTGCTGACGTGGTTGGCGCAGGCTCCTTTCCGCACGTCATTGACCCCTTCACCCGTCTGCAATGAGACACCATCGGCTCAGCCAAACCCATCCAGGGGGGATCCATGGCAGCAGCACCTGGATCTGAGCTCTCCTGGAGCCCCTAAAGGCACTGCAAGGGGCTCTGATGTCTCCCCGGAGCCCTCTCTTCTCCAGGCTGGACACCCCAGCTCTCCCAGCCGGGCTCCATGGCAGAGGGCCTCCAGCTCCCTCCCAGTTAAGCCGAGGCCTGTCCCCACTCACCCAGTTGACGAGGACATATTTGGGCAGCCCAGAGTTGGGATCCTTCACGCGGCAGAAGCCGTACATCACCTTCCCACTGTTGAGCTCCTCCACCATCTCCTCCAGGCCCCCATCTGTCCCAGGAGGAAGGAGAGGGGGTGAGTCCAGCCCATTCCGTATGTGTGCTGGGAACAGCCAAACCCATGGAGCCTCCCAGCTCTGTATTCCCTGGAGATTATCCCCGTTAGACTTGGGGTTGTCGTACCTCACGAGTGTCTCAGACCCCTGTGTTTATTCTGTAAACACATAACCTGATCATTTATCATCCACATGATTATTTGGGAGCCAAGCCCCAGCCTTTTCTCACCCCCTCCCATCCCCAGCAGCCTTCATCACCCAGTTCCTCTTCCTCAGACCCTCATAAACCCCATATGGAAAGATCCTGAATCTGCAACCAAGTGCAGGCATGACAGAGAAGGGGAAGGAGCTGCTCACACTCCCTAATCAATTAGAAGCTTTAATGAGAGCAGGCAGCTGTCAGTTTTGCCCACAGGGTCCTGCACAAAACACCTCAGTGAGGGTGGGAATGGTGCTGAGAATTGGAGGAACTGGCTGAGCCTTGTTCCTGCTTTGTCAGGTGGGAAGTAGAGAAGGAACCAAAAGGGTAACATGAGGTAACGTCCTGCTTGTCCACCACGGGGAAACTCCTGCCTCAACGCCTCCCTCCCTGTTACACCCACCTAGAGTGGTCTCAGTGCTGGTTTGAGGACTTGGGAGTGAATCCCAGAGGGCTCAGGCAGGGGCAGTGGAAAGGGAACAGCATTGCTCCCACTACACCAATAAAGGAAGGGATGAAAAACACCAAAAATGCACACTCTCATCTCAAAAGCATTCCCCCAGACCACAGTTCCTCCTGTGATGGATTGTCTGAGCCCTGAAAAGTGGGAAAAGAGTCACTGGTCCTCCTCACCCCTGGCAGGAGCAACCCAGCCCAACACAGCTCGCTCTGCTCTGCAGCATCACCCGGATCATTTCCTTCTCCCTATTAAATATTTATGATTTGCTCTAAATTTGGCTCCAAACCCGGCAGGGAAGTTGAAGGTTGGAAGGCTGAAGCTGGTCGGTGAGGGCTGGCACGGAAGGACATGAGGGGAGTACTGGGGGGAGCAGGGATCTGTGGGGAGCTCGGGGCACACCCTCTGCTCCCCAAAACTCTCGTTTGTGACTCAACAAGAGTTTTCCTCAACAAAATTCCCCAGCACCAAACCCCTGGCTCCACCAGATCCTGTGGAGCATCCCAGAAACTTCCACAGAGCTCCACAGGCTGGGAAAAACACTTGGAAGTTAAGGAAGAAGCTGGGCAGGGATGAGAGGATGCAAATTCCGAGCATGGGGAAACCCGCCTGGATGCGCTGCTTCCCGAAGGCTTTGGCTTCCCAGCCAGTGTTTGGGTGGGAATCAGCAGCCAAATAAAAAATAAATTAAAAAAGAATTGCGGGAAGAAGGGAATTTGACATGAGGGGCTTTAGAAGCATTGAGTAGGGAGCCCTGGCTTAGCGAGTGGCTTTGGAGTACCAGGTGGCCCTGCCTAAATCCAGGATCTAAAATACTTCAAGGATGCAAAGGGCAGACAGGATCCAAACTTTGGATCCTTTGGAAAGGAGGAAAATGAAAGGAAGGGAAAAGCAGAGCTGCCAGTGAGGCTCTGTTCCATACTCCTCACTCTGAAATCACATTGGACACCCCAACACAGCTCCCATCCTTCTCCCACCACCAAGGGCACCTCCCAAAACACCCTCAGGGGTTACAAAGCCCCGACATCTCAGGCAAGTACAGTGAGATGGGCCCTGGAAGCCCCCCACACCCCTGAAAGGCCCTGGAGCTGTGGAAACAGGGGGACGGTCCCCAACACGCTCACCTCCGGAGCCAGCCACTCGCAGGTCATTGCTGTTGCCTTCATAGGTGAACAGAGCCCTAAAATTTAGGCAGAAATGGGATTTTTAGCCAGCACAGTGCTCATCCGGCGTGTTCACACGCCCCTGACACCTCCTGAAGTGCAGAGCCCCACAGGGACCCCCACCCCCCCAACTGCCCCTATACACCCTCA